>JAWNZC010000229.1:382500-912500 GCA_035771165.1 Paragorgia papillata
GATCTTCCGGGAATTATGGGTAATTATTCATTTTATTGTTGGTTTTGTGTGTAACGTTATTGCAGGAGGGTTGTCTTTTCAGTAACACTATTTGGTATGCATTATAGGGATTTGGGCTTTAAAAATCACTTTTCCAGACTCAGAATTTGACGATACATTGGTTTTGTCATTTGTGGGACAAACACGGTAAGAGTTTCCTATAACTCCAATACAAACTATATCTATATACTAACTCCAATATAGACTGTATGCTAACTCTAATACAAACTATCTATATACTAACTCCAATATAGACTATTTGCTAACTCTAATACAAACTATCTATACAGTATGCTAACTCCAATATAAACTATCTATACAGTATGCTAACTCTAATACAAACTATCTATACAGTATGCTAACTCCAATACAAACTATCTATACAGTATGCTAACTCCAATACAAACTATCTATACAGTATGCTAACTCCAATATAAACTATCTGTATGCTAACTCCAATATAAACTATCTGTATGCTAACTCCAATATAAACTATCTGTATGCTAACTCCAATACAAACTATCTATACAGTATGCTAACTCCAATACAAACTATTTATACAGTATGCTAACTCCATTACAAACTATCTATACAGTATGCTAACTCCAATACAAACTATCTATACAGTATGCTAACTCCAATACAAACTATCTATACAGTATGCTAACTCCAATACAAACTATCTATACAGTATGCTACATGTAACTCCAATACAAACTATTTATACAGTATGCTAACTCCAGTACAAACTATCTATACAGTATGCTAACTCCAATACAAACTATCTATACAGTATGCTAACTCCAATATAAACTATCTGTATGCTAACTCCAATATAAACTATCTGTATGCTAACTCCAATACAAACTATCTATACAGTTTGCTAACTCCAATACAAACTATTTATACAGTATGCTAACTCCAATACAAACTATCTATACAGTATGCTAACTCCAATACAAACTATCTATACAGTATGCTAACTCCAATATAAACTATCTATACAGTATGCTAACTCCAATATAAACTATCTATACAGTATGCTAACTCCAATATAAACTATCTGTATGCTAACTCCAATATAAACTAT
The DNA here is from genome assembly GCA_035771165.1 of Paragorgia papillata. NCBI lineage: Eukaryota > Metazoa > Cnidaria > Anthozoa > Scleralcyonacea > Coralliidae > Paragorgia > Paragorgia papillata. The sequence continues at coordinate 383,630 of JAWNZC010000229.1, forward strand.
TTATACAGTATGCTAACTCCAATATAAACTATCTGTATGCTAACTCCAATATAAACTATTTATACAGTATGCTAACTCCAATATAAACTATCTGTATGCTAACTCCAATATAAACTATCTGTATGCTAACTCCAATATAAACTATTTATATGCTAACTCCAACACAAACTATCTATATGCTAACTCTAACACAAACTATCTATACAGTATGCTAACTCCAATATAAACTATCTATACAGTATGCTAACTCCAATATAAACTATCTATACAGTATGCTAACTCCAATATAAACTATCTATATGCTAACTCCAATATAAACTGTTTATATGCTAACTCCAATATAAACTGTTTATATGCTAACTCCAGTATAAACTGTTTATATGCTAACTCCAATATAAACTGTTTATATGCTAACTCCAACACAAACTATCTAGATGCTAACTCCAATATAAACTATCTATATGCTAACTCCAACACAAACTATCTAGATGCTAACTCTAATATAAACTAAGTTTTCTGACTGCCCCTACCTTTGTTCTAACCCAAGGTTTAACGTACAGTACGCTAACCACTGATCTATTGTGACTCCAGGTTAGGCCAGTCAGAAATACCCATTAATATTATGAAGTGTATTTTTTTAAAAGAGTTCTTACTTTAAATGGAGAAGAAGTTGAAGAAACCGAAATTGAAGGATTTAATGAAAACGAGCAGACATACTATAGTGGAAATGTTATTGGTGGAAAGATTGTTCAGGTGAGCAAAGCACCTTCACTTGAACGTTGGGAAGAGGGAATGTAAAATTACAAAGTTTTGACGAGAAATTCGTGAAATTTTAGCTCGTGTACAGTCTGAATATCAATATACAGTACACTCTAATTCCTTCTGTGAAAACTCGTGCAATAGCTTGTCCAACCATGGCTGAGCTTTTCAGTTCTGATAAATAGCCCAAGCCCTTTCTAAGGCCATTTGTGATTGGTTCTCTGGCAGTCCTCGTGAGATCAAATAATCTAATCAAATAAACCGTTATAAAATCAAACTTTTTTTAAACCAATCGGAATCTATTTCTCAGATCTGAGAAGCTCAGTGGGATACCGACAAGCTACCTGTATTGTGCGAGTACAATGACAAGATTGCATCATGTTTATATTCTTTTATATTATATTCTGTATACCTCAAGAGTAGTGCGTCGCTTTCTGTGGCAAGAAAATGACTTAGGGCCTGTTTATATGATCTCCGTACATCGGGATGTCCCAGGTGACCGGGATGCATCTGTTTCATCCAAAAAAGCGTGGAAATGTTGATAATAATTTCCCAATAAAACGTAAACTACTTGTATTCGCATAAATAGCATCCCAACGAATGTCTTTTTGTTTTTTTGTTTTCCTTTCTTTGTTTTTTTTATACATGTATATATATATTTTTATTTTTTTAGTTTTACCTGGTCAGACGACGTTTTAAATTTCAGTTCACTTCAACCCGATGTACCTGGATGTTGCACGTTGCGTTTATAGGGAATAAAATCTGTCCCGGTATACCGGGATCCCGGTGAGGCAGGGCGCCCCTCCTTATAAACGCGACTGCGAAAATAATAATAAATTATCTACAAGCCGAGATCCCGGTATACCGGGACATCCCGGTAGGGGTCATGTAAACATGCCCCAATAGTCCAATCTGATACCAAAACCAGTGCATACAATATTTGTTTGCAGTTGCACTGCTCCTCTTACTATATCGGAACAACTTATTCCAATTTGATACATACAATATACACTTGCAGTGATTTGCTAACAACGCTTTAAACCGCGGGATTAAGTATTAATTTATACATGTGGAAGACAAGTCCGTTGTTCCAAAAAGATAACTATATATAGACTAAACATTTGATAAATTCTCAAAATATCTTTGGTCTTTTTTTTTCAGGTGACTTCAGGATCAGTTCGTTTGGTGGGCTGCGACACCCTTAAATTAGTCTGGTAAACTTTTTTCATTTTTTGTTGTGTGCTTTTTAGTAAGTTATTGGTCTTCCAAATGGCAATACATGTCTTATGAAGTGAGAACGGTTTGTTAGTTATTTGCTTCAGATGTACTCGAAGCAAGCATATGAGGACACTTCTTGATTATTCACAGTACCTCTACGTTTAATCCTATCTAGAGGGTGTGTGCTTGCGCTTATTTTAAATATTTATATCTCAATAACCATTATTCCATTCTGGCTATGAAATTTTAGGACTTTTCTTAAAAAATATCTTGACTTTACGGGTGGAAAAAAATGGCGAAGAAGCATTTATTAAAGAAATTCTGAACACTTGCTAACCGTTCTCATAGATTTCAAACTTTGAATCCGTTCACACTTTGCTAACACATCAAATAGACACGTCTCGTTAAAGAGAAAGCAAGTTATTGGTATAATAACTTCTTCATGTTAAAAATAAGAAGCCAGAAATAAACTCTGACTTGAAAACAAGGTCAGCCATATAATAACCTCGTTTACTACTTTACTGAGTAGGATTACTTCATAATCGAGAGTGAGCTCTTTACGGTAAAATATCAAACTGAGGTCTTGCTGTATTAACCGAGCAATAGCGAGGTTGATACGTTTATGGCCGAGGTTTGATATTTTACGGTAAAGACTAAACGTTCGAGGTTTTTTTTTAATAACTACTTAAGTGTAATCTATAATTTGGCACTTTTTATTCAAAAAATCCATCGTGTATTTCCTGATCTCCGCTTCCTTTAACTTTGTCGAAATGTCGGGCTAGGATTATTCTATTTCTTGTCTGAATCCTAGTTTGTTGTTTTTTTATCTCAATTATTTTTATTGTTTTGAGTAAAAACGTTTTTTGAGCTGGTTTTTTTTTACTGGATTACGTCATTTATTGCATTGTAAGAACATTATATTTTGCTTTTGAGAAAATGGTTATCGTTTACATCTTTCACATTACACCAGTAGTTGATTTATCGAGCATAGCCTGGTGTTTCACTGTCGATTGCGCCCTTTTCCACCCCTCAGACGAGCGATGCGGTATCGAATTTTGTTTTGGACTGTAATCATAGTTGGTTTTTTCTATTTGCGGAGTTTTTCATTGATGGTAGCAACTCCTAGGAGTGAACTAGTATTTCACTTTTGGGAATTGGCATGCCAGTATTATCTATGAGTTTTCTTACAGTGGTGTATTAATGTATTATTATATGGCACCAGGGACGTGGCGAAGGCATCACTATTGGGGGAGGGGGGGGGGGGGGGGGGTCATGTGACAGTGACCAACTTATTTTGCCAACTGTACAGTACATCGGTGAATAAACATATTGCGCTTTTCCCCCTTATCTATAATTTTCAGTTAAGGAAAATTTGGGCCAAGATCAACTGTAAGCTAGAAAAAATAATTAATTTTTAATTTTTTATAGAGTATTATCTTGTCTTTTTGACCTGAATATTTTTATTTCATACAAAATATTTATCGCTTTGACCAACTACTTAATATTTAACAATTATTGGTGGGGGTCACACCCCCCGGTCGCCACGTCCCTGTGATTGGTTGCTGACGTTTCGTAATGCCCTGGGCATTATGAAAATTATTGATGCCCTGCGATCAGAAACAAAGAAAAAAATCTTTAAACACAGCTTTAAGAACTTTTGTTGCCTCAAAACGACGAAAATAAATTAAATGAATGACGATGTACATTCTGAAAGTATCCAGACGAGAAAGAAACGGCAGAAAATAACGCTAGTCTGGCATTTTGACGAAGTTGAAGGAGGCCTTAGTTTGATATTTTACCGTCAATACGACACACTCGGTTATATAAGTAGTTAATATATAAGCAATAATATTATTGCTTGCAACGTACAGTTTGGCTCTGCACAGGAAATGTCCTATTTATGAAATGCTAATACTGTAGTATCTATGAAAGAAAGATAGTACATTTTGTTTTTCCTTTTGTGTGTGGTTTTTTAGTGAGTGGCGTCCTCCAAATAGTAAGACAATTAGCGTAGTTTCTTGTAATAAAAGACAAGCTGTAGTCGCTGTCGGAAGTAATTTATTTTACTTGGAGTTCAAGGATGAAAAGATTAACCAAGTTAGGTAAGATGCACAATTTTTAGTTAAAATTAGCATAACCATAAAGATCCGTTTACACAGGCGATTTTTGGTGGGATTTTTATCTTTCTGGCGCATGCGATTGAATGGATGTCTCGGGAATGTATTGAACCACTCGTAGGTCAATCCATTCGATCGCATCAGTCAGGACGAGAAAAACCGCAGCAAAAATCGCCTGTCTAAACGAGGCTTAATGCACTAGTATCTAAAATCACATTGGCGGTGATATATTTGCACGATTTGTTGGCCTCCCTCACTTGACTCTGCCGAGGTCAGATAGATGAATAAACACCACATTTAGATAATCTACTTCTGGTTTTCTTATTACCATGGTCGCTATGCTAACAGATTAGTTTCCATACTTTTTAATTTCGAGAAAAATAATTATTGGTTGGGGGGGGGGGGGGGGGGGGGTTGCGGTGACAAACATTTTCGGGTTGGTACTAGTTCGAAACTGAATTTGAAGTTATTGCAAAACCTACTTTGTCATGGAAACAAATATTTTTGTCAAAGACAGCTAGACGTTTGGAAGCTACTATAACTTGGCAACAATGTTTATTCCTTTAGAGGTATTCATGCACATGCAAAGTTTCTTTTAGAGATATGCGATTTTGCAATATGTTAAACGACCTAGATCATTTTAATTGGTTAAACATTTTGCATTCACGCATTGTTAGCGTATTTTTCAAGCAGTAATGCTGCAAAATGGGGTTTTTTATTGTCGTGTTTGTTGTTTACAACGCACGAGTTATTGATTTATGAGCTATGATATGATGAGACGGTGAATTATATATAGCACTTGGTTGAATTGTCTACTGTTTCTTGTTTTTTACAATGCGTGAGTTATTGATTTATGAGTTATCATATGATGAGACGGTCAGTTATATATAGCACTTGATTGTGTGCTGTGTTTGTTGTTTACAATGCGTGAGTTATTGATTTATGAGTAATGATATGATGAGACGGTGAATTATATATATATAACAGTTGGTTGAATTGTGTACTTTGTTTGTTGTTTACAATGCACGAGTTATTGATTTATGAGCTATGATATGGTATGATGAGACAGTGAATTATATATAGCACTTGATTGAATTGTCTACTGTGTTTCTTTTAGTTCAACAACATTAGAGCACGAAGTGGCTTGTTTAGATATTACTTCACCACGTAAGTCATTGTTAATATACAATATTTAACTTCGATGGACTTGAGTCAATAATAATAATAATAATAATAATAATAATAATAATAATAATAATAATAATAATAATAATAATAATAACAGTTCTTGGCATTGCCACGCATTTTGCAAATTAAGCCTCAGTGCGTTTACAAGGTACATATACAATAAGGTAAAATACATGACAATCTAAAAATTATTCCGTACTACACGAGTTAAAAAAATGATTTAAATTTCGTAACTGACTCTGAGTTTCTAATGTTGGCAGGAAGAGCATTCCAGAGTCAGGGGGCAGCTATCGAGAAAGCGTGGTCCCCATAAGTTGCAGGAACCCCCCCCCCCCCCCTTAGATCCTTAGGGGGTGTTTATATGAAGACGAGCTAGCCCGCTTTGCCGAGATGATTTTTATTGTGTTTACACGAGAAGGACTAGCTCGCCTATCCAGGCTCGCTTGCTTGCTTGTTCTAATTGCGTAATTTATCAGTTCGGGTAAGACACGAAGTCTCATTGTTTTAAATATGAACTGTACATGAACAAGCATAACTTGTGAATTGTTAATATGTCGAAAAAAGCTGATAAAAACAAATTTTGTCGCGTGTGCAAAGCTTTTAGTGCCAGCCCGGGTAGGTGAGCCAGCCCGGTCAATCGTGTTTATATGGGAAAAACCCAGCCCAGGTAACCGAGATCTCGGTCTCACAAAGCAAGATCTCGGTCTCACAAAGCAAGAGCTCGGTCTCACAAAGCAAGATCTCGGTCTCACAAGATCTCGGTCTCACAAAGCAAGATCTCGGTCTCGCAAGATCTCGGTCTCACAAAGCAAGATCTCGGTCTCGCAAGATCTCGGTCTCACAAAGCGAGATCTTGGCCCGGCGGACTGGCTGGGCTCTCATATAAACACAAGATGAAAATGAACAAGAAATAATAGCACAATCACGATCTCGGCAAAGCGGGCTAGCCCGGGTACCCTTACTACTACTTACTATATTTCGAGTATTATTTTATTGCTTTTTTTTGTGACACTGCTTGAAAGAAGCTTTCGAAATTTTTCCAAGTGTGTACATTCACTTCTATTCTGCACTCTTCTTCACTATCCTAACTATTACTACTATTTTTGCAGAAAATCTTGATGTCAAAGTAACATTATTAGTTGTTGGTTTGTGGACGGACATTTCTCTCAGAGTGTTACGATTACCTAATATGGATGAAGTATGTGTTGAAAAATTAGGGGGCGGTAAGTAGACATGGCATTGGTAGAGGTCAACGCATTGGCACTTGACTGTTATTAAAATTTACTTCCAGAATTGAAATCAAACACGCCAGCTGCCGAAAATCTTTTTTTTTCCAAGCCGAAAGGCCTTGGAGTTGCATTGCATGTTATTTACTTTAATTCCCTATGCTTACTGTACCTGACATGATGCCCAGTGGGTAACCGAGGCGGATTGAGGTGTGGGGGCCCTTGCGTGCGTAGCGAGCAAAGATTGCGCTGGGGGCCGTGTAGGGCCCCCGGTGGGGGTCCAGCCCTCTGGGCTGACATTGAAGCCTGAGGGACCGTAAAACTCGATGTTTCTTGAGGCAAAAGTCAACAAGCGTTTTCTTATATACCAACGACTTTTATAATACCAAATACCAAATGACTCGAAACTTGCAAAAGGCAAAAAGACTCACCAAAACACTTTGACTTTGTCTTCGTATTTCAATTCGATCAACTAAGCAAATGCACCAGACTCAACGACAACAAGTGCAAATAAGAACTTTAAATTTCTCCAGGTTTTCTTCAGACCTTCTTTGAAGATATGTATAGATATTCTTTCTTTTGAAAAATTGGCTATTTCGTACCAAACAAGCTCGAAACAAGCTCTCGTTTTCACAATGCTCCGAACAGTCCAAAGTTCTTGATCTGATGCAATAATCATTGTGTATTAACGTGAACCACGCATGATTAAAGCTGACGTCAGAGGGAAACATTGCACTGTTTCCTTCTTCATTGTTGACGTCAGAGGGAATGTTTTTGCAATGTTTCCCTGGGCAGAAAGAAACAATGAGTTTGTTGAACAACACGTGACCATGATTTGACCAATAGGATTTCATCTTTGGCAACCGAAAGACTTTGGTATATAACAATGTTTATTAGTTCACGACCACCTTGGTTTTCTTTGATGTACCGCGGTTGTTTATTTATAATAGTTCCTTCCAACCACGCATAAATCAAGTTAATCAATGGTCACAAATGTGATAAAGGATTTATCATCGCGACCGAAGTGTTTTTTAGACAACCTCTGTGGTAACGAACTCAGTATCTCAGTTTTCTTAGCCAACCTCTGTGGTAACGAACTCAGTATCTCAGTTTTCTTAGCCAACCCCTGTGGTAACGAACTCAGTATCTCAGTTTTCTTAACCAACCCCTGTGGTAACGAACTCAGTATCTCAGTTTTCTTAGCCAACCTCTGTGGTAAGGAACTCAGTATCTCAGTTTTCTTAGCCAACCTCTGTGGTAACGAACTCAGTATCTCAGTTTTCTTAGCCAACCCCTGTGGTAACGAACTCAGTATCTCAGTTTTCTTAGCCAACCCTGTGGTAACGAACTCAGTATCTCAGTTTTCTTAGCCAACCCCTGTGGTAACGAACTCAGTATCTCAGTTTTCTTAGCCAACCTCTGTGGTAACGAACTCAGTATCTCAGTTTTCTTAGCCAACCTCGGTGATCTTGAACTAAGTAGGTTAGTTACCTCAACCTCGGTAACTATGTCAGTTATTTATCAGTCATGATTAAAGCTGACGTCAGAGGGAAACATTTAGTTTGTTGAACAACACGTGACCCTGATTTGACCAAAAAGATTTCATCTTTGGCAACCGAAAGACTTTGGTATATAACAATGTTTATTAGTTCACGATCACCTCGATTTTCTTTGATGTACCGCGGTTTATTTATAATAGTTACTCCCAACCACGCATAAGTCAAGTTAATAGCCCCAGGCTAGTATATATTAGCCCGGGGCAATTAACTTGATTTATGCGTGGTTGGGAAAATAAGTATTTTTTAGATAAACTCTGTGATAACGAACTCAGTATCTCAGTTTTCTTAGGCAACCTAAGTAGTTCCCTCGGGTTCGGTAACTAACATATACTTATTTATTAATTGTATACTCTAATTTCAGAAATTATTCCTCGCTCTGTTTTAATGACGTCATTTGAAGATATTCGATATCTTTTATGTGCACTTGGAGACGGAACTTTCTTTCATTTTGTTATGGATGAGTCAGGTAAGAAAAATGCTTTCACGCATCCGGGAACTTTAGAAACGGTTGTTATTGGCAATGCTCACGTCATCTAGAGCTTTACTGTCTACTGTTAACCTTTTCCCATCGGTGCATGGGTTTAATTCCCTGTGACGAGTAAAAAAAACACAAGACTTAAGAGTCTCATGCCCCGCAGAATGAGTTAATAATGTATTTTGATAACTCAGGCTACGTTGGCTGCGTCCGCACGTATACGTTTTCGTAGCGTTTTCATATTGTTTCAGGTAAGTAGACCATTCTTTTCTATTCCCTTGAGGACGGAGAACAATATGAAAACGCTACGAAAACGTATACGTGTGGACGGAGCCTCAGTTATGTCTCGGGTGAATGGCGACATGTTGTGTAAAATATTTTAACATTCCCGATGCATTTCTTTCAACGTTTTTATTTATAACAATATATAAATAGGAAAGTTCTGCTCACCAGAGTGATGGGAGGTCATTAGTAGATATAGGTCTTTACAATAGTTTTGAACGAAAGAATCATGTAATTCTTTATACGTTTACATGGTGACAAATTGTATAGCGAGAATTTGTAGTAACACCACATTTATTGTTTGCTTTGATCAAGGCTTAATCAAGTAATAATAAATAAGTAATAATAAATAACGTGGTGTTACCAGAAATTCTTGCTTCTATTGAAATTTCTTAATATTTTACACCATGTTGTTACGGTACTGTGCAGCATTCGCGAGTAAATTATCAGTTTTTGGAGCACGGATCAAGTAGACTACCTCGACCTGCTAAGATTTTATGGATTTACGTCAAGATTTACAATTAAGCGTAATGAGCCAAGAAAGGTACAGTAGGTCAGTGTGCAGAAAGTACTATTGCCGAAAGTGGTTGTCGTGCTAATAAGCCTGGAAAATTGCTACATGAAAAATTGTCTCGTTGCTAACCAATGTCAATGTCTTATTTTTGTTTAGGTGTGCTATTGGAGAAGAAGAAAGTTACTCTTGGTACTCAGCCAGCAGCGTTGAAGACATTTCGTTCTCAGTCTACTGTGAATGTTTTTGCTTGTTCCGACCGACCAACTGTGATTTACTCGAGCAACCATAAACTGGTCTTTTCTAATGTAAACCTCAAGGTAAACAAAAAACTTTTAAAGGTAAATAAAATAACTGAGGAGGTGTTTATGGAGGCGAGCCGGGTACCCAGGATAGCCCGCTTTGTCGTGCTTATGCTATTATTTCTTGTAATACCATGATCGCCGAGGAAAACTTTGAGAATCTTACCGACAGGAAATTTACACGGTTGATCAGAGAAGCTGCATCTAATTTTCCCGTGCATGTTGATGAGGGAAAATAGGGACCTTAAGATGCTAGGACGACGACGGCGGTTAAAAAGCAATTCAAATTTTAGCATTAAAAAGAAATCACGGTTAACTGACTACTGTATTCAATACTTGAAGCTTGTTTTATAATTTTCAAAGTGTTAAAACGGTTGCAGTATCTGTGTTAAGGCAATCTCAGACAACAGTTCTCATCACCCCACGAGTCAACGTCGTCCTGAAGACGTGAAAATGCTCTGAGTGGCGTTGTATACAGAGCGAGGACGGTGTTCAGATTACTCTTGGGACTAGAAATTATTCATTATCTTTGTTTTGCACGAAGAATGCTTTTGTTTGAAGGACGTCGTCCTCGAAGTTGCCGTCGTAGATCTTAAGGTCCCTAATATATCCAAGCGGGAAATTTAGACAAAGGATTTATTTGTCTTCTAATTTTCCCTCATCAACATGCACGGGAAAATTAGAAGACAAAGGATAAATTTCCCTCTTGCATGGGCGATGAGGGAAATACGAGATTTACATTCCCTCGGAGAACAAAAGAATCCGAGGCGATCATGGTATTACAAACTAATAACATGACTTTTTGGGAAATTAGCGATTAAATTTCCCTCAAGTCATGTTATTATTTATAATAAACACGATTGACCGGGCTAGCTCGCCTCCCTGGGCTGACACTAAAAGCTTCGCACACGCGACAAAATTTGTTTTTATCAGCCTTTTTTTTGACATATTAACAATTCACAAGTTCTGCTTGTTCATGTACAATTCATATTTAAAACAATGAGACTTCATGTCTTACCAGAACTGATAAATTATGCAATTTGCACAACAAGCAAGCCGAGCTTGCATGTAAACACAATAAAAATCATCTCGGCAAAGCGGCTAGCTCGGGATAAACACCCTAATCATTCTGTTTGCTTGCCTGCTTGGTCATGCATTCAAGAATGTTAAATGTCAAGAACAAAATAATAAAATGGAAAAGTTTCTTCAAAAAATGAACCAAACCTGTTGATTTTCTTTTTTGCTTTCGTGACAAAATATGAATATTCTCTGACATAAGTATTTTCTTTTCTTTCAGGAAGTTGGATGTATGTGTCCTCTGAATACTAAAGGATATCCTCAAAGGTATACTTTTGTTTTCTAATATTAACATTTTAATTCAATGAATGTCAAAACGTTCTACCAAACTTTCTCGTTCTGCTCTAGTTTGGCGTTGTCCAATGACAATTCACTTACTATTGGGACCATTGATGAGATTCAAAAACTGCACATTCGAAGTGTTCCTCTTGCTGAATCACCACGGTAAGTATATTTAGCATTTATAGACCTGGAGCGAGGGGAATTCGATGAAATATTACCCCGAGGTATGATATATCATCCCGAGGGGTAATATTTCATCGAATTCCCCGAGCGAAAGGTCTATAAATTATATATTATACCGAAACATATTAATCTTTCCAAAAAAAGCTGAAATAATGTTAAAGTTCGCTTAGCTTAACTTTTGTCCACTTTTCATTGTCTGTTTCCATTCTGTTGTCGTCTCAAGGCTTCTGGATGCATTGTTTCTTGCTTTCTTTGTATTCCCTGAATCCTTATTTTCTTGTAACCTAACAATCTTTTTGTCAACATCTGAATGTTCAGGTGAAACGTTTTCTTATCTCGCCAAACTCCACCATTGTTGACAGCTTCATGAATCGTGCGTGGCGTTCACGCGCGGTACACGAAGCATATTCCCCGCTGCAGCGGGGAATATTACTTTTGAGGGGTAATTCGATGATTAATTGACTGGTCACATGGTACAAATCAAACCTTCTGACTGGACAATTTACAGTTGAGGTATAATATTACAAAATATCCAGCTGATGCTCGCTTCTTGGAGCCCAATGCCTAATTCGAGATGAGAGAATCCGTTATCTAATAAATAGGTGATAAACATTGGCCATAAATCACGATGTTGATATGTGTATATAGAAATCCTGACTTGCCTAGATTAACATTTTTTTATTTCTTTTCAATCCGATACCCTTTGAAATCCTGCTTTTTGATTGGCTAACCAGCGGTCCCAAATTCTAGGGTACGGGCCTCGCAGGATAAAACCACCCGAAAAAGGCCAAAAACATGAAAAAAAAATTAAAATTTAGACAAAGAAAATATAAATACATTATTTACTAAACATAGTCGGACTCTACTTGGAAAATGTTGCCATCAGTCTTGACTGCACTGACCTCGGCTTTTGGCTTCGGTCCACATAGTCAGGACTTTGGGAAACATTTTCCTAGTACGGACATCCAGTTTGATAAGTAACATATATGTGTTTTAAGGTGGCTCTATACAGTTTCTTGAAAAATGGAAAATACAAGTTTGAGAGTCCAAAACACGTGGATAAATAATTCGAAAAAGGAATAAAACTAAATGTTATGTACTGTTTAATAAACGAGCAGGAGTGTTTTATCAGATATAAAGACACGAGGCGAAGCCGAGTATTTTTATATCTGATAAAACACGAACTGCGAGTTTATTGAACGGCTTCAAAAACGAACCACTTGGTAAGTTCATTGGCGTAGTAAGTTTGAAAAATAACCGTGTCTGGGCCGAGAAAATCAAAGCTAAAGTTTATGTAAATCAGGAGGTATCTTTATCACATATAAAGACACGATACGGTGATGATTTTCTTTTGTGTTTTCCTCATGAATTATTAATGAGTTTTTGAAGCATAGTTAAAGTGCTTATATCACTTGTGGGGATTTTACATATTCGTAATCTTGGGGTTCTCCTGAGCAAAATTGCAATATATCTTGTCAGCCGAAAATTTCATCTTCATGGAGTTTTTCACTGTCAAAGTTACCGGATGTGATGTCACAAGAGGCATTCCAAAGCAGTTTTCTTTTGTTACTTGCCACAAAAATACCTCTTGTGACATCACATCCGGTAACTTTGACAGCGAAAAACTCCATGAAGATGAAATTTTCGGCTGACAAGATATATTGCAATTTTGCTCAGGAGAACCCAAAGATTACGAATATGTAAAATCCCCACAAGTGATATAAGCACTTTAAAAACTCTGACAATCAAAAACTGTTACCAAATAAATAGCAACAGCTGTTGCTATGGCAACTTTTTTTCAAGAAACTATATGGAGCCACCTAAAGGGAATGTTTAGCATAAAATGAATATCAAGTGCGACATTATTAACTTGCCTGTAGGATTAGAATATTTTATGAAATACGAATTGATATAATTTATCTCTCTTTTATTTCTATTTGTCTTTTAGACGAATAGCGTACCAAGAAAAAACTCAGAGTTTTGGTGTATTGTCAATCCGTGTTGAAATACAAGATAGTGGTACAAATGAATCTCGAGCAGTTCGCAGTAGTGCCAGTCTCACTGCGCATAATATGATCAAAAGTGCAGGAGCTAGATCAAGATCAACCAATCCCCCACAGCCTGATGGGATTACGTTTGGAAATGATGTCGAATGTGGTAGTTTCTTAATTATTGATCAACACACATTTGAAGGTTAGTTTTGATAAATAAAATACGTGTAATGTATATAACGTTAATTTATATGTACCGTAAAACAGACGTGCCCTAGCTGTTCTCAAGATTCAAGTCTTATTAATGTCACGACTTACTTCTCGTAAAGTTACTCGCTGTGATTGATTGCTGACATGGCGAAATTTCATCCTAATGCCTACGGGCATTATATAAATTGTTAATGTTCTAAAAAGCAGCTTTAAGAAACTTTATTGCAGCAAAACGACGAGAATATACATGAAATAAATAACGATGAACATTATGAAATGAAATTTTAGTATCCAGAAGACAAAGAAAGAGGCAGAAATAACGCTATAGTCCGATGTTTTGACGAAGTTGAAGGAAGCGAAGACCAGGAAATACGTGACTGATTTTGTAGTAAAGGGTGCCATATAATAAACTACTTTTAGTCTTTGCTGTAAAATATCAAACCTCGACCTTGAACGTATTTACCTCGCTATCACTTGATCAATACAGCAAGACCTCAGTTTCATATCTGAAGACCTCGCTCTCGGTTATTAAGTAGTCGTTATACGTTTTAGGGGATTTATCGTCAATAGGGGGGGATTTCAAAGAAGTACAAAAAGTCTGATTCTCTTTTATTTATCAACTCAACTGATTTAAGTACAAGAAGTCTGATTGAGGGGGGCTTAATTATTTTCTGCTTCCAAAAAGGGGAGGGCTTATTAGAAGGAGCTTAATAGAGACATTACGGTATCTATAGAAAGAAATGAGTTATCATGCATGCATTTACAGACCTGACGCTACTGACGACGTGTTCAGCAAGGCAAACCGAAGAAAGGCGCCGGAGGAAAAGCAACTGTCTTGCATTTTTTGGTGCGAGGCAATGATTTTCTTTTCAATTTCAATTGAAACTGTGTAATAAAACTTCAGCTTCAGCAGTTAATACGGACTTCGAATATATTATTTAAGAAATAGAAAACATTTTCCGTGTTTCTGTAGATTTATAGAGAGCAAGTTCAAGATTTCAAGATTTAGATTTATTAAAAAAAACGATATTGTAACCTATAAAGGTTAAATTACATCAGTAGTAGTTAAAAGATTTACATATTTATGAAAAAGTTTAATTTATACATATTATTTACAATTACTTCTTAAAACACTTTGGGGGGAAAACGAGTTTTTAGTGGATGGCGTATAATGGTGTTTCTGTACAAACGTTAATTAGAATGATGGCGTATTGGATGGCGTATTGGATTGCGTTTGATGGCGTAGTGGATGGTGTACAATGGTGTTTCTGTACAAATTTTAATTAGAATGATGGCGTATTGGATGGCGTAATCTATCCATGTTTTCCATAGAGTTACAGAAACACAGCTTTTAACCAATCACCGCTTGCCTTTTCAAAATGTTATTCCGTAATTAATGCAATTAACATGTGAATTGGGTAATATCTCTCTTGCAACAGAACATTGTGCATACTTCTTTGACGTTAGTTTAAAAAATTATTTTGACATTCAACTAATATTTACTTTACATAAAATCCATATCAGTAATATCGTATTTGGAGTGATAGACACTTTAAAGATAAAAGGTGTTTAAGATGGGAAAATTGAACGGAAAGTTTATGTGAATCCGGACGAATTTTATCCGATTTTCAAAATCGATTAAAAATATTTTCTTCATGAATTATTAATGATTTCATGGTTGTATAAAAGACCGAATCGTGAGATTTAGAGTACTTTAATAACCGTTTATTAAATTTTCTTTTCAGTTGCAAAATGCGAATGAAATTTGAAATACTCAAGTTTTCAATATTTTTGTCTTTAGTAACACATGCAGTGCATCTTCAAGACATGGAAACTCCCGTTAGTCTTATTTCTTGTAAACTAACCAATGACTCTCATGACTACTACTGTGTTGGGACAGCGTTTGTTTATCCTGAAGAAACAGAACCAAAAAGTGGACGTTTGATTTTGTTTCACTTGGCGGAAGGTAATTCCTTTGTTCGTTCGTTCGTTCGTTCGTTCGTTCGTCCGTTCGTTCGTTCGTTCGTTCGTTCGTTCGTTCGTTCGTTCGTTCGTTCGTTCGTTCGTTCGTTCGTTCGTTCGTTCGTTCGTCCGTTCGTCCGTCCGTCCGTCCGTTCGTTCGTTCGTTCGTTCGTTCGTTCGTTCGTTCGTTCGTTCGTTCGTTCGTTCGTTTGTTTGTTTGTTTGTTTGTTTGTTTGTCGCATGTATGTATGCTTGCTTTCTTGCATTGTTTGTTTGTTTTTTGGTGTTCGTTCGTTTGTTCGTTTGTTTGTTTGTTTGTTTGTTTGTTCACACGTATGTATGTACGCTTGCTTACTTGTTTGTTTTTTGTTTTTGTTTTTTTGTTTGTTTGTTTGTTTGTTTTTTGTTTGTTTGTTTGTTTGTTTGTTTGTTTGTTTGTTTGTTTTTCTATTTGTTTATTTGTTTGTTCTTTAATAAATTATTGTTACATCTTTGTTGATGTACTACAACAGGAAAGTTGACCCAAATAGCTGAGAAAGAAGTTAAAGGAGCTGTCTATTCACTGTCAGAATTTAACGGCAAAATTCTTGCTGGAATTAATAGCACGGTACGTGACCCCTAAGCTATTTGCGACACATGATTAAGACTGCTTTATTATATAGCTATTCAGCAGTGATTTGGCTCCAGTTGAACTCCGTGTTCTTCATAGTTATCAGTTGTAAATCGACTGTGAATCATTCTGATTGAAACAAGTTGAATTGTTTAACACTAACTCTTTCCTGCTTTAAATTAACTTCTTTGTTCTTTGTTTGTTTTTCTTTTTCTTGTGCATTTTGTTCATCTGCGCTATCATTTGCCTGTTGTACAATAACCGTATTATAGAAGTTTGAATGCATGTGAATTGCCGTGCGGCAACGAGTCACGAGTTTAGCAGGACTTTATATTCTGTCTTTTAGTTAGGACTGGGTCTGGTTTGTATTCATAGTCCATATTAGCTTTTTTCTTTTGTCCGGCAGGAATCTCGTACCCACAGCCTCAGACTTGTATATAATATTTTGTGAATAGATAAGAATGATGCAGCTTCTGAGCTTCTCATATAGTTTTGCTTAGTATACGTTTGTTGTCGGAGTTTTGTTAGTCACGAATTGCGATTGTTTTATGACAAACAGTATTTGGAGTTGATTTAAGTCAGTCGTTAGCTAGCCAATCAAAACACTTCCCGATATGGATTATCCCAGAGCCTTCGTTTGCGTGCTGGCGAGATTGGTCCGGCAGCAGCAAGTACAGTATTACGAAACTACAATCTGATGCTGTCAAAACCTGGGATCTAATGTTTAAATAATTTTTATCTAAAAACTTGATTTTGTTGCTAGGTCAGTGTTTTTGAATGGATCGCTGATGGTGAACTCAAAGTGGAGTGTAGCTATCACAACAATGTGTTGGCACTTTATTTAAAATCTAAAGGAGATTTTGTCTTGGTAAGCTAAAACAGCAAGTACTGTAACTAGACTATAGCGTAACCAACGTGGTACGCTGTATTTAAAACTGCAGCTTTGTTTACAGGTAATCTAGATTTATCCCATGACACACCCAAAATTCATTGTTCAAAGAGACGCGTTAAATCCTTTATCCAACTGTCTTAAACGACATCAAGTGGGCAGGGCTTTGAAGAGAGGGAAATTGTGCGGTGAAAATACTCATTAGTATGCGATAACTAGTTTATCCCACTCGGATAACTACTTATCACGCTATGCACACAAATGAGATTAACACTGCTAATTTAAACAGCAAATGCTTTCATTCACAATGAACATTCACTGAAACAAAGCATTTTATCGTTTATCAGTAATGTGTTTTAACCTACAATCGTGGAATAATTACATTGGGACACAGCGCGTATGTCAAGTGACTCCTGTGCGCACGGATTTATCATTAAAATGTGCCCTCCCCTTCCCCCTCCGATCAAGGTTGCGACCGAATTTTTGTTTGCTAGGCCTCAGAAGTGTCCCCTGGAAATCAACATTGATTGGTGGGGGGTGGGGAGGGGTAAAGCAACGTTATTTATCCCACGATAGTGAAATAAGCAAAAAGGAAGATAATTGATGCTTTAGTGTCCCAATGAATTATTCTCGGATTGTAGCTTTCAATCAGCTATTGTCTTCTCATGGGATAAGATCGTTACGGCCCCGAGTGGCTGTTAAGCTTCACGAACGATGTTAAATCCCATATCACACGAGTGACCATTAATTAACCTATACATATATTTTAATGTAATACTAATTAATAGGTAATTTTCGTAATTCCAATGCAAGAAATAAAATCAATAGAACGTCAATGGGACCACCAGACTATTGTTGCTCAGGCAACGTATGATTAGAATGAAATTAATCTCACATCACGTTTATCAAACATAAATGTTTTTAGGTGTGTCCTTCGGGATAAGTTTTAGCTGATTCTTGAACCAATTCTCCATTGCTTTGGCGACTCTTACTATTTTCAACGATTTAACTTTACCTTTATGTATCTTAATTTATTCCTACATTAGTTATATCTTCCCTATATATTAGTTGTAAATTCTTGTAAGGACCCTGATGAAAAACACTGAGTAGGTGATTCAGGTATTCCTCATTAAAGATCATCAACATCATTATCATCATTATCATCATCATTATCATCATCATCATCATCATTATCATCATCATTATCATCATCCTCATCATTGTCATCATTATCATCATTATCATCATCATTATCATCCTCATCATCATTATCATCCTCATCATCATTATCATCATCATTATCATCCTAATCATCATTATCATCATCAATATCGTCATCATCGCCTACGTAGCCCACGTCTTGGTAAAATTTCTGCACGACCATCTCAGCAATACCTACCTTAAGAAAACATATAAGTATAGCTACAATCCTGGACAAAAGTGCTTGGGACACTATGCGAAAATCGGCAAAAGTGGCCCAACAATTTTGTCCAGGATTGTCTGAAAATGACGAATTTATGATTTTTCAATAAAACACAGCTTTTTAACTTTGTAACATTGCAAAAGATATACAGTTTAATAAAAGAGCCCCCGTCTCTGCTCCCACTTACCCCCTCAATGGGGAAGGGATCACTGGAGCAGAGTCTCTGCAGAGTTCCCACCCGCACAGGTACCACCCGCACGAGAGCTCTATTTAATTTGCATATTCACCAAACGTTCTATACTCCACAAACAATTTGTTGTTTATGCATGTGGGAGCGTATTTATGTCATTTTGGAGCAAACTGCGCAGGATCGCCGCGCCCAAATTGTTTTTTTTTCTTCGATTTTGTTTAATTCGCCATTTTCAGACAATCTTGGACAAAAGTGCTTGGGACACTGCGAAAATCGGCAAAGTGGCCCAACAGTTTTGTCCAGGATTGTAATTCTAACAGAGTGAAATAAAAGTAGCGTGCTGCGTAGGCAGTGTAGAAACAACAATCGCAATATAGTAAGGTTAGATATACTGCCGAAACAGAGAACGTAGGAGTTTAACGTTTCGAGCGCTACTCTCTGACGAAGGGGCCTTCGCTCGAAACGTTAGACTCCTACGTTCTCTGTTTCGACAGTATATCTAACCTTACTATATTTCGATTGTTAGTTCTAACATATTCTTTTTTTCTCTTTAATTATTTAAGGTTGGTGATCTGATGCGTTCAGTAACCTTATTGCTCTACAAGCCTGTTGAAGGTTCTATAGAACTGGTAATGCAATGTATATTTACATTTTAAAGAAACATTTTGACATGACATTTGATTTCTAACTATGAAACGACATGTCATGGCATGAAATAAAATAAAATAAGACAAAACCTTTATTTTTTTTTATTTTATCCTTATTTTTATTTTTTTTATTTTTTATTTCTATTTCTATTTTTGTTTTTATTTATATATTTTTTATATTTTTACTTTTTATTTATATTTTATGCAGTTATGTGTATGACTTTTTTGTCTTTAGTTGAGCGTGTAAAGCCCGTTTCAAACGTTGAACTTATGTGTCGAATCTAAAGTAAATGAGTTTGAACAAAGAAATTTGTTAGTTTATTTATTAGCTTTGTTATCAAGTATTAGGCTCGATTTCCAGCCGTATCTTGGACTCCGGTACTTAACCTCCCCCAAAATCACGGCTGGACTCATGAGCCTGTCCATTGTCGATTTGCACCAATCACAAATTAAGATTGATTGTCTAAAAGATTTACAACGGGAAGCTCTAGAGAAATTGGTTAATAGCCAATATGTTCTCGTCGTTCAGGCTACAGGATCAGGGAAATCACTTATATTTCAGTCAGCTATGGTTTTTGATATCGTGAAATTAATTTGTGCAAAACGTCACAGACACGCTGTGTGGCTCACGCGTCCAGCCGTCTCTTTCGGGGGAGGTATGTATACCGGGACCCGGGAGACGGTTGGAAGTCGAGCCTATCAAGATATATACATAAAAATAATAACGCTAAATGGATGATGGTTGGGTATCCGTAACGGCATGGCCAATTACTGCGGGCCATTTGAATTAGATTCGGCACATGAAACGTTTGACGACAGTGGTGCCCCCTCCCCTCCCCTCACCCCTCCCCTCCGTAAAAAAATAAATGTTTTGTCATTGCAAAATCGTAGTATATAACAATAAACTTTTTTTCTAATGACCTCGCCATTTAAGCATTTAAGTGTGGTATATGGCTGGAGAACGTGCGCCATAAGTGCCAATTGCTTTTCTTGTAGATTGCTCATGATTTTAGTCCTAACTGGATGATGGCCATTGAAATATTAGACGATGAAACATTTCTTGGCAGCGAGAATTCTTATAATTTATTCACTGTACAAAAAGACAGTGCTGCAACGACAGAAGAAGACAGGGCACAGTTACAAGATGTAGGAAGGTATCATCTGGGAGAGAGTGTCAATGTTTTCAGACATGGTAAGTCTGCTTGCTTTGATCGTGCATAGAAAACTGGGTGCGGCCGTGAGAATGACATCCTGAATGAGTTTAAAAAGACCTTACTATTATATTCAAAGTTTAACAATAAACAGCTTGAACTGATAATCGAACTGCCTATAAATACAACAAAACCACATTCGTTGAGAGAATGCTCGTCTATTATTATAACAATAGAGTTGATGTTCGCGGCCATAAATATGTTTTTGGCCCAACTCAGGCTCATTTTAGCCCGAGACGAAGGCGAGGGTTAAAATTAGCTCTGAGAAGGGCCAAAAACATCTTTATACCCAAGAACATCAACTGTGTTACTATTACATTTATAATAATTTTAGTGGGCATTTAGAAGAAAATCAAAGACAGTGTACGGTATAAACAGTATCTTGAACAGTGCCACCTTCGCGTCGGCGTGTATTTCATTGCAACGCGACATTTGTCATCCAAACAATCTTTGCTCCAAAGTATTGACAAGAAAAGTATACAATTCCATAAACAACAAATCAATAGTGATTTAGAACTGTTAAAACTGATAGGCTCAGTTTAGGTTATTTTTTTAGGGTTAGAATATATTTTATGAATTATCCATTTTAGCCCGCAAAATACAAACAATGCCCGATTGGCAAAGCAAAGTACTTTTTTGCGGCGCCAGTTTCTTCGAAAAAACATAGAAAATATCAAAACAAATATTACAAACTAAGTGAAATGCGATTTATCAAAGAGTGATTTATCAAACTGTTAGTTTCTTATCCAGTCTTTTTAAAATCCATGCTTTAACGAACGACTTTTTCTCGAAACGTACTACTTTTTAATAAGTACACTTATTATATGCATGACAAAATTACTACATTCTGATTGGTTGAGAGGAGTACAATTATTTTATTAATTGTACTGCTCCCAAGGCCCTGGGAACGATGTTGACAATAGAATTCAAAATGGCGGCCAATTCTGCAATAGAAAGTTTTCATATTTCCAACGACTTGTGGTACACTATGAACTAAAAATGCCATGTAAATATTTTAAAATGGGTACGGAGAACACCCAGAGTGAAAATGTTTCTTGTCAAGTAATGAAACAAGATGTTTTTAAAGGCGTGAGTAAGTACGAAGCGTACGTGTCGTAATTTTGTCATGCATATAATAAATGAGTATGATATTTTAAAATTATGCCAAATTGCACTCGCCTAACGGCTCGTGCAATTTTGGCAAAATTTTCAAATATCACTTGTAGTGTAAATCCTTAATTGTACTCGCTATCATATGATTACCTATACCAATTTTTCAATACTTTCCAGTTGTATTTTCCCACTAATGCTTACACGTAGCACACTACTGTTGAATTACTTGTAGCGGACTATCAATATTGTTTTCTTGGGTGATATACTGATATCTTCTCGTATAAATCCAGCTTGAAAAAATTATATGTATGCTGTTAAATTTATTATTATAGAAGAAAGTGTAGAATAAATATAAAGTGAGAGAAAAATTTATTTTCGGAAAAATATGCTTGGAAGATATCTATATTTTTTCCTGTTGTCGGAATATTGCAGCCAAATAAATCATTAAAATAACTTAGAAACTGTACAATATTTAACCCCAGCATTTTACACTAATATGTACCCGAGTAGCGTCAGTGCATGGCCGTTGGCATCAAGGTTGCACATCTGATACAACGCGAACACGGATATTCGGAAAAAAGCCCAATTAGTGTTTCAGAGTTGAGAGAATCTTTTATCAAAATTAGTATTCTGAATGTATCTAGTATTCTGTATCGAATGATACAGCCACTGGTTGTTGTATCATATTTACACGTACGGTAGTACATCACTGGTAGTTGTATCATATTTACATCTTCAGTCAAAGAGTGTGAAACATCCCATCGGGCTTCTTTTTTTTTTACCTGATCATGCAGTTGTTGCTTTGTCGTTAACAGAGTATTGTCTCAAAGCGAGGGTTTGGTTGTAAGCTCTTCCGTGATGAAAATATAGCGCTAAAGGAATGTTTGGTGGTATAAACTTCATTTTGCTGTTAACAAATGTTTTCTTATAACAGCTTGGCGGTGTGCCTTACTGTACCTACAACAGAATATAGTTCCTTCACTTCCTTGGTTGTAAGATCTTTGGGGGTTTTTTCACACTGACGTAACGGACAGTTGTTAGAGTTTGAGCAACTCCTAAGGTCCCTTGACGTCAAAGAACCCCTGGTGAATCTATCATATACTATTGCACTCAACCAGGACTAGTCTTCGCCGCATAAAACTCTGAGTAATTGAGCTAGTAGAGGGTAGGGGTGGGCAGAGAAGGTGGGTGTAAGAGGACTAAGAATTTATTACTGTACATCTGTACATCTCTACTATTTCAAATTTTCTATTTTCCTTCTGAAAGTTTTGATGTGAATTGTGCAGGTCCAACCGTCCAGTTGAAAAATATAATAAAATTTTGGTATTCTTTTATGCTGCAACCTCTAACTTTGAGGATTTGAAATGCACATACAGTATTGGTGGTTTGCAATCAATCCCTTGAGATTTAGGAACAAAGATACGGCGGCCATGTTGGAGGAAAACATACTCCAAATACACTAGTTGCTAATGAGATTCTTTTGTTAAAGTTCCTCCAACATGGCCACTATGACGTCAAGTGCAAACCAAGATTAAACTCTTTCCTGTCCGAATATGTCTTTTAGTATTTTATTCTGGCTAACGCTAGAGTATTTTATTCTGGCTAACGCTAGAGTATTTTATTCTAGCTAACGCTAGAGTATTTTATTCTGGCTAACGCTAGAGTATTTTATTCTGGCTAATGCAGACGATTTTATTCACTTCTTGGGAAGCCCTCGGACAGGAACGAGTTAAGGAGGTGACAGGGGCATCCGAAAAAAACTCTTAACAATATTCGGTAGCTCCGTTACGCCACTGTTTATACTATAAAACCTCTGTCAGATAATTCTACAAAACAGACTTCAAGCTTGAACAATAAGCAATTACTATTATATACTTGGAGCATTCCTATTATGTCCAAATAAATAACTATGTTTATTACTTCTAGGTTCTTTAGTCATGGAGCATCTTGGGGAATCATCAAATCCATTTCAAGGCACAGTACTGTATGCTTCAGTCAGCGGGACCATTGGTAAATATATACCATTTTATTAAACTACGTCCACATTAAGTCTTTCTTGATGTGGCCATATATTAAAAGAACGTTCAAGGAACTACTGTGCTGTAGTTGACATGGTGTACACAGCAATGAACATCTTGTGCAAGATAATGTAGTCTGTATAAGTCGTTATAAAATAACATTTTGAAAACGCAAGCGGTGATTGGTTAAAAGCCGTGTTTCTGTAACTCCATGGAAAACATGGATAGATTACGCCATCCAATACGCCATCATTCTAATTAAGATTTGTACAGAAACACTATTATACGCCATCCACTACGCCATCCAATACGCCACCATGGAGGGTAATGAGAATTTACGCTTTTTATTTGGATTAATTTTAACGTTTCATCTATTTTTGACGGGTTATTTTATAAAGGAAATAGAAAACATTTTTTCCGTGTTCCTACAGAGTTATAGAAACACTTGTGGAAGTTTGGAAGAACTCGAAATAGTGTGGAAACACCCGACGTTCGGGCTAATTTCTCGTTTTCCCAAACTTCCACTCGTGTTCTATAACTCTATAGAAACCAATAAACTCCATACCTCCTCCCATTCTCCTCTCATATCTGGAACGCTAACTTCGGGTCAAAAAGTGAAGTCAAGCTCTATTACGTCGCCTTCAGTCCCCCTATATACGCGGCCAATACGCGGTTCGCGTCAGGGGACTGGAAGTGACGTGATAAGTAAAAAATGTTGACTTCACTTTTGAAGCGTGATAATGACTGAAGTTAGCGTTCCAGGTATAAGGGATGGATAAAGGAAATGGAGTTCACTGATAGAAACACGGAAAATGTTTTCTATTTCTTAATTATTGAATAGTGAAGGTGAAGGCATTATAATATCGAATAAACACTACACTGCTGAATTTCTTAGCCAAATCTTTCTCGTCATGACATGATGGCGTGTTTAACGTCATTTTTAATAGTTGGCTTTCCGGGTAATCCCTGTGAACGAGAAAATAGTGAAAATGCTATTTATAATATAATAGTAGATGAATAGTTATAATTGATTTGGTTTATTTCATTTCCTAGGTATCATAGGACAAATAACTGAAGACTTGTTTAATTTTTTGCTTCAACTACAAACTCAAATGAGTAAAATTATAAAAAGCGTTGGAAAGATCGAGCACAACTTGTATCCTTATTTTGCTTTCAGACATGTTATACTTCATCTAATATGTAGTTAGAAATCCACTTCGGATTTCGTTGTGTTGTGTTGTGTTGTGTTGTGTTGTGTTGTGTTGTGTTGTGTTGTGTTGTGTTGTGTTGTGTTGTGTTGTGTTGTGTTGTGTTGTGTTGTGTTGCGTTGCGGTATTGTGTGGTAGTGGTGTTGTGGTGTGTTGTGTTGTGGTGTGTTGTTGTGTTGTGTTGTGCTGTGGCGTGTTGTGTTGTGCTGTGCTGTGGCGTGTTGTGTTGTCCTGTGGCGTGTTGTGTTGTAGTGTTGTGTGGTGGTGTGTTGTGTTGTAGTGTGTTGCGTTGCGTTGTGTTGTGTTGTGTTGTGTTGTGTTGTAGTGTGGTGTGTTGTGTTGTAGTGTGGTGTGTTGTAGTGTGCTGTGTTGTGGTGTGCTGTGTTGTGGTGTGCTGTGTTGTGTTGTGGTGTGGTGTGGTGTGGTGTGGTGTGGCATGTTGTGGTGTGGTGTTTTGTGTTGTGGTGTAGTGTAGTGTAGTGCGGTCTGCATGTTATAGCTTCTAAAAGTAATTGTAGTATGTTTTAATATCATGAATAAGTTCTAAGAAACTCTGGTTATTGTGATTACAATTAGCCATCGCAATGTTCACATGTAAAAATTGCGAAGTATTGGTTTTTATTTTATGTTAAAGTCTATAATAAATATAACGTCTTTATTACATTTTCTTTTGACATATTTGACAAATTTTGTTACAAATTGTGTTTGGGGTTTCTTTTCTGTCTTGTTTTTTGTCATTTTAGTCTTTCATCCTTAACATTTATTTTTAGTTGGAGATCTTTCTCTAACGATCGTAAAACAGAGCCCTACCAGGGTTTTGTCGATGGAGATTTGATTGAAAGTTTTCTAGATTTACCAGCAGCTCAGATGCAAGAGGTAGCCTCTAATCTACAGGTATAATTATTATTAGTTTTCAATTTTATTTTAATATATACTTTAATCGCGTAACAATTAGCCTGTAGTATTCAACAGTTTATGAGGCATTTATGCTTTCCGTCCATACGAAAGACCCGAGATCTACTATAGGCGGAACTTAACAAACTACTCTTGGGCAACTACGTTGTTCTGTTTAGCAAGTAGTGTTAAGCTTAGCGTACAAAAACCATATCCAGTCGATAATTTAAGGAAATATAGAATAAAACATAATCTGAAAATCGTCATTTTGTGACTTGATATTCATGTTAAAAAAACGGGATAAGGCAAAGTGAGAGGGTTTTTTTACTTTTGAGCATCAAGTCACAAGATGACGATTTTCGGATTATGTTTTATTCTGTATTTACCGTACTATAGTATTGAGAACTTAACGCTACTGTTATACTAATCAATAGTTTTTCTTGGAAGTTTGCAACTTGTAACGCATTTTTTTCTGAACAAGACGCCTTCTTAGGCGTTTACTCAGGTTAGAGGATTTTTTGAGGAAACTAGTTAGATTGTTTTCCTCTGTGAATGTGTGATATTCTTATTCTATGAACAAAGACAAAGCAAAAACAAAACAAAAC
The DNA here is from genome assembly GCA_035771165.1 of Paragorgia papillata. NCBI lineage: Eukaryota > Metazoa > Cnidaria > Anthozoa > Scleralcyonacea > Coralliidae > Paragorgia > Paragorgia papillata. The sequence continues at coordinate 409,780 of JAWNZC010000229.1, forward strand.
AAAACAAAACAAAACAAAACAAAGACAAAGACACTTCCCTTAGTAGGCTGTATAAGGTTCACTGTATAAATCTTGAAATCTAGCTGAGCAAAAGAAATTCCAGTTAAGATGTCGATTGACGTACCATCAAAGGACACTGCGTCGAGGATTACGCCTGAATACCGATTTGCGACGCAGAAAAAATAGAAAACACAGAGCTGAATTTAATACTCGGGTCTACCACAATGAAAAGATATTGCTAGTTGCTTTGTTGGATGCAAGTTATAACTATTATAACTATATTACAAATCGAGGAGTGTTACACAAGGCAATTTTTCTTGTAGCGCAATATTTTCTGAAAATATATTGCTAGTTGCTGTAGAATTTCTGATGTATGCAAGTTGTCGAGAGAGCTAAAATGTAACTATATTACAAAATAGGATTTTCACACGAGGGAATTTTTCCTGTAACATTCCCCATGAAACACCGATAACAAGATAAAGAATTTTGTCTTGTAATTAAGTGTGGGAAGATTTTCGTCGAGTTGGATAAGGATTGTAGATCTGTTTTTGTATTATTAGTAACACAAATCGAAATATGGTAAGGTTGGATATACCGTCGAAGTGATTGGAACGTAGAAGTCTAACGTTTCGAGCGAAGGCCCTTCGTCGGAGAGATACGTAAAGAGTATGGGGCATACACTCGAAACGTTAAACTTCTACGTTCCATGTTTCGGCAGTGTATCCAACCTTACTATATTTCGATTTGTGTTGGTTTGTTGTGTTGAAGCTATTTTAACTGAGTAATAATACAACAGTGTATCATTGGTGTACAGATTTATAGGCAAGTCATGTATATCAGGAAAAGCAAAGCAGCGATGTATATGATAACGGCCGTAATAAAAATGTTTTGGCAAGGCTACACTGTAAATTTCAGGGGGTAAAAAATACCCCAAAATGTGGGGGTAACATGTTTTCCACAGAACGCCCCGTTTTTGGGGGGTAAAATTTCAATCAATTTGAAAAGGGGTAATTTTTACCTCCGGAATGTGGGGTGAAAATTAAGGGTAAAAATAAAGGGGTAAAAATTGAGTAGCCTCAGTCCTCTATTTCTTATGCTTTTTTATGAGCCTTAACCTTCCCAATGGGTCACCCATCCAAGTACTAACCCTAACCTCCCGGGCTTAACTTACCTTGCATTAGTTTGCTTACCTTACCACTGCGCCAACCGCCTCTTCATATTTATTATTGAAATTTACGATATATAACCGAGTTTTTTCTTTAATATTACATTGTTAAGTTCATATTTTCTTTACTTTTCTTAACACGTTTATTTTATAACGTTTCACGACATTTGTGATGGGTTTGGAAGGGTTTCATTAAAAAAACCCATTTGTGTTGACTAGTTGTGACAGATCAAAAACATTTACATTAATTTTGCCACATAGAACTAATGTTATGAGTTAATAGCCGGTCAGTTTCCGTATCATACGATGAAGAAACAAAATATTTATTTCGATAACAGTTTATAAAACACTGTTGTAGGCCAAAAATATGTACAAACATTTGTTTACCTATACGAATTTCCAGCAAAATGGGAAAAGAAACTAAATCGTTGCAACGTTAAGAACTAGATTCAAAGTCAGTTCAGCCCATTTTAATCTTGTCTCCTCAGCTTTGATACACAGACAATGCCGAAAATACTATAGTTTCAACTAAGTTCATGATATATATTAGCAATGAACTTTTGTCGAGTCAAAAAATAAATGAGCTAAGTTCTTTTGTTCAAACTTTTTCGCATTGTTTTTGACACAAGAAAAGTGTAAAATCATTCAAAGTAATTCATTTCAATAGCAACTTAAAGACATTGTCGTAGAGCAAAAAATATAGGAAATAACACTTGTTTACGTACCCCAATTTAATCCAATATAAAACAACAACATTCAAAACCAAATCCAGAGTAATTTCATTTTTGTGAGCAGTCTTAGGTTGTGTTTAAGTCACCTTTGAGCCTTTACACACAGACGATGTTTACAAGCTTACGGAAGTAAACTTTAGGTCGATTTCAATCTGCTAAACAATCTTCACCTTAATTTTTAACTATTATACACATTTGTGTACAAAAACTATTCAAGAAAATTAAAAAAAAATTGCCTACATACGCTTTTATATTAACGATAATTGTAGTTATGTCTTCATGTCACTCTTTCGAAAAAAAATCGCCATTTTCGAAAACATTGTCTTGCAGTTCTGGTTACCCCCAACGTAGGGGGGAGTTTTTACCCCCACTATTAGTTACCCCTTACAAGGGCCAAAATGGGGGTAGATTTTACCCCTAGATAATTTTACCCCCCTATATTTTTACTCCTTATTCAGGGGTAAATTTTACATTTTTACCCCGAGATGGGTAAAAAATTTGCTCCAACAAATTACCCCCGTAAAAGGGGTAATTCTGCGCGACAAAAAGAAGAATTGCCCTTATTTAAGGGGTAATTACTACCCCTTTATCATTCACCCCCCCAAAAATAGCACTTTTACCCCCAAAATGGGGTAAATTTTGCCCCTTGAAATTTACAGTGTAGAGTACACTCTGTTTTGTTCATGTTTTAGATTGAAGATGAAGGAATGAAACGAGAAGCAACTGTTGAAGATTTGGTAAAATTAGTTGAAGACCTTACTAGAATACATTAAAACCTGTGAGTAGTGAACTTTGTACTGTGCTAGAGAAGCCAGTCAGTATTAAGAGAACATCAAAGATGCATTATAATCTAGTCTGAACACGTTGGAACATGACTTCTAAGGTTCTAATTACTTATCACTATGCTACAAAGTTTTCAGTAGACGAGATCTCAAATCGTTTTGATTTGTATAACCTGGTTGCTAACATTGACTGTAAAATACGAGAATTCTACCTTTTATAAACTATAGAAAAGATATAATACTTTGGGCGTGGTCATGTTTTTTCAGTGCTGACACACCAACCATGAAGGAAAATATCTTTATTTTTGAACTGTTTTAATGTTTCTCCAGTCACTGTCTCCATTGTTTTAAAGTGGCTCCACACTTTCAATTCTGAGGAAGGTTTCTTTTTTCCTCATAAAAAAGTTTTGTAGTTTGAACTGTATTTTAGTCTTTAAGTGGTGGTCTTGAGCATTGAAACGTTTTATAGTTGTCTTAACAAGATCGGGAGTGTCTTTGTTTGAGTTATTCCGGAATAGCTTGATTTTCAAACTATATGTTATTCTATTTAATCTGGAATGCTTAATGAAATGGTATTCCGAGTACTGTCGATTTAGCCTGCGAAGCAGCCGCTAAGGGTCAGCAGAGACGAGTTGAAAGGACGCCTGCTGTCATCACCCCACTTTTAAGATTTATGCATAGTACGCTCCGTACGCAAAATTCCTAAATGTAATTACCACACACCAAATTACTAACGCCATTTTAACTGGTTTTTATTTGACAGGTTTTGAAAATAATCAGACATTTAAAAGGGGGGGTGTAATTCGAAAAGTGGGGTGGTGATGGTAGACGCTCTTTCAACTCGTCCTCCCGCGATCCTCCCGCCCCTTAGCGCCTGGTTCGCAGGCTACTGTCCATTAGAAGTAGCTCCTAAACAAGCGCTCACGCGCGTTAAAGTGCATATAAACCCAATTTATCATCTAAATACGTTCCACATAGAACAAACAGTTGTTCAGTGAAAGATTTTTTTGATTGGAGCTATTCTTCAATGTTTCTTGGCGATTCGCATTTCTAGTATGGTAATGAGATGACGTCTATGTAGGCATTTGGCTTTCTTTCTCTTTTTGGCAAGATAAACTACCTGAGAATTTTTGTGGAAAAACTCATACAATATGGAACATGTTGTTCAAACACACCATTGATGGAAGAATTGGGTCATGTCACTCCTGCAAATAAATATAGATAATGATGATAGAAGTTGATTTCCAGGAGGGGCATATATTTAAACTTACCTACCTAAAAACTAACTAACAAAGAAACAAACTAACAAGTAATGTAGCGTAATGTAAATCCGAAATCTAATCTAAAAATAGGTACGCGCTGCGTACATGCGGATACTGGTATGTGGCTTACAGATGAGTGAACAATGTAAATTGCACATGCAATGAAGATGGCAAGGACTGCAAGAAGCTGAATAATTTGAGCTGAGTGCTTCAGGGGGCATATTGAACAGATAGGATAGACTGAAATTTCAGCATGGATTTACAAACAGACACTTTTTATTTACAAGTGCTGCAATTTGATGGAGAAAACTGCACCATGTTTAAAACCACCAAGGCTCCATGACTAAACTTTTCCACTCAACTAAGATGATATTTCCACATATATTTCCACCATGCCCTGATTGCTGAATCAGAATATCTAGCATTAACTGACATAAAATATTCAGGTGTGCCTTTGCCCACTAGCATAGCCATAATGAAGCCTTACACAAAGGAGAAATCATGTGGAGAAATCATGTGGAACGTTCTGAGTCCCCTGGCTATGCCAGCCCAGGTTAAAGTTACTTGTGTAATGGAATCATTTCTTGAACCTGGTTCATAGAGCTGAAACTTAGTAGTAACTCAGTCTGAGCAATAAGGTTACTAGGTAACCCTAAGGCTAGAGTTATCCCAACCTCCATGTGAATGCTACTACTCGAGTTATCCTGGGAGAGGAGGCAGTTGCTTGCGTAGTTCGATTGTTACTTTGTTGTTTCAAGGGACAGGGATAACTTGATGGTTGCGTTAAATTACATGTGAAACATTGCTAAATTTGACTCGGTCTCCTGAGGTAACCTTACTCCAAGAACATACTCAGGCTGCAAAATTGAACAAAAGGCAACTCAATTTTCACTCCCATTTTTACATTTAAGCTAGTTGAAAGTTATATGTAAATTATTGTACATTATTGATTTTATATGGAAAGCAGCTTTTTATGAGTCAATTGTTTATATGCTGTTCATTTTCATACGATACAGTTCGAGCACGGCTGAACACAAAATCTTCGTTTTGAGTTAGATTTGTATCCTCACAGACCAGTGAACTACACACTGACAAATGGTCTGATTAGATTGTTTACATGGCCAGAAATTAGGGACAGTATGGCTGTCAGTTATGCGCACAAGTAACCAATTTTGCGAATTCAAGATGGCGGAAATACTAAGCTTTAACACTAAAAACATACAAATGCGATGCGCAAACTGAAACAAAATAGAATTTGCAAAGTGCACACGTCTACAAATCTATAAAATACCTCAATGAGTGGTAAACTCTTGATATGTCACGATTTGCCAATACTCCGCCCGAGTAAGTCAATTTTACAATATTATCTCGCAACGTACACTCCTATTTATAAGTAGCCTGCGAGCCGGCTCTTGGGCAGGGCGGGAGGTGAAATATAGAGCCTGCACGCATAGCTATCAAATTTGAGTGCCGCCCCTTCTAACGGGTTGTCAAAAGCGACCAATCACAAACCAGACACGCAATGTAAACAAAGAAAACGGTTTTACTTCCTCGCCAGACTAATACGCTAATGAAATATTATTTGGAACAGTGGTTCGCACATTTTGGACAGTATAACAAGTTTTATAAAACGCAGTATCTTGAACTCTACATCAAATGAAAGCTCATTCAACATATAACAACATACGTACACAATATATTTCAACGATGCGTAGTTCTGAAATTGCTAGTCATCTTGTTCCACAAATGACAAGATAATGATATGCCGTATAGCCGCCGTGCCACTTCGGTACGTCCTGTCTGACTTTTTCCTATCTCTATATATTTTCACATATCGAGTGGAAGAACTGAAAAGAAGGAGCCGGAGTCTTTCAGACTTTAACTTTGCCTGGCCATAGGAACTTCAGTCATATAAATAATCGTATCCCGAGAGCTACAGGCCGGTACAAAAAGTTGTGTGTATTGCAGGCGAATGGTGTTTCGAACCTTATCGTTTGTTTTATAGATAATATTTTCTCAATCGTGGCGAAGTTGTCCTTTGATACCAAATTTTCAATTAATTGACTTATCCATGAGAGGACGATTTGCTTTCACACTATACTAAAGTGTTTAACAACCGTGGCAACGGGAAAAGGTGGTGAAATTTTTGGAACGAATCTGAAACGCTGACATTTCAAGCAAGGACTCCCCTCGAAACGTCAGTATTTCGTTTCAAAACGATTCGGGTCTATCGATCTGGGTCTATCCTAATACTATGATTTTAATACGGTTCGTACAACCCTTGATAAATGATCAAAGATATTAAAAATATTTACCTGATGGAAATATCTTTCAGACACAAATGCACTTAATATTTTACAAATTACCAGCAGTCTGTTAATATATGGTTGTACGTCAACAATCAGCATCTCGTCCAATCACTGAGCTGCGTCCCAATTTGGAACGCTACTACTAAAAAACAATACTACGCGTGCAGGCTCTCCTTCTCTTCCTCTCCCCAATCCCCGAAAGGAGAGCCGTCTCGCAGGCTAATTTATAAGTACAGCAAAATCCCCATTATATGCTAAGTTCAGGCCAGTGTAGTGTTGTTGGAAGTGTTCGGCGACGAAATGCACAGTCCACATTTCTTGTACGATGTTTGATTCTTCATTTTGTGTTGCCTTAGAGACATCTTAGCTTGTATTCGCTCCGCCAAATACAATATGAGCCGAATTATAAGCTCTCTTATTAATATTTCTAATCGTTAGCTGAGTAAATCTTCGTTCAACGCGACAACGTACCATCAACGTAAATACTTAAAATCTATATTCATGTATAAGTTTTCTTACCTTGGAAAAAAAATCTCATCGACGTTGAAAAGTTCTTTAAAATCGCCAAAACATCCACTCACGTCTCCGAAATGTGTTGAAGAAAGCTCGAGAATGGCGGAGAATCCTGGCATTCACTGAAGCACAATTCGGCTTACGTTTGAGCATTCGTAGAACGTTCGTACATACGGGTAAGGCCCACTGTGGTAAGGCCACTGACCTATATATATATAACTGGACTGCGTGCTCCTATTACCTTTGAGTTAGGAAAAGTGTCCCCAAAATCGTTTTCAAAATGGCGGCATTTATGGGTCCTTTTGCTAATGGTGAAGGTCGCTGACCGATACCTAAGAATCTCTAGTTCGTGTTGGACATGTTCGGTATTTCGCTTTTTTTAAGAAAACTAAGCTATTTAGTCGGATAAACTGTACGTATGTTGTAGCCAGATGAATTATCTTTCTTCCAGTATATTTGATAGCTTCTACAGTGGTTTATTTCTCGAGAAAACATTCGGAGAATACTTTATAATACATACGGAAAAAAATTTCAATATAGCGGCCGCTATTATGATTTGGACATGTTTGGTATTTCGCTTTTTTTAGGGAAACTAAGCTATTTGGTCGGATAAACTGCACGTATGTTATAGCAAGGTGAATTATCTTTCTGCCAATATATTTTATAACTTCTACAGTGGATTATTTCTTGAGAAAACGTTCGGAGTAGACGGACTATAGGCAAACTTTGTCGAATTTTCTGTCAGAATTTTTGCCAAGTCAGCATAATAACGCCTGGTCTCGAGTTTGTGTAAACAAAATATTTGTTGAGCGGCCCGGGATGTTTTCATGATAAGATTCTTATTGTAGTTCTGAACTACAATAATAATAATCCTAGACAATTACTGTTGTAGCTTTCTAGCAGTCTGAATTAAAGACGTGCCGGCCGGCGGTACCGCGCGAACACTTGGCAATAAAATAAACAAGACTGTCAATACACATGGTCATGGAAATCTAGTCGCCAGCTATAAGTCGCCAGCTCTATAAAGAACCGCTGAAGATCACGAGAAAATCGTAAAGAAGCGAGGCGTACCGAGTTCTTTTTAGGGGCTGTTTACATGGGAGGCGATATTCCTATTTGGTCAGACAAATAATCCAGCAGGCCTCTTGAGTCGTTCCACAAGAAATTAACAATGACCAACCTGCATGCATTAACTCTTTCCTGTCCGAATTTATTGGTCTTTACTCTTTAGTATTTTGTTCTGGCTAACGCAGTAACGCCAGACGATTTTATTCACCTCTGGGGAAGCCCCCGCATAGGAACGATTTATTAATAAAGTAAGAAAATCGCTTTGTATTTACATAAATATTCTTTTTTCCTACGATAAGTACATGTCAGTGGTCGCTACCATTAGCAGAAGGACCCATGAATGCCACCATTTTGAAAGTGAAAATGGGGACAAATTTTTGCCCAGCACCCGCAGTCCAGCTATATATATAGGTCAGTGGGTAAGGCCCCAACCTCGTACACAGGGCCTTCTCTGCTTTCAAAATGGCGCGAAGAGAAGACCCTGGCAAAGGCTGGTCACGTGACACCAATAATTTTGGAATATTTTGATGAGTGACTCATACTGTACCGGGGGGCGCGATACAGTCACTGATAAACAGAGTATAGTTGGCTTGCGTATGTAAAACTATTCAGCGAACTATTTAGGCACTCGAGAATAACCAAACCGTACAAATAACAAGACATTCTCTTAACAAGTTTATCAAATCAGTTAATGACCGTGTTTAGTAAGAAGCGTCTGCACTACAACATATTTGCTTTATTATGCAAGCAAGAAGTGTTTATTTCGCTTTCTGGACTTTCCGAATCTAATTTAAAAAGTTTAGAAATATACAAAGTCAAAGTCTTCAGTGCTGATCTATAATGTTCGTCGATCGTATTGTTGTTGATCGAATATTTGTATTAAAGTACAACCTCAAAGTCAACGAGGACAGCAGATTCGATTTCGAATATGCCGTTTGAGTATAAATCGACAGATACAACAATTAAATTTCCACAAATCCCAAACGTGTGGACAAGAAACATAAATGTACTATACTGGACGGTAAATAAACTTCCAACAATCAATAGCATTCGAATATTTTAAGTGTATGTAGCAGTATCTGTATAAACCACAGTAGTTCTATTGAAAGCGGATTTCTGTTTATCAGTTTATGATCGTTCGTCACCTTCGGCTTCATTTCTGGCGATTGACGGCAACAAATATGAATTATCTAGCAAAAGTCGTACATTTTGAAATATATCTATTTAATAACGTTACAGGATTTGCAACAACCTTCTACGTTTATAAGAACCGAATCAACCGCTCCCCCCAGGACGGGCGAAGCTCAAATTATCCACGTGACCAAATACTCCAAGAATCTTGGAGTATTTTGGAGTCACGTGACCAGCCTTTGCCAGGGTCTTCTCCTCGCGCCATTTTGAAAGCCCTGGGTACGAGGTTGGTAAGGCCCATGAATGCGTTTATGATTATCACGTGATTGACGAAACATAGTCAACCCTGTACATCTCAGCTCATGACATAGCGGATATGGTTTACAACCAGTATCCGCAAAGACGTTTCCTTTATTGCCTCAGTTGGTTATCCACAGCATAGCACCACTATATTTAGACCCCCGTTCACACGATGCCGGTACGAAATCGAGCTGGTATCAAATCATCACGGTAGGAAACTGTTTACACGGTACCGGGATCATTTCATTCCGTTACTATTTTTTAATATATGCATGACAAAATTACTACATTCTGATTGGTTGAGAGGAGTACAATTATTTTATTAATTGTACTGTAGTACAATTAATAAAAATAGAGAAGGCCCTGGGAACGATGTTGACAATAAAATTCAAAATGGCGGCCAATTCTGCAATGGAAAGTTTTCATATTTCCAAGTGGTACACTGTGAACTAAAAATTCCATGTCGATATTTTGAAATGCATGAGTACAGAGAACACCCAGAGTGAAAATGTTTCTTGTCAAGTAATGAAACAAGATGTTTTTAAAGGCGTGAGTGAGAACGAAGCGTACGTGTCGTAATTTTGTTATGTATATAATAAATGAGTAATCATATGATTTTGCTCGTACAATTAAGGATTTACACTACTCGTGATATTTAAAAATTTTGCCAAATTATTGGCAAAATATTCAAATATCACTTGTAGTGTAAATCCTTAATTGTACTCGCTATCATATGATTACCTATACTTACAGTTTAGTTAACTCCATTTTTATTAAATTCCCGCCATCACGCTTCTTTTACCCCGTATTTTTTAAGCAGAGAAAAAGGTTTTGTAAAAGGTAAGGTGTTCACACGATGCCGATAAAGGAATAACTTTATATAACGAATAACTACGGTTTCAAATCGTTACGGTTAGCATTACGGTTTCATGTCATTTCATGCCGGTATCGTGTGAATGGTGTCTAAAAGCTACGCTTGTAATCGAAACGTTGAAAAAAACGACAATTATAATAGGACGCGGGCTAGCCTGCTAATCACCCCCGAAAATAGTGATAAATTAAAAGCAAAATCCTCAGTTTGTCTACATTTTGTTCAAATTGGGGAAAAAAACTTTCTTAAACCTATTTTCAAATCTTCCTTTGAATTACTCATTAAACTAGAAGTTATATACTATCGCAAGTGAAATGCTGCCTCGAACGCCAAGGAAGTCTTTACATTTTAGAAATTTTCAAAGATAAGCGCTACCCCCGTTATGCCCTCACTCCTCACTCCTCAGAAGTCGAAACAGAATTAAGTCTGTCAGAATAAAAATTCAAATTTATCCAATCCGACAACAGAAACTTCGACGAAAACCCATAGAAATGTCGAAAAATCGACAGAAATCCGATCAGTCAACAAAAATCTGGACGCGAATCCATCACAGCTTAAACCGGTGACAAAAGTGTGACGTGACTGACGATATCCATATATATGTGCTGTATCGGTGATGCTTGGCAGCAACGATTATAAACTGTATTTATAGACTTGAAGTTACTATCGCAAGTGAAATGCAGCCTCCAATACAAGGACTTTTTGATATTTTAGAAAATTTCAAAAATAAGCCCTATCGATTAATCATCGAGAAATTGACAGAAATTCGGTCTTTCAAAAAATATCTGGACAAAAATCCCCTGCAGCAAAAATATGGCAACAATGATTTTCGTGATGCTTGCTTGCTTGCTTGCTTGCTTGATTGATTGTTTTGGATACATTTTGTCATACTCGACAGCCATATGGCCATATACTCGAGAAGATCGCCATTTATCGCCAGGTATTCGAGAAGTACTTGAGTTGTTGAACGGTTTCTGCCACTGATCAGTTACAAGGAAAGAAGTGCTTTCAAAACTGACGTTTATATATACATATATATATATATATATATATATATATTGGCGTAACAGACATTACATAACGGACATTACTTTCTTTTGATAACTAAACTACAGCTCAGCAATCAAGTTTAAGACAGAAATATTTAAATATGTTAGGGTTCTATTAACAACCGTAGTACCTATAGGATCGTGGAGTTGGCGAAAAGATGTGGGAACTGATTTACACAAAAAAGTTTCTCGATCATTAAGCACTGTTCCTATAAACACTTCTAACTCTATTGCATGCAAGCATTCAAATATTGTTATTCCTCAAAATTATGACTTCTTAATGAACATTTTACATGATGTAATTAAGTTTTTTAAACGGCAACATTTACAGTGTTTGCATACTATACTTTCTTTACAAAAAGGCTGAAAACTATTTGGTTGTATGTTTTAAATCTAATCATCTATCAAATTGTGTAACTTTGTGATCAAGAATCATTAAATAACGGACACGAGACAAAAGTGTAATGTCCGTTACGACTTCTGTGTAATGTCTGTTACACACAAAATGATAATTTATTCCAAAAACTGAGTTAAAATTTTATCCAATATGTACAAATTTATATTAAAGTATGTACATATAGATTCGCACTTCAGGTATTCTGCTGCAACAATCATTCAATCATTGTAATTGATCGATGATAATATATATATATATATATATTAATATTACATATTGTAATTTATAAAAATATTGCACTGAAAACACTCGATCGCATAATTTTTGTTAACACGGAACAATTATTTCACACTTGGAAAGAACTTTCATAATTATGTTACCTAGCAATAATTGTGATCACTCTACTCGTAACACTTGTCGTTGACATGCACTTGAAATAAAATTAATACTTGGCACTCTAGTAACACTATAGGTTGTCATTATCACTTTAAATACTTCACCGTGTGCAATATAACAAAAGTGACAAGTGTTTACAGCGGGATTTGATATAGACATTATCTATCTATAGACATTATCTCCTCAACATTTCTGTGTATAGAAGTCAAGGATTTGTCGTATTGAAAATTCAAAGACAACATCGCGTGTTTTTATAACATAATGGCAAACATGCATGTATAAAGTTTTAAATATGTATCTGTTATTGATAGTTGTATGGTTTGTTATAATCAACACAGAATGCCAGTCCACCGCTTTCACATCGACAGCGTCGCAACGACCGTCTATTTCAGGTTAGTATATGTTTATAAACTGCATGGCGACAATTTTAATAGCCAAATGGCAATCTAATGTTCCTGTGTCTGTCAAGTATACACCCTCGGTACTACAGACCCGATCATGTCTCCAGTATACAGGTTTTCTTCCCGATCCTTGAGTTATAATTTAACGGTAGAGCAGGATTAACTGGTCACCTATAATCCAAATCAAAAACCCTAATCAGTTTAACTGAGTTTATAAAGACAGAAGATGTATATAATATGCTAGCTCTGTTAGAAGATTTGCGTGTAAACAACAGTTACATTATATATATATATATATATATATATATATATATATATATATATATATATATATATATATAAGTGAATTTTGGTTCACGAAATGTTAGAGAGTGCTCAATACCATATATAGATAGAGCAAAATACAAAGTATGAAGTATAGTTTTACCTTAAAGTCTTCGCTACCAGAGGTTTCACCCTAAACGGGATCATCAGGCGACTCCTGATGATCCCGTTTAGGGTGAAACCTCTGGTAGCGAAGACTTTAAGGTAAAACTATACTTCATACTTTGTATATATATATATATATAAGGGTTATATATATAACCCTTTGTAAGGGTCTTTGCGTTGTGCATTAATAAACGAGATGTTTTGTTTCTGGTTTCTGTTTCTTTGTTTTTGTTAATTAGAATGTAGTTTAGATTTAAAATACTTTATACTAGTTCACGGAGAAAATAAAGTATAATTTAAGTTATAAGTTTTGAAGAAACGAGCAGTCATCCACAACATTTAAGCTATGTGCACACGGTAACGTTTCCGAGCGTTTTCGTATTGTTTCCAGTAATGAGCTGATTGTTCTCGATTCCCTTGAGAGCAGTAAACAATACGAAAACGCTCGGAAACGTTGCCGTGTGCACATAGTCTAAGATCGCATGCCAAAAGAACTCCGTGATTTGTTGATAACTTCTCTGTTTGCACGATGTTTCACCATTTTTTAACAGTTTAGTATACCTAATTCAGTCAAAAATTAAGTTTTGTTTTACTTCAAATTACTCAAAACAATAAACAAAATGAGCGCACAACATCCAGCAGAACATAGGTACGCACATGCAGGGTACAACGCGGGTGCTGCATGTAGTGGCCCTGCGTGAGAACGAGTTTATAATAATAATAATAATATGACTTTATTTCTTGAGGGTAAATTTATACATTATTACAATTAAGTATTTTACATAATGGGCCCTCATAGATAAAAATAATACATATTAGTAAAAATAAAAGAACAATAATTTTTTTTAGTTTTTTTAGAATTTTAGAAATAACCAGTATCAGAAATTACATATACACAAGTTACATATAGCAAATACAGAGTTCACTGATCGCTTGTCATATCACGCGCTTGGGTGACTGTTGCCTGACGAAACATAGTGAGTGATAGAAACACCATGTATATGCTGCTGACAAAGCGCTACACGGTTCCGTATACACAACCTGTAGACGCAAAAATTATGGAGGTCATGCATTTAATATCAACTATTTTTAGTTTTGTTTTGTTTTTAATTTGTTAATCTTCTTTTTTTTATTTCTTGTATAATATATAGTGTCTTGTCCAAGTGAAATAGTTGGTACACCTGAAGCTTTGGGTATTTTTACGTGGCCAAAAACTGAAGTTGGAAAACGTGCTACCATAGCTTGTCCATACGAGCCAAAAGCTTTTGCAACTCGTGAATGTCTGAGTAACATTACGAAACCTAAAGAAAGTTCTTGGGGTTCTATTCACGCCGAACTTTGTCCTTACAAAAACAAGTGGAGCCAACAAATATTGCATATTTCAAAGGTATCTTTGTCCGTCAGTTTTTTTTCTAGAGACTTTATGATTTATTCGGCTATATATAGATTAAGGGGCGAAGGGCGTGAATGTGCATGGGAAAGTTCTACGTAAGGCGCCAGACCACTATAACTAATTATTTAATAGTTGAGTCGGTTTCCTTTGTGTTTTGTAGGGATGTATCTGTGATAAATACCTGGTAAGAGGTATATGTAATATATAAATCCCGAGAACGAGGGATGTATGCTATATAAAGAACCGAGGACGCGCAGCGTCCTATAGGGCTTTATATCGCATACATCCTGACGTTCGAGGGATTTATCTGACTTAATTTATTATCGAGGAGGTTTTCCAACAAAGTTTTCTCTCTTTTTTTCCACCTTGGACAAAGATTTTCCTTGTTTTTTTTCTTCATTTCGTATTAATTATTATTCAAGGTCTTAATGCGATATAAAGACCTTGGAAGAACAAAGAAATCCGACTCGATAATAAATTAAATACAGATATATATTTCTTGAAGAGGTATATATATATATGTATATATACCTCTTACCAGTATATACGTAATAGATAAATCCCGAGAACGAGGGATGTATGCTATATAAAGAACCGAGGATGCGCAGCGTCCTATAGGGCTTTATATCGCATACATCCCGACGTTCGAGGGATTTATCTGACTTAATTTATTATCGAGGAGGTTTTCCAACAACGTTTTGTCTATTTTTTCCACAAAGATTTTCCTTGTTTTTTTCTTCATTTCGTATCTAATTATTATTCAAGGTCTTTATGATAAAGCCCCCAGAAGAACAAAGAAAACCGACTCGATAATAAATTAAAGATACGTACACCCCGTGAATTTGCAATAAGCAATATCATTGCCCTATGCAACAGGACCTTGCATAAATCATTTCGAGTAGAGTACACTGGTAGCGCCCCCAATCGAGAAGTAGAGACAAGTGTTTGCCAGGTTCGCTGAACCCGCTTGTATAGCGGCAGCGCCCTAAACGAGAGGCAAACTTTCATTGTGTAACTGGTTTGTTATCTCAAGAATTTATTATTACAGTTTGCCTAGAACATAAAATGTGGGACTAATACTAAATCAATGCGCATGTCTACACTGTTGTTGTTTTTATAGACAACTATCTAATAATAGTTTATTGCGTGAATTTGCATTAGATCAATGGTAATCATTGAACCAGTCATATCCAATTGTTATTTGAAACAAAACAATTTGTCTTACTTTTGCATAAAAGATCGCGTGAAGCGCTTGTAATGTATTTAAATTGAAAGAGGTTTAGATATATAACATGGCGATTGCATTTTCAAGTAAAGATAGTTACCGTAAAAAATTGTCAGCCTTTACACACACGATGCATGGCCACATTTGGTAATTGATGTATTTAGAAAACCTCTTCATCTATTAAATTAGTAAGTTATATACCTCGGATGTCGGCTTTATGCCAGATACATTCCCTCGCGGCCTACGGCCCCTCGGGGTATGTATCTGGCATAACGCCTCCATCCGAGGTGTATAACTCTTACTTATATATAGGTGTAAATGAAAAGTTTATTTTGCGCTCTTCAAATACTCGTAAATACCATTGTGCGCAAAGCACATGCATGTGTTTATTTAGAAAGAACTAATTGATTAAATATATATTGTTTGACGCTTTGCGTGACGATTTTCATGTGACACACATACGTTGTGTCACGACGGCACGCCCTTCGTTAAAGACCGGCTAAAACCTCAAAAATGAAATAAAAGGCATGGTGCTACCTACAAGATGAGATCGGCGGCTGGCTTTCAGTCTAGCTACCTACAAACTATGTGGGATGTATTGTATTCAATCGACTAAAGTTTAGATATAATTGATCTTTCACTATATTAAGGCCTGTTTACACGTGCGACTTTTAATGCGATAAATACAGCCAACTTCTGATTTAGACGCATGCTAACAATTACGAACGAGCAGAGCAGCGAAAAACATAAAACCATGGCACAATCCGCGGACTGTTTTTCTACTTAACATGCATGCATCTAAATTAGACGTTGGCAATATTTATCACATCAAAAATCGAACGTGTAAACGTGCCTTTAAATACCAGCAAAAGGATGAAAAATTTATTTGAAGATTGTTTATATAATATTCTATCATTTTATCTAAACTATTTGAACGCGGAATTTGTAAATCAATTTCAACGTATACCTTTTGCATGCATGTGTTTGAATCATGAGCAGTACGAGATCACACAATTGAGACAACCATGTCTTTCTGTGGTAACGCAAGAAAAACTGGCTTGGCGAGATGTGAGCAATTGACCACTGCATGGTGCAGACCTTTCCACAACTTTTTTTTTTGATGTTCAGTTTCTCTTTGCGAGCTCGGAAAAAGCTTTTGCACTGAGGGTAGGAAAGTAGGAAGCAGTACGTACCCCTTCCCCTTTAGTCATGCACCGTGCGTAGCTGGCCTTCTGTTTTGGGAGAGGATAGGCACGTGTAGTTCGAGAGAAAGAGCGAGAAGTATGGCCGGAGGCGATAGGAACTCCTGTCAAAATTATATTGAAAGTTATTCTTGTATTCAAAGGAACTCTTTTTCATAAAAAGTATTAGCTAAATTTATATTGCTTCATTTGAGTCTTATGGAAATAGACTGTCAACACTGTCAAGCTCAACAATACTCGACTTTTCAACTTTAACAGTTATACTTTCTACGTTAGTACTTTAAGCTTGGATTTGGTAAAGTTTTGTTAGTTCTTACTGCATGTGCAAGCGTTCGTTGGATGTTGGTACTTAAGAAATTTTGACAACAGTCTGTTTTTTAAACGCTGCTATAGAACTTTGAGGTTTCTGAATATATACCCAATTCTCTCCTGGCATTACCACCTTATTATATATACATAAATCGCGATCAAGCTCTCGGCAACGCCCTCCGTGGCTCAGTGGTCAGAGCATTGCACTAGAATCGCAAGGTCGTGGGTTCAATTCCTGCCGGAAGGCCTGTCGGTAGTTGCATTTTTCGCAACTGGTCCCGGTTTGGTCTTAAAATGTATATATTCTACACTCGAATTTTCCTTCACCCAAAATCCTTAGAACACGCTATCTAATCGAGTGAAATGCCCAATATCACTTATAATATACCTAACATCTAACTATACAGGTTATACAGCAAGAGCTCACAAAACTTTGTTTTATATTTTGTTTCGTTATTTTAGAAAGTTGTAAATTCTAGCAATGTGATTCTGGTGGCTAAGCAGATTACAAACTTGACATTTCCTGGCGAGAAGCTTATTCCTGATGATGTCGTTCACTTAGCGTCTATTTTAGAAAATATTGTTGCAGTGAAAGAGAAAGCTGACGAGGTAACTTGACAACAGCAATCATAATCACAACCACATGCACCCACAACCACAACCAACACAACGACGACCACAATTACAACCACAATTAATTACAACCACAATCACAACCACAACAATTACAACCACAATTAATTACAACCACAATCACAACCACAGTAACAACAATTACAACCACAATTAATTACAACCACAATCACAACCACAGTAACAACAATTACAACCACGACCACAATTATAACCACGACTGCAACTACAACCACGACCATGACCACTACAATCACGACCACAACCACAGTCACAACCACGACGACAACCACAGTCACAACCAAAACCACAGTCACAATCACAACCACAATCAACAACCCACAAACCATAAATCACACCCACAAACAACAACCCACAAAGAACAAGTATACAGTCACAACCACAACCACAACCACAACCACAACCACAACCACAACCACAACCACAACCAACATTATAACCACACACGACAAACCACAAGTCAAACAACAAACAACAAACGTACCACAATTAAACAGTCACAGTCACAGTCACTACCACAATTATAACTACAACCACAATCACAATCACAATCACAATCACAATCACAATCACAATCACAATCACAACCACAACCACAACCACAACCACAACCACAACCACAACCACAACCACAACCACAACCACAACCACAACCACAACAATTACAACCACAATTTCAACCACAACAATTACAACCACAATTTCAACCACAATTTCAACCACAACCACAATTACAACCACGACCACAACCACAACCACAACCACAACCACAACCACAACCACAACCACAACAATTACAACCACAATTTCAACCACAATTTCAACCACAACCACAATTACAACCACAACCACAACCACAACCACAACTACAACCACAACCACAACCACAACCACAACCACAACCAACACAACGACGACCACAATGGACCCTTCCCCTTTTAACAAAAAACGCAATGCATCATGGTAGAGTGGTAACGCTCATCTGCCAAGAAAAATGGCGGGAGAGGAGCGGGGATTTTGTGGGGCAGAGGACTTTTGCTTTTTAAACGAGTGTCATCAAATAAAATAGCAACAAAACTTATCTCTACGGTTAAGGAGGTTTTTACTCGGACTCTAAACTAGATATAAGGCAATCGCGGCGGTTTCTGTTGGAAATATTGACTCGGGTTGACTGGACAAACAATGGCGGTTCGAAGATAAACATTCTAGAAGAAGCGTCTTACTGTACAATTGTAGGTGAGTAGACTTGGCTATTTAATCTCATAAGAATCTTTTGTTATAGGACTAAGCGGCGATGCCTAATTTACTTAGATCGCAAATATTTTGAGCATCGGAATGCATGTTGATGCCTTTTTCGTCTCTGCAATCTCGAGCAAGTTTGTCCTTAATTACGATCAGACGTTCGATAAACACTTACCAAAGAGACAGACCTTTAAATTTGTTTTGGCGCCAGTAAGCCCGGTTTCCTTGTCAACGGGAACGCTCAGGTCTTTTACAAAAGCGTTAACTTGAACACAAACTGTAATTTGGTATTTATGCTGGTATTTTGTTTCTGAATTTCTTTGTAATCGTGGAAGAGGCTTCTTAACTTCATTAATTGCAGTAGGTTTTAAAGGTTTTAAATAATATAAGCATTTAGCTGAAAAGTTGATTTTCCAAGCTGTCGAGGCTGTTGGCTGTTGATAACTGTTTATAAAGGCTTTGTTTTATAAATTTGATAAAAAGAATTTAATTGCATATTGGATAATTAATTTAATTACATTATAGAATTGTAAATAATTTAGTTCAACTATTACCAGGATTTAGTTAGGTTAAAATTCAAATAATAATTGTGTACAAATTTATATAAATAGTTAGGATAGTTAGTAGTGTTAAATAAATAAATATTAAATAAATAAGTAAACAGAAGCCAAACCACAAACAATGAATGAAGAAAACAACAAAATACTGCAGCCATGGACAAGAGATTTAAAGTCACTTCCAGCATTTTCACATGATTTGCTGCAAAAACATTTTATAACTGAAACCCAAGCAGATGACAGTGCAACTGGTGCTTATAAACACAAGAAATTAGGTTACCAGCTTTTCAAAGATAGGTATGTGAAACAAGTTCAAGTGAAACCAGAAGTAAAAAAAGATGGTGACCAAGTATGTTATTTAATAAAAGGAACAGTCCATGCCTCAATGAAGAGTAAAAGTTATGTTGTCTATGTGCACTTAAATCAGTTGACAGGGGATGTTGTTTATGGAAATTGTTCATGCAAAGCTGGAAAAGGTGGATGCTGCAAACATGTTGCTGCACTGTTGTTTCAAATTCTTGATTATACACAGTTGGAATTAACAGAAGTTCCTGATGATCCAACCTGCACACAGCTTCTTCAACAATGGCATGTCCCAAGAAATGATGAAACAGATGAAGCAATGCTTTTTGAAGATTTAAGTTTTGAAAAGGCCTCTTATGAAAAGGACAACAAAGGAAGAAAACATAAATTACCAAACAGAGAAGCAGTCAACTACAATCCTACCCCACATTTTGCAAGAGAATTAAGCCATGCCAGAATCGAGGGATTGGCTCATGGATTAGATCAGGCAGGGAAAGCTAGTTACCTTAGTAAATTGTTGGTATCAAATGACTGTAAACCTATTTCATTCGAGGAACTACATAACAATCTTCCATCCAAGAAAAAATGCACAGAATCCCAGGATATAAGTACCTGTTGTTTACATGACACTCATATTCGGGAACAAATGTTAGAAAATTTGAAAGTAGACACAATTAACCAAACATATATAGATGAAAATAATATGGCATTTGTGGAAAAAAATTTAGGTACAACACATGAAACAACATTGGAAATTGAAAGGAACACTAGGGGCCAATCTGATTGTGAAAAATGGTATGAGGAACGAAAGCTGAGACTGACTGCCTCAAACTTTGGCGCTGTCCTTAAGCGAAGGAAACAAAACTACCCTAAGTCACTCTTAAATAAGTTGCAAAGCCAGTCACCAAAGCAAAGAATTCCAACACCTTGTAAGTGGGGTAAAGACAATGAAGACACAGCCATTGAAGCATATTTAAATTTTAAGGAACTTCAAAACCAAACAGTTAAAGTGTGCTCATCATGTGGTTTAGTTGTTAATAGAACTTCCCCGTGGTTAGGTGCTAGTCCAGATTTTCTAATCAGTGATGCACAGGAGGTTTCGCCTTTTGGCATTGGTGAGATTAAGTGTCCCTACTCAAAAAGAGAATTAACTATTGAAGAAGCATGTAAAGACTGTACCTTTTACTTAGGTACTAATAATGGTAAAGTTAATTTAAAACAACAGCATGTATATTATTATCAGTTGCAAGGAACCATGGCACTACTTAAAGTGCAGTGGTCTGACTTCATTGTTTATACTAGCAAAAACTTGCATGTTGAAAGAGTATACTTTGACCAGGACTTGTGGGAAAAGGAAATGCTGCCTGAGCTCACAAATTTTTATTTTACATACATTCTACCAATTTTAAGACAGTAAAGCACTTTTAATTTGTTAACAACACATTTAATCAACATGTTTTTGTCAATATACATGTATAATTTATATGTTGCTTTACAACAATAATAAATGTAATGTTTTTATATGCCCTGTATCAAAGGGGGCATAAATAAACTGATATATGAGCAAACAGTCCAGATTTTATCTAGATTTTGAGCTGATGTTATTGGAAACACCTGTTGCAAAATTCGGAAGCTCTTTATTCTTGAAATGGCCCTTTCAACATGGACTCTAACAGAAGCTATTCTTCTTGTTGATGTTTCTTCTTCAACTGAAAGTTGTTCTTTCCCCTTCAAAAAGGCAGGAATATTTAGGGTTACCCTGTCTGGGAGGTCTCCTTCAATATCAAACCCACGATGTGCCATGATCTGGTCACCTCTCTCCAGAAGTTTCAAAATTCCGCAGTCATTTGTGATTTTCTTGTCACTTGTTCTCCCTCCATAAAGGCTCGACACAAAGCTTGGGTACCCATTTGGAGAGATGCCCAGCAGCCCCTTGGCAGTGTTATGATGTTTGTAATTTGAAAATGTGACTGACTGGCTTCTGCATGAGGATGGCATTTCAATATAAATCTCAGTACAGTCAATTATCACTCTTGTTTGTGGAAAGGTTTGCTTGAAACAGTCAGGCATGTTGTCATCAACAAATTTACGGCTTGGCCAAATTGGTAGCATTCTGAGTTGTTGGTGAAGAAAGGTAAGCCATGTGATCCAGATCCGAGAAACATGCGATGATGACAAACTGAATCGATGTGCTATATCTTCAATCAGTAAACCACAACGTAATCTAACTAACACCATAAATAATTCCTGTTCTGGAGATATTGACCTTGGTTTGCCACGTTTTGTTTGCTGTTGTGAGCTTAAAATACCTGTACTAGATCCATAATAGATCAAGCTATTGCATGCAGGAGATAAATAATCAAAAAATACTTTAAATGTGCTATAGTCAGGGAAACTGGTATAAAATCTAAAATCATGATCACTACCTATAAATCGTTCAATGCGGAATAGTTGTTGCTCCATTGTCTTCATGTCATCATCATATTTCTTCTGCAATGTGTCATGTTTCCCCTGCAATGCATCATGTTTTTTCTGGAGAAGTTGAAGCTGTTCTTGAAGATTTTCAGCTACATGTACAGGTTGCATGCATTCTCCAGATTCATGTTCACTCGAAATTGGCTCTTGTGCATTTGGCATAGTCTCTGCTATCTCATTGAAATTCTTCTTGAACACCTTTTCTCTATTTACTGTTGGACTAGTTTCTGGCATCATAATTGTAGGAATATTATTCTCATAAGTTTTTTTCCCTCCTGGAAAGTGAGCTGAACATACCCAGTGATTAGAGCTAGGGTTACAAAAGCCTTTTGTTTTAAGTAATTTTAACCACTTCCTCCTTAATGTTGGCTCAACTGGAATCTTGTGAAAGGAAATATCAGGCATTTGTCTACTATTGTTATGGCAGTGAGGTACACAGCATGTTCTTCCTCCACGGCTAACTGATGATGGTGTTTTTTCCTCAGTGCTGTCTTGTAGCCACAGTATTTTGTTGTTTTCTTCATTCATTGTTTGTGGTTTGGCTTCTGTTTACTTATTTATTTAATATTTATTTATTTATTTAACACTACTAACTATCCTAACTATTTATATAAATTTGTACACAATTATTATTTGAATTTTAACCTAACTAAATCCTGGTAATAGTTGAACTAAATTATTTACAATTCTATAATGTAATTAAATTAATTATCCAATATGCAATTAAATTCTTTTTATCAAATTTATAAAACAAAGCCTTTATAAACAGTTATCAAACCACAGTAAAAAAATAAAACTGTGCCAACAGCCTCGACAGCTTGGAAAATCAACTTTTCAGCTAAATGCTTATATTATTTAAAACCTTTAAAACCTACTGCAATTAATGAAGTTAAGAAGCCTCTTCCACGATTACAAAGAAATTCAGAAACAAAATACCAGCATAAATACCAAATTACAGTTTGTGTTCAAGTTAACGCTTTTGTAAAAGACCTGAGCGTTCCCGTTGACAAGGAAACCGGGCTTACTGGCGCCAAAACAAATTTAAAGGTCTGTCTCTTTGGTAAGTGTTTATCGAACGTCTGATCGTAATTAAGGACAAACTTGCTCGAGATTGCAGAGACGAAAAAGGCATCAACATGCATTCCGATGCTCAAAATATTTGCGATCTAAGTAAATTAGGCATCGCCGCTTAGTCCTATAACAAAAGATTCTTATGAGATTAAATAGCCAAGTCTACTCACCTACAATTGTACAGTAAGACGCTTCTTCTAGAATGTTTATCTTCGAACCGCCATTGTTTGTCCAGTCAACCCGAGTCAATATTTCCAACAGAAACCGCCGCGATTGCCTTCTATCTAGTTTAGAGTCCGAGTAAAAACCTCCTTAACCGTAGAGATAAGTTTTGTTGCTATTTTATTTGATGACACTCGTTTAAAAAGCAAAAGTCCTCTGCCCCACAAAATCCCCGCTCCTCTCCCGCCATTTTGCTTGGCAGATGAGCGTTACCACTCTACCATGATGCATTGCGTTTTTTGTTAAAAGGGGAAGGGTCCATTACAACCACAATTAATTACAACCACAATCACAACCACAACAATTACAACCACAATTTCAACCACAATTTCAACCACAACCACAATTACAACCACGACCACAACTACAACCACGACCATGACCACTACAATCACGACCACAACCACAGTCACAGTCACAACCACGACGACAACCACAGTCACAACCAAAGCCACAACCACAATCAACAACCCACAAACCACAAACCACAAATCACACCCACAAACCACAAACAACAACCCACAAAGAACAAGTATACAGTCACAGCCACAACCACAACCACAATTATAACCACAAACGACACACCACAAACCACAAGTCAAACAACAAACCACAAACCACAATTAAACAGTCACAGTCACTACCACAATTATAACTACAACCACAATCACAATCACAATCACAACCACAGTCACAATCACAATCACAATCACAATCACAATTACAGTCATAACCACAATCACAATCGCAATCACAACCCCAGTCATAACCACAGTCATAACCACAGTCACAACCACAATCACAATCACAATCACAATCACAATCACAATCACAATCACAATCACAATCACAAACACAAACACAAACACAAACACAAACACAAACACAAACACAAACACAAACACAAACACAAACACAAACCCAAACACAAACACAAACACAAACACAAACACAATCACAGTCACAACCACAATCACAATCACAATCACAACCACAACCACAACCACAGTCACAACCACAACCACAGTCATAACCACAACCACAGTCATAACCACAGTCACAATGACAATCACAATCACAATCACAATCACAATCACAATCACAATCACAATCACAATCACAATCACAATCACAGTCACAATCACAGTCATAACCCCAATCACAATCGCAATCACAACCACAGTCATAACCACAGTCACAACCACAGTCACAACCACAGTCACAACCACAATCACAATCACAATCACAATCACAATCACAATCACAATCACAATCACAATCACAATCACAATCACAATCACAATCACAATCACAAACACAAACACAAACACAAACACAAACACAAACACAAACACAAACACAAACACAACCACAACCACAACTACAACTACAACCACAGTCACAACCACAACCACAGTAACACCCATAGTCGCAACCACAGTCACAATCACAATCACAACTACAACCACAGTCGCAACCACAGTCACAATCACAACCACAACCACAACCACAGTAACAAACACGGTCACAACCACAATCACACAACTACAGCCACAACCACAATCACAACCAGAAGCACAGTAACAATCACAACCACCACAACTACAACCACAACCACAACCACAGTAACAACCACAGTCATAACCACAATCACACAACTACAGCCACAGCCACAATCACAACCAGAAGCACAGTAACAACCACAGTAACCACCATAACCACAGTCACAACCACAAACACAGTAACAACCACAGTCACAACCACAATCACACAACTACAACCACAATCACAACCAGAACCACAGTAACAACCACAACCACATTCAAAATCACTTTTATCTAAGCTTATATCAATGTTACTCTAGTGATAACTATTGTTGTAACTTGTTTGGTGATGAAAAGTTGATAACCATTTACTCTAGTGAGAGCTATTGGTGTAGCTGTTTTTGTAATAAGAAGTTGATAACCATTTACTCTAGTGATAGCTATTGGTGTAGCTAGTTTGGTGAAAAGATGTTGGTATTTTTTTTACAGATTTTTGACAATGTGTTTGACACCGTCGACAATATTCTCGATACTCAATTAAAAGTTGTAATGAGTGGTCAACGAAAGACAAATTCATCTTTAAGGTTGTCCACCCATGATAATTTGCTTTCAACACACCATGCATTGATAGCATGAATGCTAATAATTAATTAGCACGTGTTTGTTTCTGTTGTCAAAAATATAATACATTTTTTCTTCTTTCCTGTTTAATTAAAGCGCGTGTATTAGTGTTAAAATGTTAATTTATCATCATAAATATCTGATCATCCGGTCATCATCAATTTATCATCCTTGTCATTACCATTACCATAACAATTACTATTAGCATTATTAGTCATTATTTCAAGACATACCCTATTTCATTGTTCTAACATGTATACAGTATCACACTCTTTTGAATGGAAAAGAGTGTCATAAGTACCTATCACACTGTTTATTGCATACTAAACTCGTATTTTGGTTTCTAACTCTTCAACTTCTTCTTTTTTCTTCTCCTTCTAACTTTTGGTAAATTAAAGAAAAAACAAAATAATTGTATTGCAGAACAGTTATGAGATAAGATGGTTAATCAATGTTCAGTCGTGTGATAAAGAGTTTATCATATGACCATTGATTAACCCTTACTTATCATTCATTTGTTAGCAAAAGTTATCTTCCTATACAAGTACTATCAGAAACTCTATATCTAAGTTATTGAAATATGTCTAGTTCTTATGTGTAGTATCGTATTATGATAATAATTTTTATTGGGCATTGTGGTGTATTTTGCCGGCTAAAATGAAGAATTCAGCGGGCTAAAATACTTTTTAGCCCGCAATTATGCTGCGTTTTTCTGCCAAGTTTACATATGTAAGTTATGAGTTATGTAAATATTTATTGCAATGAAATACACGCCGGCGGGTTGTCGGCAATGTTCAAGATACTGTTTATTGTACTGTCTTTGATTTTCTTCCAAATGCCCACTAAAATTATTATAATAGTAATACAGTTGATGGTCTTGGGCATAAATAGTTTTTTTCCCCTTCACAGAATTGATTTGAATCCTCACCTGCGGCTAGCTCGGGCCAAAAACATATTTATGCCCGCAAACATCAACTCTATTGTTATAACAATGCACTTTCTAACATAATTACTGGGTGGAATAGCTTAGTATGGTTCTATTCTTCCTCTCGATTCTTTCCCCACTGCACTAGGTGTTTGTACTTGTATTTGCATGTTTACTCTCTTATTATCAACATTATTATTGTTTATTATTATTATTATAATACCATGATCGCCTCGGATTCTTTTGTTCTCCAAGGGAATGTAAACCTCTTATTTCCCTCATCGCTCATGCAAGAGGGAAATTTATCCTTTGTCTTCTAATTTTCCCGTGCATGTTGATGAGGGAAAATTAGAAGACAAAGAAATCCTTTGTCTTCTTCTAATTTTCCCGTGCATGTTGATGAGGGAAAATTAGAAGACAAAGAAATCTTTTGTCTTCTTCTAAATTTCCCGCTTGCATATATTTTCCCTCATCAACATGCACGGGAAAATTAGATGCAACTTCTCTGATCAACCGTGTAAATTTCCTGTCGGTAAGATTCTCAAAGTTTTCCTCGGCGATCATAATATTACAAACTAATAACATGACTTTTCGGGAAAGTAGCGATTAAATTTCCCCTTTGCCTCGGGAAGATTTGTAAAAGTTTCACAAATCTTCCCTCGGCGGCGGGGAAATTTAATCGCTAATTTCCCTCAAGTCATGTTATTACTTATAATTATTATTATTATTGTTATTGTTATTGTTATTATTATTATTATTATTTCAGATATTTACTTTTTGTGTGTGGTAAAAATGGATTGAACTATAAATTAAATAACGGGCCTGTTGAATTTTTTCTATTGCAGGATTGTTCAGTCATTAAATACTCTCCTTGAGACACTGGACATTACAAAAGAAGGATTTCTACAAAAAACACTAAGAAACTACGCTGTTGATCTTTCTATTATCAATCCACATTCTTTTCGCGGACTAACCTTTTCAGGAATTGTAACCAGAAACACGTCAGCAAGATTAAACGAAGAAATTCTCATAAAGAAAACATCTGGCAACAAGTCACAACCAAAAGCAACGATGATTCATTTACCTCCAATGCTATTCAACGACAATGTTGATGTTAATTTTTCTCAGCCTCAAACTGTTATCTTAGCTCTTTATAAGGAAACAAAATTCTTTAAAACAAGTTCCAGTAATATTTCTCAACGTCTCAACAGTTTTGTGATTGCTGGCAGTATTAAAGGTGTGTCTGTTTCAAATTTGAAATCTCCAGTTGTATTAACATATCTCAACGTAAAACCTGCAGATAAAAACAGTACATTTTGTGGTTTTTTGAATTTTACTAAAAAACGTTGGTCACATGAAGGATGCGTGTTTCAAGGTATTGACGTAGACGGAAGAGTTATCTGCCATTGTGATCACCTCACAAATTTTGCAATGTTAATGGTAAGCTACTTAGACTAAAAAAATCTTTCATCTTTTTAAGGTTTTTGCAAAATGTTTTTCAAAATTCATATCTTTATCGTTTTTTTAGGATATATATGCCGATAATGAAACATCTCACGAGGCAGTACTTGGTATAATAAGTTATATTGGATGTGCACTGTCTTTGGTTGGATTACTGTTGACAATAATTACAATATTACTATTTAAGTAAGTACTAATGACAGGGTTGCAGTAGTTTTTTTACTATTGTTGGTATGAAATTATAATGACAGTACTGAGCAGAGCCTTGGTGGCTTTGTCGTCAGAGAGATTTTCACCTCAGCATAAAATAGCTGAAATAGCGAGTTCGCCTCACTGCCCACGCACGTAGACTGCAGGCTTCCCTCCATCTAGGCCTCAACCCACACAACATCGGCATTGCAGGCTACGGCCCTCAATGCGCGTTCACTTGATCTCATGCGGGGGGAAAACAACAAAAAATCTTATGTTTTCTCCGAGTACTTCTGATTCCTGTCACAGGATTAGTTGACAGAGCGGGATCAGTGAACGAAGTGGTAAGAAAAACTAAACTAGTTTAGTTTAGTTTAGTTTAGTGATATTGCAGTGACGCACGCACGGTAGCCAATCAGAAACGCCAATATATTACGTCTGTGCTTTAAGTAAATCTGTATTGTTATATAAACTATTAAAAAGTGAGGTCAAAAATTGCAGACATGAGGCCCTTTGGACGCTAGTTTTAGGCCCCTACGCGGCCATATAACGACAAATTTTGTTCAGCACAGCCTCGAAAGCATTCCGCATGTACCTTCTTTAAAGCTTCTCGAAAGTATTAAACTAACTTTTGTTACCACTGAAATTTTTTGTGGTCTTTTATGTTCAAGCTGAATATGTTTGTGGCAAAATAGAAAAATGGCATAAAGCTGAAGCTGATTTCCAAAACGCCAAAACGACCGCGTAGAGATGTATATAAAACTGATGTCCAAAAAGGCCTCCATGTTTGGCTTCAGTCATTGACTAGAGTCAGCCATCCAGTAATTATAGAATGTACTTGGCGGGATAGGATTGATAGTTAGAAAAGTAATGATGCATGACACTGGCCGCTGAAAAGCCTTTATGGAGCACATGTTTAAGAAACAACAACAATTGCGCAATTCTTTCTTTTAGAGATCTTCGCAGGAAGGTGCCCAATCAAATCTTACTTAATTTCTGTATTGCTTTGTCCTTGACATTGGTTGTATTCTTATCCGCTGCTGAAAGATCTAAGACCTTCTCAATGGAAAGTTGTCGCGTAGCAGCGGTAGCATTGCATTACTTAGTTTTGGTGGTGTTCATGTGGATGGCGATAGAAGCTTTTAACATGTACCTGGCGTTTGTTAAAGTTCTTCCTTCATACATTCCACGATTTATTCTAAAGTGTTGTTTTATAGCTTGGGGTAAGTGTTGATGCTTGAAAAAAACAAAAACAATGCTACTTCCAAATCATGCCCTCCGACATGAACAAGACGCCTGCTTAGGCGTTCACTCGGCTAGAGAAATATTTCTGGAAAACTTTTCAATTGTCTTCATATATCATGTATGTGTGATATACTTATTTTACGAACAAACACAAAGCAAAAATAAATTATAAAATAAGATGTCCTCCACGTACGCTCTGATTGACTGGGCCGGCCCTGTGCATTTATAAGAGTATGAAGATGACGTAACGTGCTGTGCAGTGGCGTAGGATGGCGTTGAGTGGCGTAGGATGGCGTCACCTGGCGGGAAAAGCTAGCGAACTTTTTTTTCCTTTTTTTTTTAGTTGTTTTTTTTCTTCATATTTTATAAAAACAAATAAAACATACCGCTCCTGTGCATATGTACACTTATAAAGGTACATTTGACGTGATTTGAACATGAAAGAAGTGTAAAGGCTCAACTCAACTTCTTTCGTTTTTCAAATGACGTCAATCGTGCCTTTATAAGAGTACATATGCACGGAGCTTTATGTTTTATTTCTTAAACAAAGACACTTGCCTTACTTGGCTGCATAAATCTTGAAATCTAGCTGAGCATAAGAAATTCCAATTATAATTAAGATGTCGGTCGACGTACATACGAGTTACGCATTACCAAAGGACACTGGGTCGGGCATTGCGCAAGAATGCTGATTTGCGGCGCAGAAAATAAAAATAGAAAACACACACAGAGCTAAACTTAAACTTGGGCCTACCACAGTGGCCGAGTAATAAACGTTACGTTATCACGTAAATATCTCGTGCACTTCAATTGGATAAAACTAACACATGTATATCATTTCTGGTAAACTCAATACTCAACTGGTATGCTGATGATTAGTCTGCGTGCAGGCTCTCTGGTAAACTGAGGCAATTTGAATTTATAAACTTTAATGTTTAATCAACAAATGTCTCTGTTGACTTGTCTGGTGTAGAAACATCATTAGATTTTCCAGAAGAGATACAATATTCTTATTTTAACCAAGCTGAACAAACTTTTTTATTTCTTTGTTCTCGATTTCGATCCATTTATGTTAATTAACTAAATAATAAGTTGACTAAATATCAAAATTTTATCAAAATTATAGACCACTTTCATAATAGACCACTTTCATAATGGCCACCGTTTTAAATATTCTTTTATGTGTATCTAAATGAGCCTTTCTAGCCTCGTTATGAAGCAAAGATACTAAGTTGAATTGCAGACACACCGACGAGGCCAGAAAGGCTGATTAAGATGCATACAAAGAATATTCAGATTAGTCGCTATTATAAAAGTGGTGTATGGCTCCATCTAAATGAGCCGTTCTAGTCTCGTTATGAAGCAAAGATTCTTTTGAATTACAGATACACAAACGAGGCCAGAAAGTGCCAGAAAGGCTTATTAAGATACACATAGAAGAATATTCAGATTAGTCGCTATTATAAAAGTGGTCTATCTACACAGGAATCTTACTGTTATTTTAATTGATTTGACAGGAATTCCATTAGTGATTGTATCAATAACAGTGGGTGTGGCTCTTGATGACTATGGCGATACAAAATAGTAAGTTGAATAACATCTGCTTGCAGTTCTTTTAATAATTATTAGTTTATTAATAACATTTTACCTGAAAATTTTAACGTCATACAAGAAACGTTTAGTGTTGACATGATCCAATGTTTTGACACTCCGATCTAGTGTCTTCATCAATTGATTGTTGTAAAGAAAGTTTCAATATTTATACTCTAGCCGCATCGCCAGAAATCGAAGACATGGGCTATCAAACACCCTAATTAGGCCCAGGCCTCCGGCTGCTCGGCATCGATAAAATATAACAGAGAATCATATGGACATTGTTCTATTACGAGAAATATCTCTTGAAAAAATAAGCAATGTAAAAATGTGCATATATAGCATTTTAGTCTAATATATAATAAATAGGAAAATACGGAAATCAGAATATTTTTTATAAATTGTGTGATTATTTACGAAACTTCTTCGCAAGTACTTCCTCTGTAAAATTTGTAACAGATCTCTGCGGGATTTATCGAAATCCCACGAATTCCTTATCACAAAATTCCGTTAAAGAATCCCGCTAATAGAAATGTGCAAACAGGAATGAATAAACTATATTCTAAACTTACCTGTATAGCTGTTATAAACATGTGCTTGTACTGTAGTTTTCATGATTCTTTAGTCGAACTGAAAACCATGCATAAATGAGATCCAGAAATTGTAACTTTTGCGGTAAAGTTCGAAAAATGTACTTAGAACTACTATATTTCAGTCGAATATGCTCCAAATTTTCTCCAAAAGGTATCGTTTGAAAGCTAATTTCCTCCATTTTTAACTGTTTAGTTTTTCCACAACTATAATGTTGAAGCTATCTATAATTCGATTAATTGGTCCCGTAATTCCTTGAATATAGGGAATATAACAGTAAAACTCATCACCGAACATTCATTCTTAGTGCTTATGCGTGGTGGCATGACTGGTTTTAAATTACAGTTTCCTTTCTTTAAATCATCAGGATAGTCATTCGCCTTCGAAACGCCAGATATACATATACTGTCGCTCATTTTACCTTGAATGAGAACTAGACGGTATCCCCTGGGCTCTCGAAAACAAAATTTTAGAAACAGACTTCTTATACAGTGTGTATCAAAAAAATTCGAACCCTTAGAAAATGAATTAGCATTCTTTTCAAACAACCTATTGTAGTAGTTTGAAAGCCCTAAAAGCGCTGCGTTATAAATTAATCAGCACATAAGTTAAACGAAGCGAAAAAGCTTTTAAATACTTTCACCATGCATACACTTCAAGTTATCTTAATTTCCCAGGTGTATAAGACCGTGTGTTTTACGCATCTGTGGGTTCAGCGAAGTGCTTAGGGCTTTCAAACTACTACAATAGGTTGTTTGAAAAGAATGCTAATTCATTTTCTAAGGGTTCGAATTTTTTTGATACACACTGTATAGCGCCGTAATCAACTTATATTTAGCTCTAGTTTATCTATCGAGCACTCTAATAGTGAAATAAAAGTAGCGTGCTGCGTAGGCAGTGTAGAAACAACAATCGAAATATAGTTTGATGAGGACTCCAATTCATTACTTGCTTATATATATGTACAGTGTGTATCAAACAACCCTGAACCCTTAGAAAACAACCTATTGTAGTAGTTTGAAAGCCCTAAGCACTTCGCTGAACCCACAGATGCGTAAAACACACGGTCTTATACACTTGGGAAATTAAGATAACTTGAAGTGTATGCATGGTGAAAGTATTTAAAAGCTTTTTCGCTTCGTTTAACTTATTGTGCTAATTAATTTACAACGCAGCGCTTTTAGGGCTTTCAAACTACTACAATAGGTTGTTTTCTAAGGGTTCAGTTTTTTTTTATACACACTGTACAGTGTGTATCAAAAAAATTCGAACCCTTAGAAAATGAATTAGCATTCTTTTCAAACAACCTATCGTGTGTGTCAGTTTTCGGTATACCCCAGTTTCCCATGGTCTGTTGTATTGACAATTAAATCCCCAAAGGAAAACACAGAGAAAATTTTCGGACGGAAAAGGGTTAAGGTGTTTATTTAATGCTTAAAGTAATATTTAAAACATGAGCAGGAGTGTTTTATCAGATATAAAACACGAGGCGAAGTCTCATGTTTTATATCTGATAAACACGTTCTGCGAGTGTTTTGAATGACTTTGAAAACGATCACCATTTGGTAAGTTCGTTTGTGTAGTAATTTTGAAAAATAACGTTGTCTAAAGCGAGAAAATCAAAGCTAAAGTTTACGTAAATCAGGAGAATGTTTTATCACATATAAAACCACGATACGGTTATGATTTTTCTTTGTGTTTCCTCATGAATTATTAATGAGTTTTTGAAGTATTTTTAAATTAGCTGGTTACATAAATTAATTAATAAAGTTTTTTAAGAAAATCAAACGTTTTCGACACTGAGTCATTTTGAGCCGTTCTGGTCTATATGATTAATAAAATATAAAAAAGAATTAAAAATATAGAAATAAGTAAATAAATAAAAATATAACTGTCTACTTGCTCATTTAGGCATGAATCTTTTCTTTTGATAAATTCATTATGCCTTCAGAAGAATTCAATTAAATTCTTTGAGATTGAGCATAGCATAGAATTTTCCACTGGAAGGAATGTGATGGAATGGAGATGTCATTCTAGTTATGTGTAGAGTTGTAATTGTTGTGTTCGAAAATCCTAGACGCAATATATTGTATCTAGGAGTTTGTATGAATTAAAGCATATTTCAACAAACCTTGACCAAGGCATTAACCATAACCAACACATTTTCAAAAAAGAATAATAGCTAAAGCATTAAATTTCAGGCAAGATATATATGTCAATCATCAGTTTGAACTATGGAAATAATTAGTAATTTAATTACCAAGTTTTAATGAACGCGGCTTTGGTCCAAGGGGACCATATTTATCCCAATTTGTGTGTGCATACTTACTTTATTCATTGCCCAGTAAACAGAGCTAAGGTAATCCAGTGCACATATTACTCACAGACATGATGGAAAGGCATAAATATGTTATGTACCGGCTGGGAGATCCGTATATAGAAAACTATTTTCCGGAGGTCCCAATAACGGCCCGAGGCCGTAAGCTAAAACGCTGTCCGAGTGTTGTCAATGTTTAGGTAACTATTTTTCGTCGCTTGTTGGTTTTATATGGCTGTTCCGCTTGGCCCTTATGTTCGCTTGGAAATGGAAAGTCGCTTTGAAAACACTATAACATAGATACTGAAAGTGCATTGTTCGAATGTCAGGACAAAATTGCTTCTGAAAAGCCATCTATAAGTTTTTTCCAAAGGCACGACGAGAGTTAGCTTCCTGTGGCAGAGATTTGTCTGAGTTTGGAGCATTTTATTTCGTTGCTTTTTCAACGTTGTTTTGTCGGGTCTGGGATATGGAAAACAGATGAAGTTTAAAAAAAAAGTTTACGTCCTGTGGTGGTATGTCATCTATATATTTATATATACTGTATTTCCATGAGTAATTGGAAGTACATTCTCCAATGTATATTTAAAGTGTTTTCAGGATGTTGTCGTTAAGCAATTTATAACTTGAATGTCAAGTCAACATGTCTTCGCTCGTTGATGTTTGTTGTATAAACAGTTTTTCTGACTTTTCTTCCACAAATTTGTTGTTTTCACAATTGTCAAAAACATTTGGATAATAAAATTACTCATTCGTATCGTAATCACCTTTCCTCTGGATCAAGCGAAATAGATCAACATGAAAATTGATCAACAGTAAATTCTTAATTGTAAAAAAAATATTACTTTCGTACCGTGGTCAGATATCGTAAAAAACTGCCCGCTCACGTAGCCAATCAAATGGCAGCATTACCTAGGATTCCGCCCGCTCACGATTGATAATAAAATAATTACATTTACTTTTCCTACTGTAAGAAGGACGAGACCCTTATCAAACTTAACATTTTTACGAACTGATTTTAGATACATCTTTTATAATATTTGCAAACAAGAAAACTTAGGATTCTTTTTAATCTTAAGAAATAGAAAGTCCATGAATTTCATGTCGACGACTCATCTATGAAGGTGAATAAGTAGAAACTGTTGAACACACTTGCTATAACAGTCTCGAGCAGAGAAACGGTTTTGCCAGAATCCTGCATGATTTTGTATTAACTGCTTGCAGCAGATATAATGTTGTCGCCGTGTTTGTTAATGTAAGTTAACTATAGAATGCCTTCGGAGCCAATTAAAACATAGAAGAATGAAACGACAACTGACGACAAACCACCGAAGCCAAAATAACTACTGCATGTACACCAAGTATTTGATAAGTCAATGCTATGGCGGCATGGAGCGAGATATTCGAGGAGCGAGATATTTATTTCAAGAATAGAAGTTTTTACAAGCTTAGTAAGTAAGTAAGTAGTAAGTAGTAAGTATGAATCGTAGTTAATTTTACATACAGTTTCTTGAAAAGTGGAAAACATACTTTCTGAGATCCAAAATCTAATTTACATTGATTATTTGTTAAAAAATGGAACTAACAACCTTGTATAGAACAGCATTTTGAGAATCAGAAATTGTAACGAAATAGTGCGTAACTCTGGTTTCTATGGCAACAATGATGTTTTAAATGGCTGATAATTTGCGTTTAAACTAATTTAATTCGAAAACAACGTCGGTGACCCCCAATTTTTATTTTATTTAAAGTTTTCTTCTAGTATGAGTAATCGTTAGGCCAATTTAAAAAAAATTCTGAAGATCCTAAAAGGATCACACCTTTCAACAAGCTCTCAAAGTTGCCCTTAATTATGAAGCAGCTGAGAAAGACGTGGCTGAACTCAACTCGATTATGTACACAATGTTCGTCCGCGAAACTCCAATCGAGACAGCTCTGTACCAGGACGGGACAGCGAAAAGAAAACGTGTCTAAGCTGTGGCGAAGGAAGTCATCGCAGAAGTGAATGTAAGTACCGAAATTTTACCTATCATTCTTGTGGCAAGCATGGTCACATTTCTTGAGCATGTAAATCGACCAAGTCAGTTAACCAAGTTGAAGATGACGATGATGATGGTACAAGTAGAAATCCAAGGTCAATCCTACCTGATATGGAAATAGATACAGGGTCCAGTATATCAATTATTTCCCAAGAAACCTACCAGAAACATTTCTCCGCCATTCCAGTTGCACCTAGTTCTGCCACCCTACACACTTACACCGGAGGGA
Source organism: Paragorgia papillata (assembly GCA_035771165.1). Classification (NCBI taxonomy): domain Eukaryota; kingdom Metazoa; phylum Cnidaria; class Anthozoa; order Scleralcyonacea; family Coralliidae; genus Paragorgia; species Paragorgia papillata. The sequence continues at coordinate 445,991 of JAWNZC010000229.1, forward strand.
AAATCCAAGTTTGTGGACAATTCTCTGCAGTGGTACATTAACAAACACATCAGGCCATTCTCCCTCTTACAGTGGTAAGTGGCTGCGGGCCCTCATTACTTGGGGACTGGCTTCACAAAATCAAGCTGAACTGGCATGAGATCCTAAAGGTTGAAGTGTCCTACCCAAGCATACCCAGTTCCAGTAATCAGCGATTACAAGCTGCTATTCAGCGATACCCTGAGGTATTTCAACCTGGTCTGGGCACGATGAAGGGTATCACTGCCAAGCTCAACCTAAAGGACGGTGCCAAGCCAAAGTTCTGCAAGGCTCGCCCTGTTCCATATGCCTTGCAGAGTGCCGTACAGGATGAATATGGTCGCCTCGAACAACAGGGAATAATTGAAAAGGTTGAATACAACGAGTGGGCCACTCCAATGGTCCATGTCCCGAAAAGTGATGGTCAAACCCGCTCTTGTGGCGATTACTCTGTCACCCTTAATCCCTCTCTCAAGGTACCTCAATAGCTTGTTCCGCTACTTTAAAATGTTTTCCGTCAGCTGAGTGGTGGAAACTTATTTACGAAATTGGATCTCACCAATGCCTATCAGCAAATGCTCCTAGACCCAGAAAGTCAGCAGTATGTTACCATCCATACTCATCGTGGCCTCTACATGTACAAGCGTCTTCCTTTCGGAGTTGCCTCTTCACCCGCGATTTCCCAAAGAACAATGGAGATAATTTTATAAGGCCTGGAATATGTTGCAGTCTTCCAGGATGACATTCTGATAACCGGATTGGATGATAGCTCCTGGAGATAAGGTCCTGGAGCGCCTGAACAGTTATGTTCTCAGACTAAAACTGGGAAAATGCAGGTTCATGCACCCCTCGGTGACATATATGGGAGTCATATTGTCTGCAGGGAACCTCGCCAACACAAGAGAAAATCACCGCTATCAAAGACGCCCCCGTGCCAGATAATTCCACACAGCTCCGAGCTTTTCTGGGCATGGTGTACTACCACAGGAAATTCATTCCTAATCTCAAGCACCCTCTTGCATCCCTTGAATCAACTTCTTCAAAAGAATCAGCCATGGAACTGGACTCAACATTACCAACAAGCCTTCCAAGCAGCCAAGAATATTCTCTCGTCTGCCAAGGTCTTGGTGCACTTTGATCCAACAGTTCCCGTGATTTTGGAGTGTGATGCCAGCCAGTATGGTGTTGGCGCAGTCATCTCTCACAAGTTCCCTAGTGGTGATGAAAGAACTACAGCCAAATCCACAAAGAAGACCTAGCCATAATCTTTGGCATCACCAAGTTTCACATGTACCTCTACACCTATCACCAGACATTACTAAAGATTCTGGCGCCTGATTCTGCTACTCCTGTTCTTGCAGCGGCCCGTCTCCAGCGTTGGTCTCTATTCTTCCTACACCTATAACATCAACTTCCAGAAGTCCAAGGACATAGCGAATGCAGATGCTCTTTCCAGGCTTCCTCTTCCTTACACCGCCGACAGCAGCGTTGAAGACCAACTCTTCTATACCGTATAGATCTCCAGTTAAACCGCCTTCCAGTTTCTGCCCTGGCTGTTGCTCGTGAAACAGCCCGTGACAAGACTCTTGTCAAAGTGCTGTCACTTAATCAGAATGGTTAGTTTCAAGGCCCTTGTGAGGACCTCGCCCTTCGACCCTATGCAACCAGAAGACTCCAAGTTCAGGTGTCCCAGTTCAATACTGTTCCTTCAACCAGTGCACGCGCACAAGAACGGTCAATGGGAACTTCTACTGCATTGCCATTAACCACAAGATCTGGTCGAGTCACCGAACGACCCAAAAGACTAATTCAGGACTAAATACAATAGTTGGAGGTGTCGTAGTGTCAGTAGTTTATTCATGTTATATATAGTTGTAATACCGCCGTACACCAGTGTTGGGGATTCATTAAAGTTGTTGTTCGCTCACCATGTTCCATGTATAGTATGTATGTTTGTATAGCTCGAGAATCTGACAAAGAATAATCACGGGGTTTTTTATTTAAAAATTTTTGGATCTACAGATTTTTTTAAATTTGGCCTATTGACTACTCATACTAGAAGAAAACTATTAATAAAATAAAAAAATGGGGTCACCGAGGTTTTTTGCGAATTAAACTAGTTTAAACGCAAATTAGCAGCCATTTTGAAACGCCATAGCAACCACGGTTACGCACTTTTTCGTTTCAGTTTCTGATTCTCAAAATGCTGTTCTATACAAGACATTTAGTTTCATTCTTCTAACAAAATATCAATGTACAGGATTTTGGGTCTGAAACGTGTGTTTTCCACTTTTCAAGAAACTATATGGAGTCACCTTAATAGTCGTCGGACGATTTCATATTCAGACGAGGCAATTTATATGGCCAACATGTGTTCAGCAGTCTATAATCGAGCTCAGTCGTAAACTGACAAGGTTGTGCATTAATTGCTGAACAGAAATGGATAATCTTCTTCTAAGAAAACAAAATTAGCTTCATGATCAAGCAACAATGTGCAAAACCTGTGGTAGTCCGCACGAGCGGACGAGCAGAGTTTAATTGGTCTCTCCTGTGCTTCGAGGGTTTTTCGCCGGGTTCTCCGGTTTTCCTCCCTCCGTAAAATCAACACCGTAAAATCTTAGCTGTAAATGGAGGACCCCACCAGCTCTGCTGAAAAACTTATCCTCCTTAAATATAGGCGGCCGGCCGAGGTTTCTAGTCCTATCCTGTTCTGGCCTTACATCGTACATCGAGCGAAATATGCTATTATTAAATAGCATATATATATAGTCGATGTATTAACTAAATGACAATAGTCAAATGCCAATGATCACAGGCTGTGTAGAGAGTGTGAAACGGCAAATCTTTATATTTATAATGGAGTAATTAAATTGTATGCTGCAGTTGTCAATGCCATGCAAAATTTATGTGCTAACATTTACTCTACCTTCTAGTGCATGCATGCATATGTCTTGAAGGACAATTAATGTATGGTTGCTTTCATGATTTTGATGACATTGCTGGACAATTTTGTTTCACTATTTCTAAACTTTACAGCAGTCATACTTGAGATGCTTGTTATCTCAAACGATTTATTTTACCTACTAACTTGATTGCATTTTTATTTGACAAATTGTTGTAACAATTAAAATGATTTAAATACTGTATTAGTCAAATTTTGTGAGTTGTTATTGATGTTAATTTGATTGGCCTACTAAGCTTTACTACCATACTTTATTACTATAGGTTTTAAATAGTACAATAGCTTTAATAGTCAAGCTATTATCACACTGCCTCTCACCACGAGGACCGAAGTAAAGCCCAATTTGATTGAGTTAGTATTTGTTTGGGTGACCTCCTATCTGGGCTTGGGACTCATGCCAGATACAAGTAGAGTTGTTAGTGCTCAGCCTCCTGTGATTTGATGGCTTTACTCTGAGTTCCTTTTTTAAAGTAAAACACAGCATGGCTAGCATTGACATGATCTTGACTGAAAAAAATCTTGTTCAGCTCTGAGTACAAGGTTGTTACAAGTACATAATTACATCATTGTTTTTAGATACATGCACATCTGGGCGTGCCTATTTTTTAATTAAGCATGTGCGACGGTTACCTGGATACAATATTTAAAAATGTTTATGATCGCTCACAGCCTCACTGACATGCATATAAGGGCAGGGCCGGATTAGGGCTGTGTGGGCCCCCCGGCATATTTTCAGCATGGGGCCCCTTGAACCTCCCCCCTCCCATAAGTCTCGAGTCCTGGGGCCCAACGCTTTCTAGAAAGCAAGTGCAGAACAAAAAATTCAGCAATCAGAAAGCTTAGGGCCCACGGCATATGCTGATTTTGCCATATGGTTAATTTGGTGCTGTGCGTAGGCATAGGCTATACGCTGAAGGCCAGACAGATATACTGAGAAACCTAGCCATACAAGATTCTATCTAAAGTATTTTTGGGGGACCCTAAAGTTTAGGGGGCCCTGGCTGCAGCCCAATCAGCCCCCGCCCCCTTTTAATCCGCCCCTGTATAATAGGGTTTGTAATTGTAAGTAGATTAGTTGGAGATAACTGATTTAATGAACCATTCGCAGTTTGACAGTACAAGTGCTCGTACTTAGACGTGCATGGCTGAAAATCTAATAAAGATTTTAATGATATCGCGTTTGATGGTAGTTTTTGTGACAAAAGGGTGGCAATTATTTTCACTTGCTAGTTGACATTTTGTTGCATGCGTGAGGGTCACACTGTTTAGTTAAATACTAAATCTATATATTTGTTTTTTTCAGCTGTCGACTTAATGGCCTTGCCTTCCTCGTCTCTTTCTTAGCTCCAGCCTTGATTATTCTTCTCGGAAACGCTATTGCTTTTGTGTTGATCTTTCGTTCTCTTTTAACTTCTGGAAGTAACATTACCGCCGACCGAAAAATGAAGGGTTATCAGCATGCTCGTCAAGGGGCTGCTATTTTGGTTTTACTTGGTTTAACCTGGCTGTTTGGAGTGCTCGCCATCAACGAGGCTAGAGTAATTTTTCAATATCTATTTTGTATCTTCAACTCCCTTCAAGGCTTTCTTGTTTTTGTTTTCTACTGCCTCTTACCCTCGGCAACTAGAAAAATGTTTCGACATTCAGTGCAAAAAATGGCAAATGGGTCTGGGAAAAAAAATAAAGCAGAGTTGAAAGTGAGCAATATGAATTCTCCTCACAAAGAGCAGACAAAGGACAACAAGAAAGTAAACAACGAAAGTCCTTCCATCTTGGAGTTGATCGAAGTTAAAAATCCTTGACAATGGTCACTAGGGAAGGGAAATGTGCTAGAAAAATTCATGAAGAACTAGTTGTTAGTCTAGGGGAAAGTTCGTATAACTCATAGTGTAATCTAGATTTGTAGCAAACAATGCATCGTGTAAGATTTATAGCAAACACAATGCGTAGTGTAAGATTTATAGCAAACACAATGCAGAGTATAAGATTTATAGCAAACACAATGCATAGTGTAAGATTTGTAGCAAACACAATGCATAGTGTAAGATTTGTAGCAAACACAATGCATAGTGTAAGATTTGTAAGCAAACACAAGGGACAGTGTAAGATAGATTTGTAGCAAACAGAATGCATAGTGGAAGATTTGTAGCAAACATAATAGACAGTGTAAGATTTGTTTCAAACACATTGCATAGTGTACGATTTATAGCAAACACAATGCATAGTGTAAAATTTGTAGCAAACACATTGCATAGTGTAAGATTTATAGCAAACACAATGCATATAGCGTAAGATTTGTAGCAAACACAAAGGATAGTGTAAGATTTGTAGCAAACACAAAGGATAGTATAAGATTTGTAGCAAACACATTGCATAGTGTAAGATTTATAGCAAACACAATGCATATAGCGTAAGATTTGTAGCAAACACAAAGGATAGTGTAAGATTTGTAGCAAACACATTGCACGGTGTAACATTCTTTTATCGTTTGTAATAAATAATAAACGTGGTGTTACCACAAATTTTCCTTTCTATTTATTTCTGTTATAAAGTTTCTATTATAAAAGTTGATCATGCACGCGCAACATAAGATCAAACAGAGCAATAATCTACTAACTAATATATTCATATACAATTGTTAAAATGCTTTATTCATACCTTATGGAATAAAAATATTGAAGAGAAAATAGGAAGTTAGACAGAGTAACTAGAAAGCTAATCGAGCTAGTCGACACATAAAAACTAAAACTAAAACTAAACTAACCTTATTTATACTGGATAACTCAATCAGTTATATCTAAGTTATCCTCAGAGGTCCAGTAAGGGCCCACCCTCATTGGTCCAGTGTTACTACAGGAGGAAACCAGAGTACCTGGAGGAAACCTGTGGTGTTTGGCAGAGTGAAACTGGAAGCACTCTTCTCACATGCACCCAGGTTAATTTTTTGATATTTTTTTTTAATCAGGGGCCGGTTGTACGAAGGCCGGGTAGCGCTATCCACTGGATAGCGATTTTTTCAACCTTCGTAAGATTGGCCGTTGATTGTTATGACCTCAGATTAGGATTTGGCTCCAGATCCGCAGTATCACAGCTCTTCGACCATGTTTACGAAGGTTGAAAAAATCGCTATCCAGTGGCTAGCGCTATCCGGCCTTCGTACAACCGGCCCCAGATAACTACCGTGCAGGAATCGAACCCGGCTCGCAGAGGTGAAAGGCACGTGCACTATGGGTATAATAGGTAGTTTTCAAGATAGTGCATTCAGATTATTTAAAATCTTCTGCGTCATGAAATTAGGAATAATTCAAAAATGTTAAGCTTTCTTCTGAACTGACAAAAGATCTGCTTATCATACTTATAAAAAGAGTTAATCATGCAGAGATTATATCAAAGTCAAAGAAAACAATATTCCGTGTAATTCTAACTTTGAATTGAAATCGTTGGTGCCGCGTACACTTCACAGCGTGATGTAATATATCATACACGAGGAGGAGTGTTTCATCAGGATATCCAAACACCGAGACGTTTGTTGAAAACCGAGGCGAAGCCGAGGTTTTTGAACAAACTTCGAGGTGTTTGGATATCCTGATGAAACACTCCTCCGAGTGTATGATATAGCATCTCAAACAAATCAGTATTTTAAGAGAAAATCAAGATGAAAGTTTGCTTAATTTATGTAATTTCTTCCTCCGATATCCAAACCACCGACACGGTACTGATTTCTTTTGTGTTTTCTTCATGAATTATTAATGAGTTTGAGATATTTAGATACAAGACAAGGATATCCTCCAGAAGAAGACCTTTAACTCATTCCTGTTTTGATAGAGCCAAAAATCGAAATCATAATTGACATTAATTACACAACATAATTCAATTACACAATTAACTTTTTTTCAATATGTTATGTATATAACTTTTTTACTTTCCAATACCATTTTAAAAACATCTTATTCATTAGTCTTTTACACATTATTATTATTATTATTATTATTATTATTATTATTGATTATTATTATTATTATTACTTTTATTATTATTATTATTAAACTATTAAGATAGTTTGATATCTAAACTATCTTTGATAGTTTATCTCTAAACTATCAAGAACGACATGATCTTATTGAGAATAACCTCGAAGCATCTTGTATTGAGATCCAAAAAACTAATAGCAATCCCTTTGTATAATTGCAACTGTTTACAGACCTCCAAATGCTTCTGTTGACATTTTTATCAATATCGAGCACATAATAAAAAAGGTTGATCATGATGATGAAGATAAAGAATTTTATATTCTAGGAAACCTAAACTGTAATATGTTTGATAACTCGAATTACGCTACCAAAAAGCTTCAATTAAGTTCAATTATCGAATTGTATCAACTATCTCAGGTGATTAATATACCTATACCCGTGAAACCACTGATCTACGTTTTCATTATTAGATGTTTGTATCACTCCCCCTCCCCCCCCCCCCCCCGGATAAAATAATCTTATCTGAGGTGATATCAACAGGTACGTATTAGTGATCAAAATTTAATTTATGTAGTTCGTAAAATAAATAATCTATTAAAAGCAAAGTGCCATAAGAAAGTTGAAATTCGAAACTCTAAATAATTTAATAGCAGTAGATTTCAAGAGGAATTCTTAATCAAAACTGGGAGAAATTAGATAATGAACTATGCGTTAATAGAAGTTGGGCCGAATTGGGGAAACTCTCTTTCTGGGTGTTTTGCTCCTATTAGAGCAAAGAGAATAAGAAATAAGGCAAGTGTAATCTCACTGAAATCTTTCGTAAGTCAAATGCATCTCTTCATTATAACCTACGAGGTTCTTTGACAATATTTCACTTACCTCAATCAAGGACTTAATTTCTTAAGAAAAGCCTGAGCTACAGAGGGGCTAAACTGTGGGATAGCCTCCCGAGCGATTAAGAAATAAAGTCGTTGTTTAATACTATCATTATTTCCTCAATTGGTCGTTCATGATACCCGTGACTTATCTTGTTCAATTTATATTTTTAATATTGTTAATTTTACACTGGACTTTGTAATTAGACTTGCTTATTTTAATTAGTTAGCTTAGTTTATTTATTTATTTATTTATGTAATTGTTTTGTAATTTTTGATGAAAAAAACTAAATTTGATCATCAAAAATTTGTTGAGGATCTGATGCGACAACCCTGGGAAAATGTGTATTTTTTCGCTGAAGATCCAAACGCTATGCGGGAAATTTGGAAGAAATTATTCTCAGAGGTCCTAGATAAACATGCACCACTTCAACACAAAAAGATTAGAATAAAAAAAGTTCCTTTGATTACAAGTACTATAAAGGAACTTATAAACACAAGGGACAGACTAAAAAGAAAAGCCATTATTACAAACCTATAAATAGACTGATTAAATTATAAAACAACAAGAAACAAAGTCAATATACAGCTAAGAAAGAACAAAAGATTATTACTCCACGAAAATTGCTGGTCAAAAATGCAATCCTAAAGAGGCGTGGGTAAATGAGTTAAAACTAGGTGAAAGTAGCTTGACAAATGCCAAAGATATTGCAGAGGGCTTTAATGATTATTTTTCAAATATTGGCCCTAATCTAGCTAGCAAAATTGATACTTCAAATTTCAACTTTGAAACATATGTTGAGAATGCTAAATCAGAATTCACTGCATTCCAGCCAGTCACTGTCAGGAATGTCTACCATCTGTTGCATGGTCTTTCTAGCAATAAAGCCACAAGCGTTGATAAGATTTCTTGTAAAATTATTAAATTAGCTGCACCTGCAATATCAGATTCATTGACATACATTTTCAATCTGGCAATTACTTTATTTTCCCTGATGAATAGAAAATGGCTAGAGTAATACCTCTCTATAAAAATGGTCAACGAAACGTGCCAGGAAACTACAGACCAATTTCAGTTTTGCCAGCCATTAGCAAAATTATGGAACGAATTCTGTATGATCAACTGTATAATTATTTAACCAAATTTGGACTTCTAAGTGATTGTCAATTTGGTTTTCGAAAATTTCACTCTACAGCTACAGCATTACTGGACTGTACAAATGACTGGTATATGAATTTAGACCGGAAAATGTTTAACTTAGTAGTCTTAATTGACTTGAAAAAAGCATTTGATACTTCGATCATCAAATTATATTGAGAAAACTAGAGCTCTATGGAGTAAAAGGGCAAGCTGTATCTTTTCTCAAATCTTATCTCTCAAATAGAAGCCAGAAATGCCAAATACAAGGATCTATTTCATCAGAGAAATTTATCAAATGTGGCGTACCACAATGCTCTATTTTAGGGCCACTATTTTTTCTATTATATATTAATGATTTGCCTCAATGCCTATATAAAACAAAACCTAGGATGTTTGCTGACGACACTAACCTGACCGCTTTTGGAGACTCTATTACTGATCTTGAAGCCGCAGTGAATTCTGATTTGGAAAATCTTAGAAAATGGTTAATCGCCAATAAACTTAGCCTAAACATAGCTAAGACTGAGTTTATGTTAATTGGTTCAAAACAACTCATTAAAAGTATTTCAAATTTGCAACTAAATGTTAAAATTGAAAACGAATCAGTTGAACAAGTTTATGAATCCAAAACTCTTGGAGTGACAATTGACCAGCATTTATCTTGGAAGAGTAACACTGAGAATATTTGCAAGAAAATAACATCCGGAATCTCGGCTCTTCGACGTCTAAAATAAGTTGCTGATAAGCAAACACTTCTTTCTGTTTATAATGCAATTGTTCGCCCATACTTCGATTACTGCTGTGAAGTATGGGATGTGTTGGGTGAAACACAATAAAAAAGACTCCAAAAACTCCAAAATAGAGCTGCTCGAATTACCATGAATATGAGCAATGACACAGATCACTCTGTTGCTCTGCAAGCATTGGGCTGGAAGCTACTTAAAGCAGAAAGGAAGAAAGCTAAAGCAAAAATCATGTACAAATTATTAAATAAAATGGGTCCTAAGTCACTCACTAATCTTTTCACATATAAAGGTGAGATGACAAACTACAAACTTCGGAACATTTCAAGTAGTCTTTGTTTACCGCAACCGCGTACTAATAATATGAAAAAAAGTTTTATGTATGATGGAGCATACCTTTGGAATTCTATTCCAAAAGAAATTAGAGAAAGCAAATCACTTTCTTCCTTTCGAAAGAAAATCGCTACTCACATTGATAACTAATGCAATTATAGATGTACCTGTAAATAGATTACTATACTAGTTAATTAAGTTAGTTCATTTAATACTATATATCTTATATATTTTTGTAAATAGCTTTTAAATTCTATATCTGTATACTTCTTTTGTACACGCCCCTTGTGGAAATCAGCTTCGGTTGACGGGGTCAGCGTGTTTAAATAAAGTTTTTCTATCTATCTATCTATGTTCCACGGGGATAGCGTGGTTAAGGCATAGTGTCACCATGACGCAAACTTGAAAAACTTCGTTGGACAAATTCAAGTTCACATGATTAAGATTATGGTTAATATCCCACACGTCAAAACTTATCATTATTATTAAGGAATGGACGAATCCTGACTTACTGAACTTTTAAGTTTTTAAGTAGCTTAGTTGTGATTCAAGTAGTCGATTGTAAATTACCTCGATGAGTGAGATTTACAATTGTTTGGTTAGAAAAAAATCATTAATAAAGTTTCCATTATTATTATACCATATAGTGTTAATTCAAGTAGACATTGGTAAACTACCTGTAAAAGAGAGGTTTATCATTGTAGTATACGTAAATCATAAACAAATAAAGTTTCCATTATTATTATTATTATTATTATTATTATTATTATTATTATTATTATTATTATTATTATTATTATTATTACGTTCTGGCAATAACACCCCTGAGTTTGGCCCAAAATCTCTCTGACGTCTGACTACATACGCAAGCGGACCTCATAGCTACAAACACCAATGTGTTTTGGGATCTAATGACATTATAATCATCTTGGTATAACGTACATGTACATTTATTTTAGGTTGCATTTCTAAATAACATGCAGTAGATTTCATAAAAAACATTGTCCATTTTTAACATGAACGTTTACTCTCTAATTATCAATCATTTTTATTTTTATTTTTTAAAAACTGTATTTATTTTATTCAATTATTACAGTATATAATGTTTCTTATCAAGTATTAATTATAGCTAAATAGCCGTCGTTTATTTAAAGCTTCTTCTTTTGTACTTGACAATTTGTTTTTCTTCAGTCAGTCTGTCTGGTTATACTATGATATTCTAAATAATGACAAAATAAACAATATTGTTAGCTGATTACCTTTCGCATAAGAAGAGACGGACAAGACGAGATAAAATTGGGTGGAGTGAGGTGCAATGAGGTACGGGAGATAATAGATAAGATGGAATAAGACAAGCGATATCTATACTAGCTCTTAAAAGTAGATAGGACCGACAATTACAGTAATTTGCAACTCACTTTTCACCCAAATCTTCGGAAGTTCGTTCCGAAGTTCGCAAGTTCGTTGGGAAGTTCAATGTTCGTTTTCAATTACGCATTTGATTGGCTGCTAGGAACCAAGCAACCAATCAAATGCGTAGTTCATGACGAACTACGAACTTTCCAACGAATTTGCGAACTTCGGAACGAACTTCCGAAGATTTGGGTGAAAAGTGAGTTGCAAATTACTGTAATGAGATAGAATAGGATAAAATAAAATGAGATATAATATAACAAGACTACGATATGATAAAATAAGATGCAATTGGATATAGGTAAACTAGACTCAACAAAATGCTCTAATTTACGGATGTCTATAGAATCATATTGCTAGCCATGAGAACATGGAAACCATAAGTATTTCTTGATTATTACGTCTGTTGGTTGTGGTTGTATGTTTGAACATACACACAGAACCTAAATCATTTTGAACATTAGGATTCCGCGATATCTACTAACTCTAATTTAGGAACTTTCATGTACAAATATACAAATATATAATTTATACTTCCTCAAGGTTTCGACAATTTGTTTCAACGAATCAATCCAATACATGGATACATGTAGGTCTAAATTATTCTATATTGTAGAACAAAGATTAGGCAGTTTTCCGCCAATTATTAAGGTCCTCTATTTTTTAATACGCTAAGTTCAGATATCTACGATGCCTCATCTATTTCCTTGTTTCAGACAAAACTTAAAATGTATGTATGTTCTCGTAATTCCTAGATCTGTTCCAACCTTACTTTCTAAAAGTTTTACTGCTATTTAGTTGACTTGTATTTTTATTACTATAATTTAAAGTTGGCAAAATAATAAATGAAACAAAAATACAAATACAAATATCATAGAACCTGATCAATAAGATTTGTTGCTTCATCTCCACTTGATAGTTCAATAGAATTTGTTGGACTTGGATAAAATACAACTCGTTCAGTCGGATTTGTTGCGTCAGTTTCTTCATCTCCAATTGATAGTTCAGTCGGATTTGTTGCGTCAGTTGCTTCATCTCCACTCGATATTTCAGAATCAAGATATGTATGATCAGCTATTGCTTGTTTATCTCCACTGGATATTTCAGTCGAGTCAGTTGTTGGGATATCTGCAGTAGTGTGTTCCTGTATTCATTAAGAATAAGATGAGATGAGATATATCAGTTGCGATCAGATATTTATGCATGCATGCCACGAAATGTTATAGTAGATTATTGAACTAAATGTGATATTAATTTTAATTTCGCTTGATTCAGTCTGCTATCCTCCAACCCTTTCTCGTGACAAACATATTTTACATGTTATGCATGTTATTATGTATTTTCCACTCTATGGCCTCTATCTCGTGCATGTTTCATTAGTTGTTGGCATAAGAAGAATTCGTGACGGCATTGAATTTTGACGTCACACCTAGAGATTTATATGCAGATATATTTCAAGATTTTGAAGATATTTTATTGATCTGCACTATCTACAAAAATAATATTTAACACATTTTTTATTGTTTTATCAAAGGAAGGACTAAAATGTTGAATAAATGAATTGAGTATCCGTGCGCAGTGATCAAAGGGGCAAAAGCTTCAGAGTTGATCACTGCCTAGATTATTAAACCTCGTATCTACATGCAGATAATATATCCTGCTCGTTCTGCTCGCCCAACAGACTTAGACTGGTCATATGCATTGGTATTGTGTCATTTTGCATTGACAGCCATTGTTCTAATCATGGCACAATGACCAGTACCCGTAGCAGAACCACAAAACACGAATTTCAAAAAATGAAACTCTTTAGAAAACGTTATCGCCACTTTGGTAGATCTTCACACATTTTTTTTTCAATGTTGAAATTTGTTGTTCGACATTGCAAAAATTTACTGTGCATTTTTACTCTCGTTTTGTTGTTTATGAACAATTTCTTTGTTGTATTTAGAACACACACATTCAATGCATAATAAAACAATTAAAGTAATTCCTCAGTAATTCTTCCAGAAATGAAATATTGCTGAAACTCCCCAGTATTAAAGTTTATGATATGTTCATAGTTAAAAATTACAAAAACAAATTGGGGTAGCTGCCAGCCAAACCATGATGTTTTCCCAATTTGTCTTGTCATCATAAAAAATCCTTCATAAAAGCACTTAGTTCATACTGACTGGAAATATTTGATATTTTAGATGCACTTATATATGAACTATTTAGAGGCAACAAATAATGGAAGAAAATTTGACGAAAATAACAATTGACAAACATTTTTGCGATATAAGAATGTCCACATTCTTTTTTGTTACATGTTTTTTGAAGCCATAAAGAACGAGAAACGTACAATATTTCAAAGTTCTCGAAATTATTTTTTCTCTGTTCTTTCATATATGCTGTATAGCTGGTGGAGGAAATAAATAATTGAAAAAAGTGGGGGTTACCGAGTGTCTTCGTGAGCTACACAAGGTTAAAGCTTGAACGTGCATGGAGCATGCATCCCTATCATTTCATCTATATACGAAAGCATGCAACAAATTTTTAATTTTTTCAAAACCCAGAATTAAATTAGTATCTTGTCAAAGGTATTATTAGCTGCTTTAGCTTATATATATATATATATATATATATATATATATATATATATATATATATATATATATATATATATATATATATATATATATATAAAGGAGGGCTTTATCGGATATATAACACGAGGCGATAGCCGAGTGTTTTAAAGCCGATAAAGCCCGTACTGCAAGGTTTTTAAATGACTTCTAAAATTCATCACTTGTCTTCATACGTTCATTGGCGTAGTAATTTTGAAATTTAAGCTTATCTCAGCTGTTAAATACCAGCGAGAAACTTAGAGCAAGTCTATATCACATATATAGATCCGATACGCTTATGACTTTTCTTTGTGTTTTCCTCATGAATTATTAATGAATTTTAGTTTAGGTCCAAACATTCTACCATACAAGCAGTAATTCTCATTACAGATAAAATCCAGAAAGCAGTTGAGGATAAATGTTATTCTTGTGGAATCTTTTTAGATTTAAGCAAAGCTTTTGATACCATGAATCATGACATTCTGGTGCAAAAATTAGAATGTTATGGTATTCGGGGTATAGTTAATGATTGGTTTAAATCATACTTACATAATAGAAGGCAATTTGTATCAATCGGAAGTATAAAATCAGATGAGCAATTTGTCTCATGTGGTGTACCACAGGGAAGTGTATTAGGACCTTCACTATTTCTTTTGTACATTAACAATTTATTTGATTTTCATATATTTGCAGATGATTCTAATCTATTTTTTGCACTTATCTGAATTGGAAGAACTTATAAATACACATTTATCAAAAGTTTATACATGGCTGTCTGCAAATAAACTGTCTCTCAATATAGAAAAGACTAATTTTGTGATCTTCCATTCTCCTCAGAGAAAAGTCACATATAATCCTAAATTATTTATAAATCAAGTGGCTTTAAAACAAGAGAAGCACATAAAGTACCTAGGTATCTATGTTGATTCACATTTAAATTGGAAAACACACATTTATAATATTTCTAAAAAAATTAAAAGAAGTATAGATATTTTGTCAAAACTGCGTTATTACGTTACATCACAAGTACTTATTCAACTATATTACTCATTGATATATCCTTTCATTACTTACGGCTTACTAGTATGGGGTAATACATATGCTTCCACTTTAAAGCCATTGATTCTACTTCAAAAAAGGGCTGTACGTATAATAACTTTCTCAAAATTTGATGAACATACCAGCCCTCTTTTTAAAAATCTAGCTTTGTTAAAACTTCCTGATTTAATTTTTGTTTATAATTCATTATTTATGTACGAATTTTATTCTAAAAGTCTACCTGTCACCTTTAAAAATTTCTTCATGCCAGTTAAAGAGAAACACAATTACAATACTAGATTAGCTTCCAAAAATTAATATTATATATTCCTTTGATTAGAACGAACTATGGTAAATTTTCTCTCCGCTTTCAAGGGCCAAAAGTGTGGAATGAAATTGATGACTCTATAAAAACCTTATCCAAAACAGCTTTTAAGTGTAAACTCTCAACTAGTGTAAACACTACATACTAGCCTTTAACCTTAACTTTAATCATTTCTACTAATTAATTTTTTTACTAACTAATTATATTGTTACGATTTTTTTATTGACATAATCAGATATCGACCTCACTATGCCTCAAACAAATTAAAAGGTTATCTGACTAGTTTAACGCGAGTTATTTCAGATAACCTGTACCATATTGGTCTAAATTAATTTGTGTAATTATTATTCTGTATGTATATTTCTGTTGGTACTAATAAATTTGTATTGTATTGTATTGTATTGTATTGTATTGTATTGTATTGTATTGTAGGGGCTGTTTACAAGAGCCCAGTTAACCGAGCTAGCCCGGCGCACACGATTGATTAGGATCGTACTGTGGTTTTGAAACTCGCATAAACTAAATTTACGAAGAAGAATTGGTTTAGTTTAGATGTAAACTAATCCTAACGTTGATTAAAATCTCCTTTTGCGGCCGAGGAAAGAATTTCGTGACACGAGTCCGCCCGGTTAGGCGGGCTAGCTCAGCTGCACGGCTGTATACCCCGATACAGAACGGCCACTCATTTTCTAAATAGTACATATTATAAACCTAAAAAAGTTACATATCTCAAAACAAAGAAGAATATAAAGAGAACAAAAACAATACAGAATTAAACTAAACTAATGAGCATAACAGCGCATCTACACATTATTGAATTAGTATTGCAGAATTATGCGCAGAAAAGCTGCGCAATGCAAAACAGAGGAATTACCTTAAATCTGATTTTGTCGTAGCGACGTTAAAGATAGCAGAGAAAAACATATTAATCATGACAACTAGACATAGTTCAAATAAAAACTGTTGGAAACTTAGCAGATAAAGAATAAGAAAAGAAATTAAATTTATAAAACTTTCGTTGTTGCACAATATCAAGAATTAGGTCCGGTTCACACTATACCGGATAGCTTTTGTGCCGGCACGAAAACCATACCGGATAGCCCTTCTGTACACACACAAAACGCCTGTTCCGGCACAATTCCTGTGTCGGAGCGCCTCTGCGCCGCTCCGATCTCGAAAGAGGTACATCTTGTATCGGATAGCTTTTTGTGCCGTTCCATGCAGCTCCAGTGTGAACGGAGTTCGAAATTGTTTCGGAAATTAATAGAATAGAGCGTGGTGATTGGTTGTATCGTCAGGTTTTCGTGCCGGAACAAAAGCTATCCAGTAGAAACTACAAATCCAGCAATCTGATTAGCTATACTCTACTCCACATGCATCTATATATTCGTCGATACATAACAGGACCCGCATGGTCGTGCAGTAAAACAATTGTTTTGCCTTGGTTTTCACACGGAAACAATGGTTATGCTTTGTTGTTTTTTTTAAATAATCCCGAAAAACTAAGGTATCTAGACTGGGCTTTTTTTGGTCTTCTGGGGTTGTGAGGGGGGGGGGGGGGGGGGAGTGCCCGCGGTTAATATCTCAGTAAGTCTTGATGCTATTGAAGTGAAAAACAATAAAAACTCTCAAATCTTTTTTTTTTATTATTACTGTAGTTAGAGCCAGTAAAAAGAAGATAAAACTTAAAAATTTAGAAAGAATTTGGTTTATTTTTTGGTTTATGCATGGCCGTTGAGGTATGTAGTTGTTGTGATAAGAAGGTAAATGTTATATTCACTAATCAAGCTTTATTGCTCTATTTTCTAGCTTTAGATATTATTTAAAGTATCCTATGAGCATCCGTAACTCTAAAAGCAATTTTTCGTAAATATTAAATTGATGACGTCACTGTATGACGTCTTGTTCGGCCATCTTGGATTCCGCAATATTGGATTTGTGACGTCATTAGATGAACTTAAATAACACAAAATTCATGGAATTATATTAAAAATACTAAAGTTAGTCAAATACTAAAAAAAACTAAATTAAAGCAGAATTTAGAAATTTTTGCCATAAACGTCATCAAACACGTGGTTGCTATGGCAACGCTAATCAGTGTTCCACAAGACTAGTTATGAAAAGTCACAAAATTTCGTGCATTTATTTCAAATACTATGAAACACTTCTTTTTGTTTATAGTGAAGAAATCAGTTGGAAAAGAGACTAGTACTGTTCTCAGCTATAATGCTAACACATCCGGAAAACACCCGCCTCTTCGCGCTCGCCCCCTCGCGCGGGCTACAGGTTGACTTTCGTCTGCACGTTTCGTTTGTATGATTACTTAGCGGTTCATCCTTGTGCAAGATTGTACACAGTAATATTGATATTTGTATAAAAACTACTACTATAAATAGATCATTTTTGTAACTTGCGTTCGTACAATAGGGACTGCGCGCAGGCTATTCGTACAAGCTATACCAATATATTTTGTATTATCTCCTAGTTCCGGTCAAGTTCAAAATGAAATATATTTATTGCTCAAAAGTTTTATTAAGGCTGTTTTCCACTAAGCGATATTTTTCAATCGAAACGATTTTTTGCTTTTGTCTTGGTAAGTTCCACCTGATCAGAGAGTTTACGGGACAAAATAAAGTGTCGCTTCGTAGGACATTTTTCGCCTTAGTCAACTTAGCTATACCAATGCAAATGGCCGTAGAAAGACGTAAACGTAGTCTACAGCGTACAGATTATTTATTACGTACCATCTCGCTGATCGTTGTTCCCTTCCTCACGCATTTGCCACGTACGTGATACTTTTCTCTCCCAGCTCCTCGATCGCAAATCAGTCCGACGTCGCAATGACCATCAAAATCCCAAAGACCACCGCACCATTCACCTTCGACTTTAGCGCAAATCTTACAACAAAAGCAAACATCATCTGTAATGCCACCCTGACATGATTTTTTCAAGGCCTCAACAGCTTGGCAATGGGTACTTTCACCAAATCCATTGCGCCTGCAAAAGCAGCTCAAAGCGTCTGTAGATACAAGTGAAGCCACGAGTAATAGAACGAGGAATAGAACGGTATTCATCGTCGTATTGTTTTAGCGATGATCTAGATTTTCTTCAGGTTTTCTTGTATAGTTATAATACACAGAAACAAGTGTTAAGTCAGTATTCTGCACCACAGACCACAAGCACTGACTGACGTACTGGGGTTTACGGGTAATACTAGAGCATAATATACTTACTGCGAATGTGATCATTGAGATCTTTCTTACGTAATTGTAAAGACGTGCGTGATGACTGAATTGATCAACACTTGAATGTCTATCTCCAAGGCGGGTCCTTTTGGCTCAAGGTCACAGTCACTACGCCCTATTGTTGTTGACAGTATTCACGCCACGAACTTTACTGTTCCCAGTTTTAGCTGTGGCGACTGTTATGTAAAGAACAATCTGGCGTAGACTGTAGACTATAAACGTATATTATATATAAACTATTAGTATATATATCACATGTTATCTCACAACTATACTGAATACTAATAATTGGAATCTCGAAGGTACGATTTCAAATCCCGCTCGAGTCAGCCGAATTTTTCGGTTGACTTTAGCTGAGAAATCATAAAAAATATTTTCATGAGTCAGCAGTTTTGCTTTGAACTTTCATTGCACGTCACGTCTTCCGTGACAGATATTAATCAGTGTGGTCGTTACGCCAACGACTGATCAGTTCCTTTTCTCAGTGATTTGACATTAATATCTTAATACATCTTGCTTGTGAGGCATGAAAAAAAAATACCGACAGCCAAATGTTCTCTGAAGGGAAGCGTTCACGAACTGTCCTGTTAGAAATTTTGTGTAGGAGTCGGTTTTGGATCTTGTTCACGTTCACGGCACGTTCACGTTTTTACGAGCTTTTCTTTACCTCTTTGGTGGTACGTGGGTAAATAAATTATTCTATTCTATTCTATTCTATTCTATCTGACTCCGGACCCGACACTGGTACGTGACGGTCTTGAAACGTAAAATGGGATGGTATTTTATCACTAGGATTGGAATTTCCATGTCTTTCATCACTGACTGGGAGTGGGTTTATTTTTAAATGCCACGGAAATAAAGTCTGACTGGGCCCACGCGTCATGTATTTTGATAGACTTAAGAGGCAGACTTGGAGCAAGTCTAGTATTTTGAGTGCGAAATCGGATGTGGATGGCGGACGGCGGATGCGGACCTTGTTTTTTTAGAGTTTCAGTTGAGGTTCGAATTATTTAGTCATCGATCCATGATAGTCCTTTGGTTTGGCTTCCTGCTGTTACCTCGCCCAACATCTACGCATTCAATTCATTACGACTTCCACTGAGATAAACACCTGGAGAATTTCCGTTTTAGATTCGCGACAATAACAACCCGAGAAATATGAAACACTGGTTATGGAAACCATAGGCGCACGGGCAAAATTTTGCAAGGCGGGCTCAAGGGAGCACGTTAGAATGCATGTGATACGTCTTGTAAATAAACTAAACTTTACTTACCTAAAGTTGTTGACCAGGAGACGTGTTGTGCGAGTCGCCGAGTTCGATAAAACCGATGACTATATGAGCCCACGACGAGCGAGCCGAATACTCGTACTCGACTCGTAAGTAAGTAATTAAGTGATAGCTAAAATATTCGCGTCCGATCTTTATGGGCATCTACAATGGCTCGCCTTCGGCTCATTGTAAATGCCCATAAAGATCGGCCGCTCATATTTTAACTATCACTTAAAACACGAGCAGGAGCTCGAGTGTTTTATCAGATTTAAAACCACGAGGGCGCAGCCCGAGTGTTTTAGATCTGATAAAACACGTGATGCGAGTGTTTTGAATGGCTTCAAAAACGATTCGTTATTGGATGTTATGTTCATTAGTATTCTTTATATAAAATTGTATGTTCATTAGTATTCTTGATATAAAATTGTATGTTCATTAGTATTCTTTCTGACGTCAAGAAGTTTTATCAGGTATAAAACCACGGACATGGTACTGTCAGGTACTGATTTCCTTTCTGTTTTCCTCATGAATTATTAATGAGTTTTTGAAATATAAATAGGTCACTACTAATAACTTGATTACAAATATATATGCCAGGTGAGTGGCAGGAAGGTTAGACATCAAGAGAGAAAGTGCATGGCATCGAGCTGATATTTGTAACGGTTTAATCTTCTGAATGAGTAAGCTTTAAAATAAATAATGCCCAGCTTAAAATTCTCAAATGCAAACCATGGTAACAAGAAAAGATTGAATATTGCACCCAGCAACATTAGTGGCCGTTATTTTCGGGGGCCCGCCACTTTCGGGGGGCCGCTACGTTCGGGGGGCCGCTACTTTCGGGGGCCGCCACTTTCGGGGGGCCGCCACTTACGGGGGCCCGCCACTTACGGGGGCCCGCTACGTTCGGGGGGCCGCCACTTTCGGGGGCTGCTACTTACGGGGGCCCGCTACTTTCGGGGGCCCGCGCTACTTTCGGGGGGCCGCCACTTTCGGGGGAACCGCTACTTACGGGGGGCCGCCACTTTCGGGTGGTAAAAAAGTGTTAGTAAAGGCTAGTTTCCACTCAGCAAAATCTTCCGCAAGATAGGAACGGACAGGAAAGTTTCCTTTGTGTTAAAGTCATTAGTTCCGACCGAGAGCTCACAAGACAAAGAAACTTCCCTGTCCGTTCCTGTCCTGAGGAGAATTTTCCTGAGTGAAAACTAGCCTTAAGACAGGTAAGTATTTGATCTTTTTAATGAATAACAGATGAAAAACCACACATACACTTACTTCTTTAGCGAGTTTATTGTTTGTTTCTGTTTGATTATACGAGACATGTTTTCACCACTGTCGAGTCGTTACTTACAGTAACATAGTTACATGCATGCACGTGTCTATAGAAATCATTCAGTCCTCAGTCCATACAGTGCTTGGGTATCTGTTTCACATCAAAAATTATATCGGGTAGCTTTATACCGTATATTTAGGTATATTTAGGCGCTGCCTCTCACCAATAGTTAAGCCCGGTTAGACGTACGGAGTTAGTACTTGGATGGGTGACCGTCTGGGAACAGCCCCGTTCTCGCCGAGCTTGGGACTTATGTGAGTAGAGTTTAGTTGGTCTCTCCTGTACTCCGAGGGTTTTTCGCCAGGTTCTCCGGTTTTCCTCCCTCCGTAAAATCAACACCTAGGTCTTAGCTGTAATTCGTGGGCCGATATGTGTCGTATGGCGGCTGCCTGAGCGTCTTTAATATGCCTTCGACTCGGCCATGTCAAAAATTATTGTAAGGCGTGATTTGAAAACCTTAAAGTTGAATTTGCGCGGTATAAATACATGTTATTATTATTATTATTATTATTATTATTATTATTATTATTATTATTATTATTATTATTATTATTATTATTATTATTATTATTATTATTATTATTATTATTAGCCCATCAATAATAACTGGTGAAACGTATCGCCCAGATGTGCTTCTTTCCATTTCCACTGATTGTCTCTATATCCTTGAACTCTCCGTCGGATATGAATCTAATCTCCAAACTAACGTTGATCGCAAAAGAGCAAGGAACATTTTAAAACTGTCAAATTTGTAAATTTATCAATCAGTTCCTTAGGTGTTTTCTCAAAAGAATGTCGTACCTTTTTGGAGATGTTAAACGATCTAGGTCTTGATAAAAATCACCAAAATTTTTGTATTAAGAAAATAATGTCTATCGCCATTAGAACAACATACTACATATTTTGTTGTAGAAACAAGGATTGGACAAATCCAGACTTAATGAACATTTGAAGATACATTTTAAACTCAAATTTTTCTATATAGTTGTAAACAATAAATAGGTTCAAGTAGTCAATTATAAATTACCTTAATTAGTGAGATTTATAATTGTATATATATATATAAAGTATTTCAATAAAGTTTCCATTATTATTATATATGGTATATTATTGGTGGCCATAGCCACCAATTTTGAAGTGGTCCGGTTCGGCTCTGAAGCGCTATTTCCTGCATATCATATATCAATAATTAAGCGAAACTGATGATATGCAGTGCAAGATTCAATTCATTTTATTAAATCACAAAAGTTACAAATACAGAAGTTGAATACCGCAAAATAGCAAAGCTAATCGAGGCGGTATGTGTTTTATACAGTATTATTATAAGCAAAACAAAAATCTATCATGTTGAAACATTGTGCCTGCTTTCCCCGAAAAGGAAACCAGACACAATGTTATAAATTGTATTCGAAATTTTGGCAAAATGTAAAGTAACAAAATGTATAAATAGACAGAGTGATTATATTAACAAAATAGTGTTGCAATGGAAAGTAATTTCATTCTAGAATTTTTTTAGTCCGCTACATCAACATAGGTCCCCTCAAATTCAAGAATTGAAAAAAGTCTCTTTCTAATTTCTTTTCGAAAAGCCTTTTTTGGCAAATTTCTCACATCTTCAGGAATTTCATTCCATAAAGTTACACCTACCCTTGAAAATGACTTTTTTTTGTTGGTTCAACCTAGAACGCTCGACGTATAACGTTTTTGATTTTGATGCTCGCGTGTATTATGGCATAGTCCCTGGAAATAAAGTGTCTGGAAACGCGGCGTGCTTCAAAGCGCACACTTTTTGTTCCCTCTCAATTCCTAGCCACGCTCAGCAAAAGTACTGCAGGCGCAAATTGTATCCATCTACGTCAGATGTTGCAAAGGCGTCTTGGCGAAGAGAAATAATAAATATTACGGTATTACAAAGGAACACCGACGACACGTCGTTGTTGATATAAAAGATATTCGCAGATAAATAGACGAAGGCAACGTACACATTTGTAATAGACATTTCCAACCAAGTGACATTGAAGTTAGTATACTAAGTATATACACGCTACATTATATAATTTGGTTATCTGAATTTGATGATTTCCACAGAAAGTTATACTTTATCCTATGATAGAATGACTTGACAGCTGGTAATAATATACCCTGCGAGCAGAGCCTTCCTTTCCTTATTTCTTCGCTGAGAGAGAGGAAGAAAAGTAGGCTCTGCTGTATTCGTGACTGGTTCCCATTGCGCATGCATATCAGTTGCTTGGTTACAATCTCGAACCCAGTCCCAATCAGAGCAGAAAACAAAAGGAGAACCGGTTAAACGGGTCTTAAACGGGTTACTTCTTCCTAAATCTTGGACGAAGCCAAACACGAATACAGCAGAGCCTACTTTTCTTCCTCTCTCTAGTGAAGAAATAAGGAAAAGAAGGCTCTGCTCGCAGGGTAGTAATAATAATAGTAGGCCCTCGATCGCATTTGTTTGGTCTCACTTTGTTTAATATTTCTCGATTATTTCTTACTTTAAATCGTTAAAAGAAAACAGATTGTGACTCAGAACTAACCTGCCCTAAATGCAACAAGCAGTTGCGCATCACTTTTGCCAAAACGTGTGCTAGAGCGGGAAATAAGTCTGTTATGTCATGATGCACCGCGCAAAGCTTCGGTCAGTGGTGGGCATGGCCTTGGTAAACTGACGACTTTGCCACAATTACTGGTTTCCAATTCCTTCAACACATCCTCGAATTCTATTTGTGATGTACTTCTAACCAAATCTAAACCAATCGGAAAAATCAAACTCATCATCGTCAATATTTCACTTGGAAAGCGCTTGCGCGTTCTGTCGCCATATTGATAGCCTTGACCGTGCCCCTGCACGTCACGTGATACGCTTATGGGCAAAGTTTGCCGTATTTTTCCTTTCAAGTACGCCGCGTTTTCCAGACACTTTAATTCCAGGGACTATGATTATGGGAATATGAACTTCAGAAATATTTGTAAATAATTTTGATAAATTTTCTGGCACCTTATTATTGACAACATTATGCATTAAATTAATTTGCAATTTCTTCAAAATAGAGAATATTTATGGCCAGGTGAAATATTTGTTTCTATGAAAAAAGGGATAGCATGTGTTTGTTTTTGGGTAAAATAAATTAGTCTGAGTGCCCATTTTTGCAAAATTAGTAGCTTATTTGTATATTTCTTTGATGCCTGTCCCACACACATAATCCATAACTTCAATATGGCTGGATGAGAGAACGGTAAATAGTAATCAGTATATTTTGTGGAAGAAAATGTCTTAATTTAGCGATGATGTCAACTCTTCGACTTATTTTAGTGGCAATATAATCAATATGATATTTCAACGTAAGATGACAATCAATAAGTATTCCTAAATATTTTACATAATTTTTGTTTTCAAGAATAACATAGCTATTACTCGATCGAGTTATCATATATTTTAATGATTAAAGTTGAACATCAAGCTTTTTCTGATAAGGACGAAAGATAACAAAATTTGATTTTTTTATATTAAGCAAGAGTTTGTTTTTCTAATTCGGTATTTACTATTGATTCAAGTAAACGAATATTTTTGTTGGCATAAAATAGATAAGTATCATCAGCAAATTGGTAACTAGAAATTACTATCGCAAGTGAAATGCTGCCGGCAAATGGGAGAAAAACCTTTAGTCTACTCCACAGGCAACTCTATGCAGCCTGTGGCCAATGTGACACCCCCCTTGCCCACTCTACCTGACTGCCCACTCACCCAAGATTGCCTACTCCACGGTAAGTCCAGCGGCACTTTTTACTCTCCCGGCAATCCGGCATCTCAATCACCGTCACGTACAGATAATTTGACCGTCAAAAGTTCCGGTGGAACTTATCAGGATGCCCGTCAAAACATGTTCTATTTCAACGTCAAACATATGAAAGTTTTCCTGTGCTCTTAGCCAATCACGTCTTGCCAATCCCACGGTGTCAATTTTAGTGGTTAACTTTTGAACATGTTTTGAACATCTTTTGATGGGCGATGTTTCCACTTACAGTAGGTGCAAACGACAGTTTGCTCATTGAGAAAGATGGGACAAGTTTTCACGCGAGTCGGACTTCTGGTTGTTCTTTACTGTGTCGACGTAGAAGTCTAACGTTTCGAGCAAAGGCCTCTCGTTTCTCTCTGACGAAGGGCCTTTGCTCGAAACGTTACATCTCTACGTTTCGGTTCCTATTTCGGCATTATATCCAACCACAGGTCCAACCTTTACTGCACGCACTTGTACACACTACCACAGTTTGATTTCTCTACTTAAAGTACTTAGTTTGTAAAGTTCTGCTGCTGAGAACTTTACAGAATCGCTGGCTCACGCGTTGCGCGGGAAATTGTCATTAGTAAAATAATAATATATTTGCTTTGGTGATGTGAGAAATTGATTTCTTACAGTATTCTTTTATTGTGTGTTCAGTTGCGGGATTTTGTTGTGGATTTTTTATGATCATATGTGAAGATTGTTAACCAAGGTCAAGATGCCGTCTCAAACGCAAAATGATCGAGTTACTGAAGTTCAATCTCGTTATGGATATTTATTGAAACCAATCCGAGATCTTTTTAAAAATTGGGAGATAGACATTGCTGCAGAACTAGAAGAATATCTTCATGATGTAAGTAAATACGTGTTCATATAAAGGACACAGTTTTATAAATATATAAAAAAGAAATAAATGTGTTTGGTTTAATAATATTTCACTGAGACAAACTTGTGTTTATAGTTATTGTGCACTCATGGAAGAATTAATATAAATTTGAGAATAAATTTATTCAGTAACCCTCCCTTAAAGTACAGTAGAATATTAAGGACCTGTTTACACTTTCCAAGGAGGTAGGGTTACCCCAGTGAGCTCTATATGTACATGTAACTGGAATGATATCTGCTGTTCATTCACTGGGCAAAGATTGAAGCCAAACATGGCGCTTAACGTTACTTTAGAATACCCGGCCACTCAAATGGATTTTCTGAACAATGTTTGACTACTGGCTACGTGTAAACTGAAGTTGAACACTGCCTATTTCCTACATGACTACATATTACTAATGCATGAACAAGCTCTATGACAATGTTATCTATGCAGCTTAGTGTATGTGGCTACGTGGCTACTGGTTACATAGCTACTGGCTACATGGCTACTGGTTACGTGGCTACTGGCTACTGCCTACATAGCTACTGGCTATGTGGCTACTGGCTACATGGCTACTGGCTATGTGGCTATGTGGCTACATGGCTACATGGCTACTGGCTATGTGGCTACTGGCTATGTGGCTACTGGCTATACATGGCTACATGGCTACTGGCTATGTGGCTACTGGCTATGTGGCTACTGGCTATGTGGCTACTGGCTATACCGTATTTTCTGGGCGATAACCCGCGGGTTATCTGTTAATTTTGCTAGGAAACATAATTAGTGCGGGTAATAGGGTGGTGCGGGTAATCTGTTGAATTCTTAAGACGACACCATCACGAAGACTGAGACCAAGGATTCTACTTTCATCTTTCAACTACTGGTACTGTACTTTTTTATAATTTTGTGGTCCTAAACCAAGGGAGCAAGTCAGACTGACCTGTATTTCTTCTTCTTTGTTCGGTGTTCCTTCATTTATATTCAGCCATTTTGAATAATGCGGTATATTCATTAGCGTATCGCAGGCGTGGGGCCCCGTAGCCCGCGCCTGCGATACGCTAATGATATATACCGCATTATTCAAAATGGCTGAATATAAATGAAGGAACGCCGAACAAAGAAGAAATACAAGTCAGTCTGGCGTGCTCCCTTGCCCAAACCTATTATTAGCAGCTGCGGGTTATACGATGGTGCGGGTAATACGCTGATTTATTTTTCCAAAAGTGACATTTTTGTTGCTGTGCGGGTTATACGCCGTGCGGGTTATCGCCCAGAAAATACGGTACATGGCTATACGGCTACATGGCTACTGGCTATGTGGCTACTGGCTATACATGGCTACTGGCTATACATGGCTACTGGCTATACATGGCTACTGGCTACGTGGCTACTGGCTACTGCCTACATGGCTACTGGCTATGTGGCTACTGGCTATACATGGCTACATGGCTACTGGCTATACATGGCTACTGGCTACGTGGCTACTGGCTATACATGGCTACATGGCTATTGGCTACGTGGCTACTGGCTACTGCCTACATGGCTGCATGGCTACTGGCTATGTGGCTACTGGCTATACATGGCTGCATGGCTACTGCCTATGTGGCTACTGCCTACATGGCTGCATGGCTACTGGCTGCATGGCTACTGGCTACATGGCTACTGGCTATATGTGGCTACATGGCTACTGGCTATGTGGCTATGCGGCTACGTGGCTCCTGGCTACTAGCTACATGTCTATGTGGCTACATGGCTACTGCCTACATGGCTATACGTGGCTACATGTCTACATGGCTACGTTGCTTACTCAATAATTGTTATGTGGTTACATATAACCTTGGAGTCATTAAAGCCTCCCCAATGAAATGGCAGAAATATGCGTCCTTGTGAATGGTTTATTTGAAAAAATTATAATATTATACCATGCTGCCCGGATCTTGAACAATACAGATATGACAAAATTTGAATATGTGTTTCACTCTTTAATTAGTACATGTTTAATTTAGACAACTTCATGCAAAATGCAACTACAGTTATAAAGTTCAAACATAGAGTTAACCAGTTCCGAAAAAATCCTCACACACAAACTTTCTCTGAATGAGGTACAGTATGTTTTCAAACCCTGAGAAATACCAGAGTTACATGGCAGTTTGAACTTTTGCTCATACTAGTTCTTCCCATTCAATAAAAGAAAGATTCTTTATGCTCTCAGACTCTGGTGTTGCCTTCAAAGATACCAGTTGACTTTGTGACCGAGAAATTTAGCTCGTACGACTTTGCCACAATTACTGGTTTCCAATTCCTTCAACACATCCTCAAATTCTATTTGTGATGCACTTCTAACCAACCTTGGAGCACACTGTTGGATAACTCTTTTTGTCACTATTGGACCTTGGAAAAGAAGAACAGCTTCTTTTATTAATGCCCTGCTTGGTTGACTCATTTTTTCCCCCACCGTTCCAGCTGTCAAAGACTCGATACACTAAAAATTGTTTAAAAATAAGAATAATTTCACTAAATGAATAGGTTTACCACCAATACACTAACGCAATTTACATTTGAGTATATTGCGTAGCTTATACAGTAGTTACCCTAGAGGAACCCACCAGAGTTCTCCCTGTCAAACTTATACACTAACTCTACTTACTGGTATGTTTATTTCTTAGCAGTAATTTCTTTGCAACCTACCCTGACCTTAACCCTAATCCTATGGGAAATTACAATACCCTAACACCCCTCCCCACAACAGAACCGTAAATCCTAACCCTAATCACAAACAGGAACATTTGTGGTATGGAAAATTACGATTACCTGACCCCCATACAATGGAACCATAACCCTAATCACAAACGGGGAAGTTTGTACTGTAGTATGGAAAATTACGATTACCTGACCCCCATACAATGGAACGATGAACCCTAACCCTAAACACAAATCTGGGAAGTTTGTGGTATGGAAAATTACAATTACATGTACCTGACGCCCATACAATGGAACGATGAACTCTAACCCTAATCACAAATCGGGGAAGTTTGTGGTATGGAAAAATACGATAATCTGAAACATTTTAAACGATCAAAAACTTTCTCTTTTATTAAATAATGCGTGGTAAAATAGAACCTCTAACTTTGTTATGTACACCGTAGTAAGAAAACGAACGATCAGTGTTCAAGTTGGATGTCGTTACAAAGAAAGAAAAAGCTTCTCAGTGTTCTTCTGATAACATAAGTACTTATAATCGTGATTTGAAAACTGGCAAACGCCTTAACTACGATGAACTCGTAAACGACTACCTTGTAAATAAAGATTATTTCCTCGAGTGGCTTAAACAGGAAAATCTTATCGCTTCTTCAAAAACATGCCCCCAATGCAATGGCTCAATGAAATGGACTGAAACCGACGAACGATATGATGGTTACAAATGGGAATGTCGGAAACAAAACGCCGGAAAGCGACACAAAGTTGAACTGAGTATAAGAGACAAGTCCTGGTTTCATCATAGTAGTCTTTCACTCTAGGAAATAGTCAAGTTGACATATTGGTGGTGCTGTGGTTTGAGTGAAAACCAAATAATGCATCAACTTCGAATAAGCTCTGCTACTGTAGTTGACTGGGCAACTGACTTTTGTATAGAGACGTACGTATGTGAAGTGGTAATCTTAGAGAAGAGCCAACCCATTGGAGGGAAAGATGTCCGAGTTCAGATCGATGAATCTAAAATTGGTAAACGTAAATATCATCGGGGTCATCTAGTAGAAGGACAATGGGTTTTCAGGGGGATCGAAGAAGACTCAAGAAAATGTTTTATAGTCCCAGTTGAAGATAGGTCCTTTGCTTCCCTTAATTAAGAAATGGATTAAGCCGCAGTCAACCATAATCTCAGACTGCTGGAAAGGTTATATTAATTTAGAAAATCACGGTTACAAACATAAAACAGTTAATCATTCTGTCAATGAATTTGTCAACGACGAAAGGAGACCACTCAAACAAAATAGAAGGACATTGGAGGTGTAACAATCGACAGTATGTGCACTTTTCAACTTTATTTATATTCCTATCGCTCTCACAACGTTTTCCGCAATCTCCTATACCTCGTCTATATCAATCACTCCCCTGTTCTCTTGTTCGGTCCTTAATTAATCACTTATCTCAAATTTCTATTAATCTACTTTCATCTGTTAAAGTACTCTATTAAACATTACACTATCCCCCCTCTAAGGCAGAGCGTCCTCGATCTGTACGTCCTCCAAAACATAATCTTGATATCGGTCAGGGGGATTTCGTTGTTGAGTCGATCGCCGTAAAACTACTGGGGACTGTGCTTGAGCTGGTGGTTCCACAGTTGGATTTTCTTCAGGCACTGCTGTGTAGATTATCTCTGGTTCACTATCACACGGTGGTAAATTAGTTGGACATGACTTCAGCCGATTTCGGTGCACCCAGACACTGGTTGAATGTAATAGTTGACCTCACCAACCCGATCTAGGATAATATATGGGCCACTCCAAGGACGATGAAATTTGCGACTACATCCTCGGGGAACTGCTGGATTATGGAGCCATACTTTCTGCCCTTGACGGATAGAGATATACTGGATTCTGCTCGATAGTGCTGGTCGTAGGACTTCTGCTGACGTTGCTGAGCCTTCTCCATGTTAGCAGTGACTTTCTGGTGGGTCCTGTGGATCACCTGCCGAACCTGGTCAACGTAGTCTGCTACCGAAGGCTGAAATCTAGTGGCATTCGAGCTTCCCTCCCACGAACTGCCAAAAAAGGAGCCACGCCCGTGG
Organism: Paragorgia papillata; assembly: GCA_035771165.1. Taxonomy (NCBI): domain Eukaryota; kingdom Metazoa; phylum Cnidaria; class Anthozoa; order Scleralcyonacea; family Coralliidae; genus Paragorgia; species Paragorgia papillata. Next base: position 476,713 of record JAWNZC010000229.1, read on the forward strand.
ATGTATGACGGCTGTTCCTATAGGCGAATAGTGCCATGGGCAGGTGGAGATCCCAATCGTTGTGACGATCATTAACAAATGACGTCAATAATGCTTTGAGTGTCCGGTTGAACCGTTCTACCTGCCCATCCGTTTGTTGGTGATAGGCACTGGTTCTTAGCTTCTCAAATCTCAATCCCCATAACCTCGAATACTTTCTTCATCAGATCTGACTCAAAGTTCCTACCTTGGTCAGTAAGGATGTTCTCTGGACCACCATGTCGCGAGATTACTTCCTTCACAAATTCCTGAGCCACAGTTTCTGCACGTTGATTAGGTATAGGCGTGGCCTCGACCCACTTGGTGTAGTGGTCCGACATTACCAGTATGTACTGGTTACCCTGAGCAGTCACAGGTAATGGTCCCACAATGTCCATCGCCCACAGTTCCATTGGTTGTCTGACCTTGATGCTCTGCATGTGCGCATGCCAGGCCAATAGAACCGCTGTTGTAGATGGTCAAATGTTCGTGCAAATCCAAGATGTCCAGCGCTCGGATCGTCATGGGCCAGGTGTAGAATCTCGTTTCTGATATCTGTCGGTGCCACAAGCAGTCATGCACCTTCAACATTTCGGTGGAGTATCCCATCTACCATTTCTAACTGCGTCCAGAGCTGTCTATATCGACGAAGAATGCCATTTTCACTCCACTTACCCGCCAACTCAGGCAGAATATTGCTCCGCTTCAGTTGGTCCACCACTTGACTGATCTCACTGTCGCGCTGCTGCATGGTTCGTAGCTCAGAAGGTTGCCATCGTCGGTCGATTCTCGTGGCTCCTACTCCAATGGTGATCTCGTCATCTGGTACTTCTTGAATTGCCGGGGATTCAGAGAAGGAAGGACTGCGTGAGAGAGCATCAGCGTTGGCGTTTTGCTTGCCCGGTCGATGTCGGATCTCAAACGCATACTCTTGCAAAGCTAAGATCCGTCGAGCTAAACGTCCCTTAGGTTCCTTCATGGTTTGCAGCAAGGTGAGGCATTGATGGTCCGTGACGATGAGGCATGTCTTTCCTAACAGATACGGCCGCCATAATGCCACTGCCCATACGATTGCAAGGCATTCTTTCTCGGTAGTGGAGTAATTCTTCTCGGCGGATGTAAGCGACCGACTTGCATATGCCACCATAGCCTGGTACCCTGGCCCAATCAAAGAATATGGGCCAGGTAACCACTAAAGACTTCTGCTTTCCTATTGGTTGAAATTTCGCGCGTTTTTAGTGGCTATGAGTAAAACTGCAATCGTCATAAGTGGATTTAGCCCTGATGACGCGAGATTGAGATTAGTGGTTACCTGGCCCATATTCTTTGATTGGGCCAGGGTACCAGGCTAATGCCACCACCGCTTCCTGACCGTTGACGTCTCCACCAAGTCGAATCTTCAGTCCGGCCTCTCGGATTCTAGCGAACACTGCTTCTAGGCAGGGGCGGATTTAGGGTACGTCAAGCACGTCATGCGACGTAGACAAAAATCCCAGACTAATTTATTCATGAATTAATTAGTTGGAATAAATTTTAAAAAATTATTTAAAATTTGAAAATTTCAAATCTTAAGAATATTCAAATTTTTAAAAAAATTATATGAATTTTTAAATTTTTTAAATTTTCAAAAATTTCATTTTCGCACGTATTTAGCGCTATATCGAGGAAAATTGAATAATTCTCTGACTCAGCCCCCCTCCTCGGCTGGAGGACACTTAGTGTCTTGGTCTACTTCATGTAGCCTGAACGAAACTGTTCATACGGTAGGGATAGAGAGGGATGTCATTCACTCCATTTACAAATGTGGATAATTAGACTACGTCAAAATGGCCGTCTACGTCGAAATAACGAGCACTCATTGGACAAAGACAATAGAGGTACGTCGGAAGTAGATAGTCTACGTCAGAAGTAAAATATTTTGACGTTCTTTGGCTTTTGATTGGCTAGCAAAGGATATTTCGACGTACACGGACTACGGCAAGAGTGCAAGACTACGGCATAACTAAGCTATCTGAGCCGGCAGTCAAACTTCTGCTTGAGACTGTCACGGAACTTGTAGAGAATGCTCTACACTACAGAGTGGAAACGATGAATATTTGTTGAAGGCGATCTGTTGCGATTTGACAAAGAAACTCTAATCGTGTGGTTTGACTTTCCTCGTGGGTAATTACATCAGGATATCGACACGGAGGCATATATTCCTCAGTATGCTAAAGCTGTTTGTTGAACGAAAGTTAAGAAACGTTGTATGGTGAGTGGATACTATCTTATCTTTAGTTCCTCAGACTTGTGCAACCGTGAAAAGCGTAAATTATTTAAATTAGATGGGATATGTAGAGCTCGAGTATATTTATGAATAATTCATAATTATTGAGATAATGAGATGTGTTACAAATATAAGTAAGTAATCCATCACTGAATATTATAATTAAATCTTACTGTAGCCGAAAGTTTGTAGCAATTTTAGATCAATAGCGACAGAATGTAAATCATTTTTAATATACAATTTTAAAAAAATGTAAAAATTCATTTATTAAAAAAAGGCAGCAATTAGGTTTATATATTATTTCATCATATATTATATATATATATATATATATATATATATATATATATATATATATATATATATATATATATATATATATATATATATATATACTGTAGAAGATGTTGTAAAAACTTTTGGCAGAGTGCTCGATGGGAATCCAGAGCATATAGTTAAAGTTCAAAGACTCAACAGGTTATTATTGTTTTATATATATATATATACAGTATATATGTGAAATAGTAAAATGTACTTTAAACAAAACAATTTTCTAGGCTATATCTGAGCTAGCATATTCATCTCTTCTCTATACTAACAATGTTATATTAAGTTAATATAACAGTAAATACCTTCTTGGGCTTATTATGCAACATCGATAATTTAGATGTTGTGTAGTGGGCTCGAGGGGGTATATATTGTCCATACTCCATAGTTTGTTAATTATTAATGTATACACCAAACAAGCAAATTTTGAATTTTGCTTTCTTGTAGATTCCCCATCACCGTAAATTATTATTTTCTTCTTTCATATCTATTTGTACTATCTATATTATCTTGCAATGAAATAAAGTATTTATATATACAGTATATATATATTTCTGGGGGGGAAAAGAGAAAAAAAAGTACTTGGTAGTTACTAGTTAGTATGTATGAGTATGACTTGGAATGATGTAGAGAGGTGAGCTTCTCTATATGTCCATGAAATGTCCCATGTGGTCTTTTGATACTAAAATGACTTCTAATCAGACAGTCTCTGGCTGGATAGAGGTATTAAGGCAAGTATCTGGTGCCTCAAAACCAGACAACTCAGGGTAAATAAGGGGTAAAGTATTAGTTAAGATGACTAGGATGATGTAGAGAGGTGAACTCCTCTATGTCCATGAAATGTCCTATATGGTCTATTCATAATTCTTCTTCTAATCAGACAGTATCTGGTGCCTCAAAACCAGACAGCTCAGGGTAGATAAGGGGTAAAGTATTAAGTAGTTAAGAATTAAGATGACTAGGATGATGTAGAGAGATAAGCTCCTCTATGTCCATGAAATGTCCTATATGGTCTATTCATAATTCTTCTTCTAATCAGACAGTATCTGGTGCCTCAAAACCAGACAGCTCAGGGTAGATAAGGGGTAAAGTATTAAGTAGTTAAGAATTAAGATGACTAGGATGATGTAGAGAGATAAGCTCCTCTATGCCCATGAAATGTCCTACATGTATATGGTCTATTCATAATGCTTCTTCTAATCAGACAGTGTCTGGCTAGTATGTGTTAAGGCTAGTATCTGGTGCCCCAAGACCAGACAGCTTGGCAGCTAAGGGATTGCACTTGCAGCAAGTGGCTGCAATTGACCTTACAAAATATGTTGGAGCCTTGGCTGTCCATGTTGGATTCACTGTACAACAGTGATTCATAGGCATGCTGATGAGCTCCGACATGGAGCAAAACAGTCCTAAAAAGTTGTCTCCAATAATGATAAAAAAAATACAAAAGCACAAGTCCTTAAAAAATCATAAAATGTTGTATAAAAAACACAAGTTAAAACTGTAAGATTTTGCTAAATAGTCTTGCCAGAATGCAGGAAATGCCATTTCAGGGAACCAAATTTTAAAAATTTTCCGGGGGGCATGCCCCCGGACCCCCCTAGAAATAATATTTCCGGGTTTTGACGTACTCTGAAAAATTCCTGGATCCGCCCCTGCTTCTAGGCGCTGTAAATGTTCCTCGAATGTTCTTCCGAACACAATGATATCATCAATGAACACAAAACAACCCTCGCAACCTTGGAGTATACGACACATCATACGCTGGAATGTTGCTGGAGCATTCGTCAGGGCATGACGTTGAACTCATAATGGGCAAGTCCGACTGAAAATGCAGTTTTAGCCTTGTCTTCCTTGCGTAGTGGTACTTGCCAATAGCCTGAAGCCAGATCTAGGGTGGTGAAATACTTGGCTCCTCCCAACTGGTCCAAAATGTCATCCACTCTGGGCATCGGGTGTGCGTCTTTTCGTGTCACTGCGTTTACTCGACGAAAGTCCACACAGAAACGGTAGGTTCCATTCTTCTTTGGCGCTAGGACGATTGCTGAGGACCATGGGCTATCGCTGTGTCTAATGAGACCACGTGTTAGCATTCACTTGCTTGTTCACCTCCCTTTGTAGATGCACAGGTGTTCGGTACGGTCGCTGTTTAATTGGGCGATTATCTCCAGTATTGATCGAGTGTTCGGTCACGCTAGTTCTTCCCAACTCGTCGTTTGGCCCGTCGACAAACAAGTCTCTACACTGATTCACCAACGTGGTCACCTTGTTTACTACAGGTGCGTTCTCCTGCACGACCAAATCTGCCTCTCCCTTTTCCCACCACAACTTCCCTCTCGCTACGTCAACCACCATACCCGTTTTCCGTAAAAGATCAGGCCCTATGATGCACTTATCCTTCATCTCTACCACTATAAATGAATGCAGCCCAATCTTATCTCCAATCTTAAACCATAAATCAACCAGCCCATTAACCCTCAGTTTTTCACCACTAATCCCTCGAGCTTCCAACCCACATTCCCTAACCACAGCTGGTTTCACTTTCTCACTACTTATTAAACTAACCGTCGCCCCCGTATCGACCAAACACTTAATCACAGTCGCCCCACATCAGCATTGACGAACACCCCCGTCGGTGACACACTGTTGATGTCGACGGCCTCGCTAGGATGGGCTGACCCTTGGCCATTCAGCGGGTCAGTCCTCGTCCGTTTCCCGCTGGCTTGCTTTGGTTTTGGAATCGGTCGTAGCAATCTCTGGTGAAGTGACCACGTCGGCCACACGTAGCACGCATCTTGCGTTTGCCGCGTCGAACATTCTGCTGCCCGGTGAGTAAACTGACCACAAGAAAAGCATGCTCCCCGGGGTCGACGCGACGATTGGTGCGAGTTTATCGCATGGACTGCAAAGTTCTGTGTTGAGAGTTCATCGACTCTCGCGGTAAGGCTCTCGATTTTCTCCACCAGTGTGGCTCGTTAATCGCCGCGTTGATGCCAGCATGGGTCGAAGTCGATGACTGACACAACGAAGAAGTCATATCAAGTTGCTTCGCCACTGTTATGGTTTCTTCATACGACGACGCCGGCCTTTGTAGAAGTTGGATCCGCAGATTTTCCTGTACTCCTTCGATGAACTCTTTCCGCAACAGAGCATTGCGGTCTCCCTCTCCTACATCGGGCATTGCGCGACGCAACGCGCTTTCTAAGGCAACGCGTAAACATCCAAGTCTTCGGCTGGCTTTCTTTTGCGATTGCGGAATTCTGTCATCGCCACATATCTTCCTGTATCGCTTCCCCCGAACGAATCGTTCAATGTTTTAATAAGTACCTTGAAGTCTTCTTTCTTGGCAGCCGGTAAACGTTCAAACACAACGAACGCTTTGCCAGTTAGGAGAGTCGGTAGCCTCTTCAATTTGTTGTCGGCTTTCCACCCGTTTGCGACGGCACAGACTTCGAACTTGCGAAGCCATAGATCGAAATCCCCATCTCCAAAACCTCCGGCATGCTTTTGCCATAATCCTGGTCACGGCACCAAATGTAACAGCCGACAATATGCGCGCTTTACAACTTTATTTATATTCCTATCGCTGTCACAACATTTCGCAATCTCCTATACCTCGTCTATATCAATCATTCCCCTGTTCTCTTGTTCGCTCTCACAACGTTTTCCGCAATCTCGTATACCTCGTCTATATCAATCATTCCCCTGTTCTCTTGTTCGGTCCTTAATTAATCACTTATCTCAAATTTCTATTTATCTACTTTAAACTGTTGAAGTACACTATTAAACATTACAGAGGCAAATGAAGAGCAGCTTACCAACCCATGGAAGACGAAAGTACCATTACTTCTCCCATCTTACTAAAAAATTTTTGCCTTTTTCATAGGATGTAAAATATATTTACAACCCAAACGAATAAGACAAAACACAGTACTTAGTCAAAACAATATAGCAATGCTTTACCTATGCTAATTTGTTTAAATATACAACAACCGCAGTAGTGTGTAGCCAGTAGCCATATGCTTTATCTATTAAATCCTGTGGCCTGTAATTCTAAAGTTGTACCCAATAAACTAACTGAAACCTTGATAATTCTTAATAATAATATGTGAAAACTGAGTACAATAATTATTTTATTATACAAAGGATGTGTTACTATTATCTGGCAACAAACAACTACAGTAAATGTACAATTGTTGCAGAAAATGTTGGGACACTTATAAGCTTTGCAGCTACATTCAGGGCTCTCCTCATTTACAATGTTGGTTTTGTGACATATACGCAGCAGTGTGGCTCAGTTGGTGCTTAATAAATTATTGTACAATAAATGAAAATCAACATTGAAAAGGGGGGAGCTGAGAGATGTGTTTTATTTTTAATTTAAGAAATTTGTAAATCAGGTCATGTTTTTGCAAAGTGTCCCAACAAAGTTTCACAATTAAAGTGGTTTACCCAAACTTTTGTACTGCATGGAAAAACAAAGTGGTTATGAATACATGCACGTATATAAACAGTTTATTAGAACTTTGAATTTTTCATACATTTTAGTGTCAAAAAATCTATGAAGTCGAGACAAAGTTATATCGATTCAACAAATTGGACAAAAGTGTAGAGTACTGTTTAGAAATTAATAACCTACAGTAACAGTGCATTATGAGGTTGAGGTTGAGATAATTAACATTAATGGTTGAATGATGGACTGGTGCGAATTTTACTAAAGCACAATGATCTCCTATAATAATACAGGAAACAGTTCATATTTTCAGTCACTGCATTTCAGTTCAGTGACAATTTGACCAAGGTTGAACCAAGGTTGAACCATGATAAAACCGAGATTCAGCCTAGGTTTTACCTACACATGTAAAAACACGCAACCTGTTACAGACCTGCAAACTAGTTGTTACAGGCTGTTCTCGCTGACACTGAGGCAGAGCTTGCTACCAGCCTGTTACGAACACATCCTGTAAATTGACAACCTGTGAGATTTTTACGTTTTTGTTAGGTTATTTCTGAGCGAGCGGTACTGTACTGTACTGTAATACCACTGAATTGTGTACATGTATACATAATTTGTTGTATTAAAAAAAGTTACAAGTACTGTACATGTAACTGTACATTTATACTCCTGTGCTCACCCAAGCATCACTGGAGTGAGTTACTAATTACCGGTACCGTATTTACTTAAATTAGACCATTTCTTGAGCCCTGGGACATTAGAGCTTTTGATCTGAAATGTCCATTATTTAATTTTATAATATTTCTTAGATGGAACAAATTAAAATTTCTTTTGATGGTGGTCAAACTGTTATGAATTTTGCTGAAGCTGCATTGCTTATCCAAGGATCTGCATGTATTTACAGTAAAAAGGTAAACTGCTCTACATTAACCATAATTACTGTAAATAACCTGTGAACACTTCTTACTGTATAAACATTCAGTCATCTTCAGCAGCGTATATATGTGAAATAAGAATAATTTCAAATGGAGTTGAATCACTGCTGTAGAGAAAATTTTTCTCGACCACCCCAACCGCTACCACTGAGCTATTGGGACTCCTGGCTGAGGCAGTCAGTTATAACTTACAGTGGCTTGGGTCAAGCCGACTTTGTCCTGGGAAAAGATACCTATTGCATCAGCCAGGAGTCCCAATAGCTCAGTGGTAGAGCACTGGTACGTTAAACCAGAGACTTTGGGTTCGATTGCCAGTTGGGGCAGTCAGAAAACGTTTCTCTACAGCAGAGATTCGACTTCATTTGAAATTATCCTTCGTCACAACCAACACTTCATTTGGACCATGGTATTTAATTTTAGAAGCATCCTTAATTTGACTAAGGCCAAAGAAATATATATGGGTTTCCGGTTTCCCCAATTTGAGGAGTATGGTCCAAGTTGTAGAATGACTGATGCATGTTGTGATAGCAAGCAAGGCATCATACTGTACCATAATTGATCTTTGGTTTTGGAAACTAAGAATATTATTGTCATACTTGGGCACTATTAACACTTTGAGGCCTGGACCTATCCCTGTGCTGAATAAAATTGTCTGGCATTAGCCAGAATAAAATACTAAAGCCTCGTCTTCAGGCTTCAAAGTGTTAAAGAGATAGGTTTTAGCACTTTGAGGCCTTGAACTCTCCCTGTGCTGAATAAAATCGTCTGGCGTTAGCCAGAATAAAATACTAAAGACTCGTCTTCAGGCTTCAAAGTGTTACTGTAAATAATAAAAAAAGACGTTCAACCTACCTTACCTAAGGTTTTGTCAAAAGAAATAGGAAACCCAGGTATCAGGGTTCTATCTAGGGGGTTTGAGGGGTGGAAGCTTCCCCCCAAAAAAGTTGTGATAATTCAGGTCCGTGTACATGAAGTAAGCATTCCCCAGCAGTAGTTCAGTAAGTCTTCATCTCAAGTTAGCAAATGGCGGAGCTAACATCAAAACCTGATCATGATTGATTGACTATTAACAAAGTGAACAATCTTATTATAAAATACTACTCTGACAATATAATCTCATTGTTGTCTCAAAATCATAATGCACGCCACCAGTCCAGATTGCATCTCAGCACATATCCATTTCCAAACATTTCCGAGGGGTATGCCCCGGACCCCCCTAGAATCCTCCTGGCCTTCGGCCTCTCGAACTGACTTCTCCCCCAAACGAAAAATCCTAGAACCCTGGGTATTCTTTTTTGGCGTAATAATGTGTTAAATATGATCCACAGACCACATTAAAACATAAATTTATAAAAATTGCTGTGGATAGAATTAAGCAAAAAAATTTAAACCAGGCCCAGTCCTACAGGGTGCTTTTTGATTTTGCGTGAACTAACATGCGGAATATAAAGTGCTGCTAATGGCACCTCAATGTTGATAATTTTGAAAACACAGCATCTCTTTTAAAACTTTATTGCCCAATTTTGGTGATTTGACAGACAGCACAATTATGTAGATTTGAAATAATATTGCCAGTACATTAATTTATAGTACCTTTCTGGTGTAATATTTTGCAGTGTTTTGATTGTACATAATTGACTTTTGCTGTAGGTGGAATACTTATACACTCTTGTTTATCAAACTCTTGATCTTCTTGCAAGTAAAAGGTAGGAAGTGGGTATTGCATGTACGACATTTACTGTATATACACTTAGTTCTGTAATGTGGCTATATAGTACATGTATATGGGGCTTCTACAGTATACTAGGGATGTTCAAGATCAGATCACATGACGGTTTATTATACCCTCGCAAATAATCGTCCAATCAGTTGTCTACATTAGGATTAGCGTCACGTCCCAACCCAGTATTTTACGATGTACAGTAGGACAACTACATATTGGACAGCAACCTTTGGACAGGTCGCACAAGGTATATTTACTTGTCAATCACACGATTATTTGTTCGATATAATAAAACACCTATTCGGTTACAACATTCAATACATACATACTTTATTGTGTTCCTTAATAAGGCTTTTTAACACTAATTTAAGATTAAAATGTCTTATGATAAAAGTCTATAGATAACAACAGTTACAATAAATATTTATAACTTTCGGTAAACTATTCTATGACTAGGAATAAAAATTGTCTAACATGTCTTTCTTTAATTTTTTCTTAAAACTTGTCAAGGAGGAAAGCAGTTTTATTTCGTTGTCCAAATCGTTCCCCAATTTGACTCCTCTATACTGAAACGTTCTCTGACCAGACGTGGTATTAAAAAGTGGGATTTGAAAAAAAACCGATTGCGCGTGTAACATTTGTGGATATTTGAGCGTTTTTCAAATTTATTACATAAATAAGGCCTTATCTTAGCCTTCATCTCCAAGTCAGAGTGATTTACATAGCTCGGGATTCGCAGAGCGTTGTATCGGATCACTGCGTATAGTAGTGTAATTATGATAACTTCTATCTGATACTAAAAGTAATCCAGTGTAGTGTAACTGGGGCCTCATGATAGTTTTAAAGTGCAAATGATTCATCGTGTTTACCATTCTTATTATCAGTTTCTTTATATGTTTCATGTATTTGATTGGTCACTTCACACACATTGCATTTTTCTGTTTTAAGTATACAGTAAAAGACCTATTTTCTTTTCCTTTGCAATTTACTCCGACAAAGAGCAGAAAATTTGATAGTTTGTAGATGGTCTTAGCAATAGTGTGCTGTGCTGGATCTTACAGGGTAGCCTAACAGATCTCACATGCAACGCTGCTACAAGGGGTACGTGCTGCTATAGCGCGCGCTGCTCCTCACCGCTGAAGTTAAGTCCGGTCGAATATAGGGTTAGGACCTTAAGCAAGCACAACGCGAACGTCACGACGACGACGACCCACGTACATTTTTCAACACAATACTGTAGTTTGCAATCCCAAGAGTAATCACAACACCGTCCTCGTTGGCTCGTTGCACATACAATGTTATTAAAATGTGTTTCCCCTGACTGACTATAACAAGCCCCCATATGGAAATTGTCTCTAATTCGTGCACCAATGTCACCACAAGCAACAATGTAGTATGAAGAAAGTAGACCAATGCAATACTATAAAAAACACTTTTTTATTCACAAAAAAGTAGATTACACAATTGGATGGTACTTTACATGCAAGTACACGTTATATACTGTAGTCCATTAAGTTATTAATGCTCATTGTTCTTTCGGTCTCAGCGTACATCTTTGACCACACAAACCAGCTCAGATTAAATAAGCTGTCAAAATATTGTCTGTATGAAGTGGAAGGACTAGGAAATGCTAAAATCCGGCAGGCTTCCACGATTGCCCTCCAAACATCTTCACGGTCGATCATTGAAATAGCTTGGTTTGTGTAGGCCATCCAACGATAATCTTCATCAGAAACTTCACAAGGCTCTCTCATTGATTACCATCCACCGTCTTCGTCTCCTTGACACATGACGCTAGCTCCTCCAGCTATATCAGTAATCTGCTCAAAAGTTAGAATGTCTTCAAAATCAACCTCATCGACATACATTTGTTTAAACAGATGTGCCATGATTCTCGTCACTACGTTTCTTCAACCAGTTCACAAACAGACTTACTAAATAAATGACCGTAAGCATGACTTCTTTACTCATTTCAACCATTGTCTGATGACAATTATACTTGTCGAAATCTGTGCGCGCGTACCTCCTCCACAGGCCCTCGTTGCATCATGGACAGGTCACACACGCCTAATTTAGGGCCTGCAAGATCCTGTAATAATTTGCATAATTAACTACTATTGTTAATAGCCATGGCTATTTCCGAAGATTTTGAAGGACATTGAAGACTTACGACATACGAATCCTAGCTTTAAAATGAAGGAATTGTTGAAAAAAGCAATTACGGTTGAACTTTGTCAACTTTCGGCTGGAATAATCAACGAAAATGCACTTTAATCTACCCAGAGACTCGGAAACTTGAATTACGATACACAATAGCCTACAATTTAACAAAATTAAATGTCATTAACTCTTGGTCAGTTGACAGTCTTTGATAGCTAAATAAAGCAAAAAAAACAATAAGAAATACCTGTACTTTCCTGACCGTCAAATTTGCTTTTGTTCGGTATTTTGAAACATTCTTTAACTGCATTAATTTTTTACTTAACTGTAGACAACTTCAGCAAGCTTCGTCAGTTGATGAGCAAGGAAAGGATAAAGATGTTTCAAGTCATGATCAACAACAGGAAGAAGTATGAAACTTAAATAAAATAAATTGTACAGTATAAATTTGTATTGTAATATACATTGTACAGTTTTAACCCTTTCTATTTTAAGCGTTTTTCATTCGTCGTTGCTGTCTTAAAGGGGGACTTCAGTCAAAGAAATGAATTACTTTAGTCTTTTAAATGAAACTTATTTAAGTGTCATGTTTGGAAATGTTAATAGTTTTTCGATATCTGCTCTGGCACTCGAGAAATGACGAATTATTGAATTTTATGCCGCCATTTTGAGTTTGAATAACGGCCCAACGGAATTTCCTTTTCAAATTCTAGTACATTGTTTGCAATGATCTATCAGTCATAAGTGTCTTTTTTTTTACTTTTTTCATTTTTTTTCATAGTTTCTTCTCCTAGATGACATTAAAATAGCAAAGAATATTGATTTAAAAGAAAGCATTGGACAGTCTGAGGTAAGAGATTCACATGTATTTTGGATTCAATTTTAGCTTGATATTGGTACGAAAAAGAAATTACAATATTAAAGGAATTACATTATTTCTGTTTTAAATTATTAATCTAAATTAAATTACATTATGACATTCTGTAAGAAAACAAAATTTTAACTGTGTTTAATGTTTTAACAATTAAAGTTTTAATGTTAAAAAACATGTCATCAGTTAAATGTGAAGAGTTCCACCGAATTAAAGAATCAGATTTTCAGAGTACCATTACCTTACATAGATCAACGGTCAGCTGACGCTGTTATATTAGACGACAACTTCTTCACCTTAGTGGCAAGATACTCTACATCAGCGCATCTTATCGGTGTTTACAAGTTTACAAGTCAATCAACAATTCGTGGTCTATCACTTTGAATGTGGTTCGTGTGATGCGGACTACATGTATGTTGGGATATACTTCTCGGCACCTTTTCCAACGCGTTGATGAATACAAAAGAGCAAGCTCTTCCAGTGCAAATCACCGGAGGGACCGATGTTCGTCACAATAACACAACTGAATTGTCTAGTAAAAACTTTAACTTCTTACGTAAATGTAGAAGTAAATTTGAATACTTTACGAGATGTTTTACAATCGGACTCGATCAGCGCAAAACTTTTTATATAATAGTCTAGATTAGTGTATTATGTTTTTTTTCTTATTTTTCAGCTTTGAATCTAATTATTGTAATTACTATAAATACAGTACTCCTGTACACTTTGGTTTTTATTTTGACCTGAAAGTGACGTTATACATATAGGTTCGTTGAAACGTTGTCACTTTTTAATAAAATGTTTTTATCATTTATTTTTTGTCTTAACTCTCTTAAAGAAACCGTTACTTATTAACATTATTTAATATTAATATATATATATCTACAATCATTCCTATCGGTATAGGTATCGTTACATCTCTACAGCATTACATTTTCTAACGCAAATTAAAAATTGGAAACAATTGCATTGTTTTCTTTTTTCCAAGCTTGGACTGGTCATAATATATTATTTTACCATAGAACAATGGCTGAATATTGTAGAACAATGGCTTCCCATTGTTCCAAGGCAATATAATGGGACAATAGTCAGTTCTAAGCCTCCTTTTTTTCTGCACTCTGTTTTCTTGAAACTGCACTGCGTTCAATCAGAATTGAGAATATTTTTATTTGTATTATTATATATAATAAACTGGTACAATTGATGACAGCTGAGGGCTGAGAAAATCGTGCTTCGACTAGATTGTCTTTTTCACCAATGTATTTCTGATTAATTCTTTCAATGTTTGCATGGTGACACTAAATTGAAGCGAGAATTTGTGGTAACACCACGTTCTTTATTATTTATTGCTTAGTTTTCAACCTGTTATCTCAGACTGTCTTCAGAGCAAATTCCAACATCCTGTTGACTCAAATGTATTTTTGTTTGTAGATTTCACAACTTGTTCCAAGGACACCAGTGACTCTTATTACATTTGACGATTCTAAAAAAGGTTCAGCATTAATAAGGTACACAATATTTAAGTTGTTGCATCTTAAATCTGGTTGTGCTGCATATAAAGTGTTGTTTCCTTATATATTTTACCTGAATTGCGTGTGCCGTAAAATATTGTGGAAAATACACACAGTACTGTGTGCATGTGTATGTAGTACATACATTAAGTATAATTGTGTAGATAAAATATGAGCGGCCGATTTTTATGTGCTATTTACAAAATTCTGTATTGTGTTTACAGACACGAGACTGAGTCAGGGTGTTTTTATTTCGATACAGAACGGACACGAATTTTGTAAATGACTTCTAGAATCTTTAATAATTCGAAAGGAAAATTGAAAAGAAATTAAGGTTTAATCAATTTCAGTAAATGTGATAGATGACTCACTGTCTGATGTTTTATTAAACAGTTCTGTACACGTTACACATATATTGATTAAACCTAAAGGTGAAGTAATACGAGCAACAAATTGCTGCAACATTGTTGCGTTGCAAGTTGAAAAGCGTTGTTACACGTATTACCACCCTTTTTTCAACAATTTTTTTCAACTTACAACAAAATCATTGTTGTGTGACAATGTTTAAGGTGGGTGGTAATACGTGCAACAACGCTTTTCAACTTGCAACACATCAAAGTTGCGTTGAATGTTGAAGAAAAATGTTGCCCGTATTACCCCACCTTAAATTTCTTTTGAATTTTCCTCATGAATAATTTTAGAAAGACATTTATGGGTGTCTTGCTTGTAAGATGACCTATATACCTGTCAAATGAATAAGACGTTTTCACAGGGGAGGTTTAAATCATCAGTTCAGCTACATTATTTGTAGTTCAAAGAAACATTTACCAAATGAAAGTAGTTGAAATTCTATTCATAAACGTCATTTATTTCACTAATTAGCAGCAATAAGCTTATATATGGTATTGCCTTATATAAAGAATCTTGCATTGCCACTTGTTTAATGTGACAAGCAAATTCTAGTTCGGTTCCTGGTATATGTACAATGTCAAAACAAGGCTTACAAACTTGGAAGAAGTGTCAAGACTAAATCAAAACTGTGAAATAAAAGCGTAGGCAGTGTTGAAATACAGATCGAAATATAGTAGGTTTGAGTACTGCCGAAATTATTGAACGTGGATTTCTAACGTTTCGACCGAAGGCCCTTCGTCAGGCCCTTCTCTCTGACGAAGGGCCTTCGCTCGAAACGTTATAGAAATCCACGATCAATAATTTCGGCAGTACTCAGAGTCAATAATTTTTTTTTAGTATGACATGACGAAAGTATAGCTGCAATATTTCTATACTAGAACCAAAATTTCTAATTTTTCTTAATCCTTTGCGGTTTTTTAAAAAGTCAAGCCCTCTACAAGTAAATTGTAGATCAGCATGCAGCTGTTAGCGACCCCGGATTACAGAGGTCTTTTTTTTTTAATTATATTTATCTGTATTCTAGTCACACTGGCGAGGTTCTTGGGAATAGAAATGACTTTAAGGTAAAGTTTACTAGTTGTCACTTACCTTGGCATGGTTGAAGAAAATATGACAATATTAACTTTTAACAACAACGAGAGCAATAATTTACGTGTATTGCAAAACACTAGAAAGCTATATTAAAACTAAAAATTAAAACTGAACAAAACCTGCTAAATTATACAAACAAGTTATTAGAAACATCGTTGTTATGAAATTATAACGGTTCAATTAAAAGTAAAACAACTTTGCTTTATCTTAAAGTAATTATAATTGTATTTTAGATGAATACATGTACTGTACATTTGGGATCTGGAGCTCTTCTTCTTGATCATTCTAACTTTCATCTTGTCCAAAGCAAAGCATTTCAACGCATTTCAATATCTACTCCTAGTTATGAAGGTAATTTGTAAATAATTCTATGTGCATGATGTATATACACCTCTTAAACTTCTTTTGAGCCGAATTCAACCTAATTTATATTTGGACGGGAAAATCCGTCTGTCATAGACATTTCCGCATGAAGAGAATGGAATGTGATCTTTCTTTTTGACAAATTTGATTGGCTAATGTCCAAAATTGTCCGAAGTTTTGGATGTCCAAACTTTTGCGAGATCCAATGAAATCTCTCAACGCGTTATCCACGCACTTCGTGCGGAAAGGTCTATTGACACAGCAAGTTTAATTTGGGTGAACTTATTTGTTGACGTACAGTATCCAGTATGGATAATGTAATCAACTGAGGTGCAGAGTGGTCGTAAACTATATTATAATAATTTATGCATTAGGGACGGCTCTTGAGAAGATTAGCCTTTGAATCAACGTCATTCCATATAATCTGTTAAACGTAATTAATTCAGACACCAAAATAGACTTGTATAAGTAGTTTTACGTAGGTATATAAGCAAGCTTAATAGGGTATACTGTAAGTGTACATGTAGGTAGTACTGTATACTAAATATAAATATACTAGATGATAGAAGTGAGCGAAATAATTATAGACCAATTACTATATTGATAGTAATTGATAAAGTATTTGAATCTCTTTTAGCCCGACAAATCACAGAATATTATGACAGAATATTATATTATAAAATAACAGCTTACAGGAAAGCTCACAGTTGTGAATATACGTTACTTGGACTAACAGAGGAATGGAAACAAGCGTTGGACAAAAAAGAATATGTAGCAGTATTGTCTACGGATATGAGTAAGGCATTTGACTCTCTTCATCCAAAACTTATGATCCAAAAACTTAAAAGTTATGGGTTCAACGATGATTCGCTAAAGCTGATTCGCTCTTTTTTCAATAATAGAAAAAATAGAGTTAGACTTAGCAATACAACAAGTGAATGGAAGGATATTAAGCGAGGATGTCCACAGGGGTCGTCGTTAGGTCCGTTATTGTGGAACATGTTTCAAAATGATATGCCATTACAGATGAAAAATCCACATTTGTATCTATATGCTGACGACCATCAACTTTACACCATGGGTAAAGAAATTCAAAGAGTAAAAGATGATTTAGTTAATGATATGGTAACAGCATCAAATTGGTACGAAGAAAACTTTTTAAGAGCGAATCCTGAAAAATTTCAAACGATATAATATAACTGACTCAACTATTACGTACCAGCACTACTCAATCGTGCAAATCTCCCAAGTTTAATTAATAGAAGACTTCAAGATACAGCAATATTAATGTACAAAATTAAGAACAATTTAAGTCCTGTTCACTTAAATGAAATCTTCATAAAAAATATTAATCATTACAAACTGCGAAATGCAGATTTTAACATACCGCGATACAGTACAGTTAAATAGGGTAAACATTCTTTAAGATATTATGGCCCTTATATATGGTCTAAATTAACCAAAAAAGATAAAGAGAAACCTAGCTTAGAATCTTTTAAAAGGAATATTAGAAAACAGGACTTAGAAAGCATACTCGATAATAACTGCAGAAATTGTGTTTTATGTTCAACTTAATTTTTATTGTTATTTTATTTATATTGATCTATTTTTATTTTATTTATCATATTGTATATAGGTGTATTTTAAGAAATATTCTTAATAGTTTTAATAGGTAAATTATTGTAAAAATAGAGAAATTTTGATCTAGTAGTATAAATCCTATTTCAGTCTAAAACTTATAAATAGTGTCCCCAATTAGCTGTAATATATAGCTAAATACATTGACACTTAAATAAAGTTATTCATTCATTCATTCATTCATACTAAAGTATACATGTAGGTAGTACTGCAAGTTATTTACACCTTGTATGTAGGTTATTTACTCTAATTAGTACATTCGTGCAATGTACTGTCTATGTTAAGTATGCGAGTTTACTAGCTTTTAAGAAACTTAAGGTTACAGGATACCCTAGGATGTGATTCAAGGAGATTTGCTATTACGCACTGAATATTTTCCCAATTTGTCTCAAATTTGCGCCAAATGTAGCCAGATAAATGAAGAACACTATCGTATTATCATTTATCAAATAAAAAAGAAATAAATCACTTTTTTATACAAATATAAAATCAAGGTACTTTTCCTATGCGGTTGTTGTTCATCGCTGGTTTTACTAAAAATCTGTCAAATTGTCATATTTACACTTCTCAAAGATAGTTCTAAAAAAGTGTGTTCGCGTTTATTTATTGCTTTAGTGGTTTATTAGCTAGGGCATATTCTTTCCCGACCCGTGTCATATCAACGACAATGGGCAAACAAAGGTCCGCAACTCAGTTAATTTTGAGCTAAATAAATCGCGCGAACAAACTTTTGTAGCCCAGACATACATCAATGCCGTGTGCAAGTGTGAAAGGAATCGGTTAAAACGCGCGACCAACTTAGTTCTTTGAATGTGTCCATGCGACCCAAAATTCATTTGGCTGAAAATAGCCTTTGAACATTTCGCGGGGTTTTTCACAGCTCTTGATTATTCTCCGCCGTCTCTGGTTATAAAGATAATTCTATTACTGTTGCCCAATAACAATGCGAGCGGATCACCCTGTTGTTTCCTAAATCCTGAAACCAGGTGCGAAAGAAAATATCAAATCTCAGTTGCTATTGCATATTGTAATGTTTAGAAAGAACAGTTTTAATGGTATATCAAGTATAACAACTAGCTTATAATGTCCGTCACTAGTACATTACAACAACAACCTGAACATGCAAACGAGTCTCACACGTGCCATGACAATGGCACGTGACCCTACTTAACATTGGCCAAAAGCCGATTACTCTACAACACATATGTGATCGAAGATGCCCGCAAAGAGAAAGCCGAAAACTGCGCCGCAATGAGAAGCAACAAGATCTGCGAAGAGAAGAAGGACTCTCAAGAATTCTGTTCCTGAGAGATCAAAATGTAAAGTGAGTTACAGAGAGAATCTACTCTCTAAGATGAGGGAGAAATGGTAAGGGACAGATTTCTTTCATGAGCTGTCATTAATCCGCTGTTAATAATACAGTAAAAACCCGCTAACAAGAACCTACATTTTACCCAGTCAACCTCGGATAGGTTCTTATATTCTTATATATATAAATTCTTAATTTCAGCCTGAGGTTCTTAATAGTGGTAGGTTCTTGTTCACGAATAGAGACTTGGGTGATCGTTTTACTTCATAACTCATTCAATTTTCAATATTTTTAAACAAACTTTAATTTTGCCGGATGATAGATCTGGTAGTAAGCTTTTCGAATATGTAAAAATATCACTGTCTGAAATTTGTTACTTTCTAGGATATTCTGTAACCTTAAGAATTAAAGAAGCGAGAGGTTGTGGAAACACCACGTGTATTACTGCGATTTTCGGTTGAACTTCGACTCAAAAAGTTTTATTGAAAAGTTTGAATATTGAAACACATACATTACCAGGGGCAATTTGAGATGTTGTCATGCAAGGGCAAATTTAAAAGTTTGGGCAACGCCTTGATTTCTATTGGTCAAAATGCTCAAACATTCAAATTTCCCATGGGAATGTGTCAAATTGTGAAACGATCAAACTTTTCAATAAAACTTCCGGTCTCCAAGCACAACTGAAAATCGCAGCATTTATTGCTGAGCTTTCGACCTGTTCACTCAGGCCGTCGTCATTCAGCAATAAATAATAAACGTTGTGTTTCCACAAAGAATTATATATTGAGCGAGTTTACAGTTCGAGAGAGAAAACATTTGTTTAAGCTACATGTATTTGAGTTCGTATTTTGCAGTTGATGAGAACATTCTGAAAATTAGTATCTTGAGACCCAACCAGGGCCAGTTGTTGAAACTTGGGTTAATGTTTTTATTTCAGTTGAAGGTGATTCCAATCAGAACAACCAAGACGATATGGATTGTGATGATGACTTTCCTGAAGATCCTGGTTCTCCATCTGCTCCAACAATTTTGGATGTAGAAAGTGAAAAGGTTTCGGATGGAATGGAGTTACGAGAAAGAAAGCCAGTACAACAAACAATCAACATTAAGGAGGTAATTATGCAGCAGAGGTGGATGTACATAGATTCTAGGAGTGACTTAATTTATTACAACATTGTGGCCTTCGCTCGAAACGTTAGAAACTACATTTAATATTTTCAACAGTACTCAAACCTTACTATATTTCGATCACTATTTTCTTAACTCATCTCTGCATGTCCAAGGTTTGCCCAGAGCAATCTCGTACCCAGAGCCTGCGATCCTTTTGGTCATTACCAAGGAACGGAGGCTCTGGGGAACTCCGATGAAACTTGTCATCTGATTGGTTAGTTTAAAAACAGTAAAATTTCAAATAATGTGCACGTTGCTAACTTGTTTAATCGATTTCTCGACGTTCTGTAACAACGACAAACCGAAAATACAATTGAACACATGAAATAATTAAAAACAGCAAAAATTTACAAGTTAAAACTATTATTATTCTCGCTCCGTCGCCAAACAAACATCCATCGTCTGACTCGTCACGTAATTTTTCGCAGTTTCGTCTCAGAACTTTAAAATTATATTAGAGAATACAAGGTCGATGTAGTTTAGCCAAAATTCCTGACAGAAAGTACAATTCCTTACCTGAGCGGCTGAGCCGATCACTGCCGAGTGCCGACGGCGGCGCGGACATATAAAACACTCTCGTCAAATCGTCCGGTTGACGATTTAGAGAAAAGCTAAGAAAGTCCATTTCTATCGCAACGCTTTGTCAAGAGCTCTGTAAAACACCCTGGTCCATTCTTTATCGGTAAACAAATATTTTCCCTGGTCTTCGAACAAGCTAAATATCGTTGATGACAGTAACAAATTATAGGGAACTAGGAACCAGAGGACTGGGAACAAAAACCCAATTTTGTTTTTTTTTTCATCGGAGTTTCCCAGAGCCTCCGTTCCTTGGTAACGACTAAAAGGATCGCAGACTCTGGGTACGAGATTGTGCCCAGAGGAACAGCAGGGAATTTTGTCTGCGCATGCGCTCGTGGAGATTGCGAGATACGCGCGAGTTGTCCCCAGGACTTCAAAAACATAAACAAAGATGGCGGTAAATTCCCCCCCCCACAATCCTTATTTCCCCCAGAAAAAGGTGTATAGTTTGTAAAACGGCTTGTGAAAGGACACTGGAAACAGTCAGAAGCAGCCTCCCACAACGTGAAGAAATAGAAAGATATTTTAGTGAATCGTACGATATTAGATTGGGTGACAACGACGCCCATTTCTACAATTTTTAGAACAAAAAAGTGTCGTTAAAATTTAAGAAAATCAACTAAAGACTGACAATCGGTAAAAATATTTTGAGGCTATAGGGCAGATTTTGCAGAAATTGACAATATTTGCATGTCGTCGCCGCAATGAAATTAGTAGCGTAGGCATGTCAAACTTTATTGTAAGATCTGAGTGAGACAAACAAACTGATTATATATTTCTATGTACGGACGGAATTATACATAAATTTAGCACAACGTTGTGGCAGTTAAGAGGTCTTGCTCGACATAAAACAGAATCTGAGTACGTTTTAAAGACAGCACTAACTAGTAAACAAGTCGTCGGATGAAAGGAATAAATACATAATTTACCCACTTTCCCCAATTTTCCCATTACGAAATTTTGGGGAAGAAGGCAAATTTTGAGTTTTGTCCATCGAACATTCGCTATCAATTTGACTCCAATGCGGCTTCTTCGTACCATCACTTCATCTTCGATATTTATACACCTTCCTGGCTAAATGTCTTCTTTCAC
Organism: Paragorgia papillata; assembly: GCA_035771165.1. NCBI lineage: Eukaryota > Metazoa > Cnidaria > Anthozoa > Scleralcyonacea > Coralliidae > Paragorgia > Paragorgia papillata. The sequence goes on from JAWNZC010000229.1 coordinate 498,631, forward strand.
CTATCAGAAGAACGTCAGTGTCTCCACTAATTGGACAACATAGTTTAAAACTCTGGTTGACCGACAGATTGTTAGTAAATCTTGAAGATATCTTGGTCGTCATACCTTCTCCACATTTTCAAAATTTCGCCACAGACGATCACAAAACACGATGAGCCCGCGATTTTTTAACAGCGCAGACAAAATTCCCTGCTGCTCCCTGCTGTCGCCCAGAGGTGAAAAACACAGCCTCGTACCCAGGCGCTTATGACAGAACGCGCGAGGAGAGAAAGCGGGGAGATGAGGCGCCTTGCAGAAATTGTTTTTATATGGCGGAACGGTGTTTTGTTATTATTGTATACACATGGCGATTGTAAAGGAAACTCTCTGAAATGTAACGAATTATAAAATATGCAATGAAATTGGAGAATTGATGCTATGATATTTACCTAATTTACATACTGAATACTGAATCAGACATTTTATTTGCAATGGCGAACATCAAGTTTATGTTGACTTATATTTTGAGGCGATATGGCGGATAAATAATGCCATAAAACGTATCACAAACAGACAAATCTATAGAATAATAAAGCTTCACACTGTACTCAAACTTACAAGCATACAAATATTTGGCATTCAGATAGTCTGTAGACATCGAACGGTTGAAACATCTCGATCAGATAAACCCGCGCTAAGTCCGCTATCCATGGTTTCGGCAAAAAACCGTATTTGAAAAGGCAAAATATCGTCCGATGGGTCAGATCGACAAAAATTCAGAAATCGACAGCAATTTCAGAAATCGATACATTTTCTGCCAGGCAGGCGCTTCCCGCTGCTTCGGCACTGCACGCCGCACCACACGCGGCGGCGTAGTTGACAGGCTAAATGCGCAGTTGACCAGAGTCAACAGAGCGAATGCTCTTTAAATACATATTGGTATATCGGTGTTGGTATATTGGTGTTTTGGTATATTGGTGTTGGTATATTGGTATTGGTGTTGGTATATTGGTATTGGTGTTGGTGGTGTTGCTTGGAAAAATAAGGTATGTTTGAAATGTCCCAGTTTATATAAAACTAAAACTAAAGTGTGTTTTTTTTTGTCTTAGTTTAAAGATCCATGGGAAACTTTGGACCCTCACGATCCATCTGGTGGTGTTGAGAAACCATTTAAGAAAGGTACGAACATTAACTTCATAGTCTACTCACAAAAGGCTACTCGCTCGCGTCACCAGTCAATCAGTCATTGTAGAACTCTGGTCTGCCTGGTTCCGCCGTAAGCGTGCAAATTGAGAAAATTAAGGTAGGGCCTTATGAATTTATGAGTCCATGCAGGGCTCCGCCGCCGCCGCCACCAGGACTTGAAGCTCAAATTTCCCGCAAATTTAGCTGCCGTGGCCAGATATTCTTAGCTTTGTCCCAAAATGCACCAAAAACGCATGTATGTTTTCTTATAAAGATACGTTTAATGCACGGAATTGAGCAGAAATTATTAGTGCATTAATTATATGTATGATATGACAAAATTAGTGCTTTCTGATATTATTGTCAATTGTGCCGTTGTATTGATTTTAATACTGAATTATTTGTCGTTAAATTCTTGTATGTTTTCTCTTTTACGCACGTTAGGCAGGCCTTTTAAAATACCAAATTCAGTGAGAGAATGTAACACATTCGGAAAGAAAAGAAAACGAAAATCACAGGATCTCGAGAAAGAAAAGTTGATTCCAATTGCTGAATTCTGTAGACAAGCATGTAAGTATTCTGGATTGAAATTGGTCTTGTACGCCGGATAGTAACGGACGAAGCTGAGGGACTTACAGAAGTTATCAATCAATCAATCAATCAATCAATCAATCAATCAATCAATCAATCAATCAATTAATTAATGCAATCAATTCATCAATCAAACAATCAAACTTTATTTAAACACTTAGCGCCGAAGAACTAAAGAAGAAGCTCGTTCACAATACGTACGTGTAAAAAAAGCTTAGATTATAAAAACTGTTACACACGATACTATGCAAATATATCCCCATTTTATATGGTCAACTTTCGATAACAAGAGCTTGCCTTTCCCTCTTAACCCTCTATTCAGCAGCAGAGAGAAACCCCAGGTGAACAAAGGATTCAGCAAATTACTTTCTTATTTTTGTTACGTTTTGGGGGTGCTGCCGATTTATCAAAGAGTAAAATACGAGTCCTATACTCAAAAAATATTTATTATTTTAACACGACTTTCGAGTGAATGATATAGCTTCGCATGCAATGAATCGGTATTTTAAAAGAAATTTGAGCTAAAAATTTGGCTTAATTTATGTAATTATTTGATCACTTATCAAGCTCTTGCTTATGAATTTTATACTCCGTGTTTTCTTCATGAATTATTTTTTGAGAAAGGTATTTATATATTAACGTGTAAGTAAAGAGGAGAAATAATAAAGAGAATAATAAAGATAATCATTAATTTCTTGCATTTAACTATTTTTTTTTAATTTTTTCCCCCCAAATAGTTCATTCTCAAGCGAAGAAATTACCAAAAAATCCACTGAAGACCCTGACCTATCATGGTAAGTGGAAACAATTAATCAATCAAATCAAATCAATATTTTATTAGCGCCTGATTGTATACAAACTTAATATTAATAATTAATAGTTATGACATCACTATGGTGCAAGCTAACTGTAATAACCCTTTACGAAACAATCTTTGATCGAGCCAATAAATTAGCGCGGAAAATGTTTGACATGTTGTATTTCTTAACATATTTTCTCGACCAAGTGCGCCATTGCGTTTTCGAAAATAAATTAGTGTGTGAAGTAATGTTTAAAACATGAGCAGCAGTGTTTTATCAGTGTTTTATTTATTTTATCAGACACGTACTGAGAATGTTTTAAAAGGTTTCAAAAGCTATCCATACAATAAGCTCATATAGAAATCAATTTTGAAAATTGAAGTTGTCTGAGCCGCAAAATCGAAGAAAAAGTTCATCGAAAATAGCGAGCGTGTCTCTATCACATATAGAAACACGTCACGGTCATGATTTTCCTTTGTGTTTTCCTCATGAATTATTAATGAGTTTTTTAAGTACTATTTAAAACACGAACAGCAGTGTTCATCACTTGATAAAACACGTGCTGTGACTGTGAGTGTTTTGAACAACTAGAAAAGCGTTCCGTTATTGGTTGTTTTAGCTTTGATTCATTTATTTGGAAATTCAATGGCAATTTTATATAAAATTCTTTGTTCATTAGTATTATTTCTGCCGTCAATAGATTTTATCAGGTATAAAACCCATCGACATTGTACCGATTTTTTTGTGTTTTCCTCGTGAATTATTAATAAGTATTTTAAATGAAATTAACTTTAAAATAAGCTCCCATGGGCATAATAAGGAGACGAGACATCCCCGCACACTAGCCTAGCTCACCAGACCTACATTGTATACGTATATAAATAGAATGCTTGATTGCATTCGTTTCCGCTTATATTTTGCAAATATCACTCGACCTCACTGGCTACTAGTATAGGTCTATGAAATGATACTGCTGTTACTAGCTAGTGGCTGTATGAAATTATACTGCAGGTACTTGTGGCTGTAAGTAATACTGGAGGTACTGGTGGCTGTATGAAATACTACTCCAGGTACTAGTGGCTGTATGAAATAATACTGCAGGTACTAGTGGCTGTATGAAATATTACTGCAGGTACTAGTGCATGTATGCAATGATACTGCAGGTGCTAGTGGCTGTATGAAATAATACTGCAGGTACTGGTGGCTGTATGAAATAATACTGCAGGTACTTGTGGCTGTAAGTGATACTGCAGGGTCTAGTGGCTGTATGAAATACTACTGCAGGTACTAGTGTCTGTATGAAATAACACTGCAGGTACTAGTGGCTGTATGAAATAATACTGCAGGTACTAGTGGCTGTATGAAATGATACTGCAGGTACTAGTGGATGTATGCAATGATACTGCAAGTGCTAGTGGCTGTATAAAATAATACTGCAGGTACTAGTGTCTGTATGAAATAACACTGCAGGCACTGGTGGCTGTATGAAATTATACTGCAGGTGCTAGTGGCTGTATGAAATGATACTGCAGGTACTGGTGGCTGTATGAAATAATACTGCAAGTACTAGTGGCTGTATGAAATAATACTGCAGGTACTAGTGGCTGTATGAAATATTACTGCAGGTACTAGTGCATGTATGAAATGATACTGCAGGTGCTAGTGGCTGTATGAAATAATACTGCAGGTACTGGTGGCTGTATGAAATAATACTGCAGGTACTTGTGGCTGTAAGTGATACTGCAGGGTCTAGTGGCTGTATGAAATACTACTGCAGGTACTAGTGTCTGTATGAAATAACACTGCAGGTAATGGTGGCTGTATGAAATAATACTGCAGGTACTAGTGGATGTATGCAATGATACTGCAGGTGCTAGTGGCTGTATGAAATAATACTGCAGGTAATGGTGGCTGTATGAAATGATACTGCAGGTACTGGTGGCCGTATGAAATGATACTGCAGGTACTATAATGGCTGTATGAAATGATAGTACAGGTACTAGTGGCTGTATGAAGTACTGCAGGTTATTAGTGGCTGTATGAAATGGTACTGCAGGTTACTAGTGGCTGTATGAAATGGTACTGCTGGGTACTAGTGGCTATATGAAATGATACTGCAGGTACTAGTGGCTGTATGAAAATGGTACTGCAGGTACTAGTGGCTGTATGAAATGATACTTCAGGTTCTAGTGGCTGTATGAAATGATACTGCAGGTACTAGTGGCCGTATGAAATGATACTGCAGGTACTATAATGGCTGTATGAAATGATACTACAGGTACTAGTGGCTGTATGAAGTACTGCAGGTTACTAGTGGCTGTATGAAATGGTACTGCTGGGTACTAGTGGCTATATGAAATGATACTGCAGGTACTAGTGGCTGTATGAAAATGATACTGCAGGTCCTAGTGGCTGTATGAAATGGTACTGCAGGTACTAGTGGCTGTATGGTACTGCAGGTCCTAGTGGCTGTATGAAATGGTACTGCAGGTACCAGTGGCTGTATGAAATGATACTTCAGGTCCTAGTGGCTGTATGAAATGGTACTGCATGTCCTAGTGGCTGTATGAAATGGTACTGCAGGTACCAGTGGCTGTATGAAATGATACTTCAGGTCCTAGTGGCTGTATGAAATGGTACTGCAGGTACAGTGGCTGTATGAAATGGTACTGCGGGTACAGTGGCTGTATGAAATGATACTGCAGGTACTAGTGGCTGTATGAAATGGTACTGCAGGTCCTAGTGGCTGTATGAAATAATACTGCAGGTACTAGTGGCTGTATGAAATGGTACTGCAGGTGCTAGTGACTGTATGAAATGATACTGCAGGTACTAGTGGCTATATGAAATGGTACTGCAGGTCCTAGTGGCTGTATGAAATGATACTGCAGGTACTAGTGGCTGTATGAAATGGTACTGCAGGTACTAGTGGCTGTATGAAATGGTACTGCAGGTCCTAGTGGCTGTATGAAATGGTACTGCAGGTCCTAGTGGCTGTATGAAATGGTACTGCAGGTCCTAGTGGCTGTATGAAATGGTACTGCAGGTCCTAGTGGCTGTATGAAATGGTACTGCAGGTACTAGTGGATGTATGAAATGATACTGCAGGTACTAGTGGCTGTATGAAATGGTACTGCAGGTACTAGTGGCTGTATGAAATGATACTGCAGGTCCTAGTGGCTGTATGAAATGGTACTGCAGGTCCTAGTGGCTGTAGGAAATGGTACTGCAGGTACTAGTGGCTGTATGAAATGGTACTGCAGGTACTAGTGGCTGTATGAAATGGTACTGCAGGTACTAGTGGATGTATGAAATGGTACTGCAGGTACTAGTGGCTGTATGAAATGATACTGCAGGTACTAGTGGCTGTTTGAAATGGTACTGCAGGTACTAGTGGCTGTATGAAATACTACTGCAGGTGCTAGTGGCTGTATGAAATGACACTGCAGGTACTAGTGGCTGTAAGTCATACTGCAGGTTCAAGTGGCTGTTTGAAATTGTACTGCAGGTACTACTGGCTGTAAGTCTTACTGCAGGTTCTAGTGGCTGTATGAAATGGTACTGTAAGTACTAGTGGCTGTAAGTCATAGTGCAGGTTCAAGTGGCTGTTTGAAATGGTACTGCAGGTACTAGTGGCTGTAAGTCATACTGCAGGTTCTAGTGGCTGTATGAAATGGTACTGTAGGTACTAGTGGCTGTATGAAATACTACTGCAGGTACTAGTGGCTGTATGAAATCTCACTGCAGGTACTAGTGGCTGTAAGTGATACTGCAGGTTATAGTGGCTGTATGAAATACTACTACAGGTACTATTCGTCTCACTCATATTTGGTTCTGGAAGGGAGGGAAAAGATTGCCTGGCAGGCACATATTCGTTAGGTTATATATTCGCTAAACGAATAATACGACTTATATTTGTCTAGAAAAAAAGCCGCTTCATGCTGCTCATTCGTTGATCCCTATAGCAAAAACACGCATCTGTGCTGTGGCTATGTACGGAGCCCACGTTATTAAATATTGGTATTAAATACTACATATTTTCTTTAAAATAGTTTATTCCCCAAAAATTTAATTACGAGGTTTAATTACGTCTGTCTCTTTTATGTAAGACAGTAATAAACGAAGAATTATTTAATGAAAATATATGTAGCACTTATATACCAATATTTAATAACGTGAGCTTCGTTTACAGCCACGACACATGAAGCCATTGAAGCGCCTTACTTTTCTCGACAAATATAGCCAACTCTCCTGTGAGCCATAAACTAAAGAATGTGTGTCTGCACTCTCTTCCCTCTTGCATTAATCTAATTTTTCATCAGATTGACCGAGTGAATCAAAACAACTATAATAACAATATTTGTTTGTAGTTCTCCTTCGTCTGTCGTAGACTCATTTTGATCAACATTCGTCACTCAAGGACGACAGGCTGGAGTCTGAGTCTGGCATATCAGATATTCACCGTAACTACTTAGCATACACCCCGTAAACGTTCTTCGCTGGAATCGCCGCTCCTTCGAACTCCGTATTGAATTTCTATAAACACGATGTACACAATTACGTCACTTACCGGGATTTGGAAAGTAATTTCTGATTGGCTGAAGAGACACAATAGCCAGAACTCAATTAGGCGCTCAGGTCAGCAGACCCTACTTTTTCCTCGCAAAGCGGGAGAAAAATAGGGTCTGCTATAGCAGGCTGCAGGCACTGGTGACTGTATGAAATGATACTGCAGGTACTAGTGGCTGTATGAAATGATACTGCAGGTACTAGTGGCTGTATGAAATGATACTGCATGCAGGTACTAGTGGCTGTGTGAAATGATACTGCGGTACTAGTGGCTGTATGAAATGATACTGCAGGTACTAGTGGCTGTATGAAATGATACTGCAGGTACTAGTGGCTGTATGAAATGATACTGCAGGTACTAGTGGCTGTATTGGCTGTATGAAATGATACTGCTCCCTCAGGGTTGTTTCAAATTATGATAATGTTATCTTGTACGTTAAGATTAAGATACTATTGTTACTATATGATGCTCACCACTGTATCGCGTAACTTATATAATATAATAAGTTATTAACTGTCTAGTTTATAGCCTTAATGTCGTTATTTCAGTTAGCGTGTATCTATTGCAAAGTTTTAATTGTGCCACGAATCCAGTACTAAACTAAATAATAAATTGTCATTGTCTTTGTAATTGTCATACGATATATAGCCTGTGAGATTCTGCGTTCACTAAGATTGCTCCATTATTATTTACAAAGAATATTGTCTTTTTAATCTCTCATTTTTAATAATTCGTGTTGCTCTGTTTTTATGAGTATATATTGCCGTGGTATTGATGAGCGCTGTTGTAAAGAAAAACGAGTTTCCTTTAACATTTTGAGCAATATTAATAGTTTCGTTGAGATTGTAAATTTTTTATCCCGATATCTTTGACTGTGGGAGGAGCATTTGGTTACTTAGTAACGCTTCTGTGTCGTTGATATTGACTTTTGAAATGCTTTCTTTTGTGCGCTTTGAGCAGCTTATACTAATAAAAGCACTTGGAAAATTAAACAGACGTTCTTGCTAAAGTTTCATTGAACGGAGGAGGAGTTTACAGAGATTATTCATGAGTATTTAATAAGAATGAGTATCTCAAAGCAACTTCTTATGAAAAGTTATGTTGCCATTTGGGTTCAAATAATATTAATGCTGAGCATGACATGTATGGGAGAAAGTTCAAATTATTTTCCGTTAAAGAAGACAGGTGTTGATACTACTGGAGTTACTTCGGATAGTGTTTTGCAACCGTTCTCCGAGGACAAACTTGAAAAAGACTCATTCAATCAACATACATCAGTGCTGCATCGTTTACTATTAATCCATATTAACAGTTTAGGGAAAAGAGAAATAAAAATGCCTTCGGAAAGGTATGCAAGAACTGTTAATGCTGAACAGCTACAGCAAAGGAAGATTGACTTACCTCACGTGGAACAATATTCAAAAAAGTGTCAAAGAAAAAAGTCTTGTCGTGGTCGTTGCAATTCAACCAAGTTGTCAACAAACGAAAGGTTTGATTGTCACTGTGATTCTTACTGCGACTTCTTTAGCGACTGTTGTGCTGACTATGAACAATATTGTGGGAAAACACGGTTGATTTCCTATCCATTTGATCGAAGTTTACTTGGCTGCACTTACGATTTTTGGATGATAAAGAAATGTCCGAAGCACTGGCCAATTGACAGAATATCTTCAAAATGCGAGAATATTTCGTTGCCTTTGATAGGAAGTGATATTCGTAGTCATGTTCCGGTTATTGGTGAAAATAATATAATATTTCAAAATGAATATTGTGCTAAATGCAATCAAGCACGAGTATTAGAATATTTTAGCTTAAAGATAATCTGTTCTATCCTACCTCCTTCATCTGTCACAACAATTGAAGGAACTGTGGAATTTGCTGTAAAATATTGTGGAGATAAAAGTATTGTTATTTTAAAAAAGCAGCACCAGTACAGCCGTAAATGTTTTCCTAATTTTAAAAACTACTGTCCAGATAGTCATACAGTTCAAGAGAAATGCAAGAATGGACCAGCTGGCGTGGTTACTGATGGTTTTCGAAATTATAGAAATATTTGGTGTAGCATTTGTTGGAAGGTTCTGCCGAAGTTACTGCGTTGTGGTCCATTTAATACAATGCAAACTACGCAAACGGGCCTTATTGAAAATATCAATGAACAGATGGGATTGGCTGTTTTATCTTTCTCTATTTCTATAAATTTATCAAGCGGTAGATACAATTTGTACGTTGTTTCGTCTTGTTCTAAGGGAGAAATTTATGACTCTTATCTTGAAACCTGCCGGACAAATGTTGCTTCCCTTCCGAAAGAAGCGCATAACGATAAATATCTGGTGGCAGTTTGGCTTAAAAGCGACAATACGCGGTCAAAAATAAGCTGTCAAGCTTTTGTATCTGGTTTGGAAATATTGTTTGACCTTCGTTCCTCACAAGTGTCTCAGTTGCTTATAAAAGCTGTACGTCAATATTATATTGTTACTTTTCATTTATATTTGACTAATGAACAAACGTTAGATCTTGAAAAACACCGTGCTACCAAAACATTGGAAGGCAATAAAACTTCTTTATTACAATCAAAGTTACCACTAAAACATCTTCCACTGCCAAAACTTTTGTATTTTTCCGAGGAGTTTGATATCTTTCTAAATGCTTCATTCACTGTGTTTAAAACAACCTCACGTCAACTGGCTTGCATTAAAAGAAAGATATTTTCTTTAAGAGAATATACGTTGCTTAACAATGAACAATATTACGTCAACTCAACAGGAGAAAGCTTTTTTGCAAAACAAGTATTTTTGGATAAAGATAATATTATTGTTTGTGAGAAGATTGTTTTTTCAGATTGTGAAGGAGCAAGAATTATTCTTAAGACTGAGGAATATACTAAGTTGGATAATCTTACCGTATATCATAACAAAACAAACACAGCTTTTGATTTTGGTGAATATTTATTAGAAAACGGGTCCGTTGTTGTTTGTGTTTTGCCTACTGATAACACATTTGCAAAGACAAGGAGAACGCAACTTTATCTGGAGTATTTAACATTTATTACTTTTGTCATATCCATGCTTTGTTTATTCTTCGTCATTCAAACTTACGTTATTTTCTCAGAACTTCGTCGTCTTCCTGGAAAAAACATTTTAAGTTTGTCTGTGGCGTTATTTCTAGTGCAACTCTTATGGTTATCTGCCGTTGGCCAACCTCAGCCGTCACTTGTATGTCACGTGACAGCAGTTGTTGAACATTACTTATTTCTTGTGTCATTTGTTGCTATGGCAATAATTGCGTATCATACATCGTCCGTGTTTGCGAGCAAGGATGTATCTAGAAATAGATCTCGGGCGAGCGAAAACAAAAAGTTCTTCAAATACTCGACCATTGCTTGGGGTCTTCCCGCCATTTTTGTTATCACGTGTGCAGTGATAGATGAGCAAGGTGTTTACGATATTTACGTGAATGATAAATTGCAAATATGTTGGTTTAAAACTAAAGACGCCCAACATTATCTGTTTGTTCTTCCAGTTGGTTTAATCTTGGTTTTCAACGTGATATTCTTTATTCGTACTGTGCTTGTTATTCATCGTGAACGTTCCGAAAGTTCTCGTCAAAGACCAAGAACCATGTTCTGGATATATCTCAAGCTCTCAACGTTAATGGGATTTAGTTGGTTCTTTGGCTTCTTGGATGTTCTTGTAGACTCCACCCCAGTCTTCTCGTATTTGTTCGTGATTTTTGCATCATTGCAAGGTCTTTACATGGCTGTTGCTTTTCTTTTTAACAAACGCATTTTGAAAATGTATAAGAAATTAGGAAGAAAAGAGGGCTACCATGAAAGCCTGGAAGCAAATCGCAAGAGTACTTTAATGATATATAGTCACGTAAGGGAAACTAAATTGTAATTGAAATTGTTTGCCACTTTTTACCGTATTTTTTTAAATTTTAGTTTACTAGTGAAGTTTCTTGTTTTACATTAAAGAGAGCTTAAAAATATATATATATTCTTATACTCGAAATTTTCCTTCATTAAAAATCCTTCTAATAAAGGCTATGGACCAACTGCAAATGATTTTTATGTGCATGTAATAAGGCCCTGTTTACATGAAGCGGTTGACTTTCTAATCGGATCGAAAAACGCGAGTGAAGTCCATGTGGGCACATGTTTACTTGGAGAATCCGATCTGCTTGGAACATTGTTTTCGGTTTTGGAACACTATTTTCTGTGCTTCCCTCAATGTCTGCCATTTAGCGCGACACGCACCAACTTCACTCTTGTGTATCAAGTCATTTTTTACAACACATTTCCGTGTTTACATGAATCAGATTGATTCAGCCATCCATTTCGATGAGATCGAAAACTTTCGATCTTCTCCATGTAACAACAAGGAGAAACAATTATATGGCTGTGTCACGTGAGCGGTTTTAACGTGACCTTTCTTCAATTTGATTGGTTTCTGAGCATTCTTTACAAACCGATAATGACCGGTCATTACAGAAATTGAAAAACAAAATCAGGAAATTAAGCAAGACAAACTAAAATAGTGTTCAAATATTGTGAAAATAAATTTACCGCTAAAATATTAAATACGACAGTGTTTACGTTGACTGAAAGTGTTTTTGTTGTTTACAACCTTCGTTAAAAGTCGGTTACCTCGTCTTCAGTCTTTTCTGCTTGTACACTCGACATTCAAATAAAACTAAAAAACCTGGGCTATATAATAAAAACCTTATTAACCTCGCATGGTCGGTCTTTACGGAAAAATTATCCTGCTGTTGGACTCGCTCCTTCGTCGCTTGGTCTGTAGTGAAAGACCGCGGGCAGGATAACTATGCCGTAAAGACCTCCCGCTGGTCATTAAGTTTTTAATAATATTACTGCGTTATACAATACATGCAGATGTTGTCATATTCGTTAGATCTTAACATATTTTGCAGCTGTTAACATTGTACTACAGTTAAAAAAAGAACAGTGTGTTGTGATATGGTTTATAATTTTAAATACCTTTTCCATCTTTTGCTAACGATTATACGAAGCATGTTTCAGCAAAATATGGGCATCAAGTTGTTTTAGACTTATATTTGGCAACTAAAGGGAATTTTTGGAGCCCTGAAGTGATAAAATACTGTGATATTAGTTTAAAATAATATAAACTATAAATAAACTATAAACTAACCTTATTTATACTGGATAACTCTATCAGTTATATCTAAACTGTTATCCTCAGAGGTCCAGTAAGGGCCCACCCTCATTGGTCCAGTGTTACTCACAGGAGGAAACCGGAGTACCCGGAGGAAACCTGTGGTGTTTGGCAGAGTCAAACTGGAAGCACTCTTCTCACATGCGGCCAAGGTGAATTTTTTTTAATCAGATAACTGCACCGTGCAGGAATCGAACCCGGCTCGCAGAGGTGAAAGGCACGTGCACTAACCACTGTGCCACCAACACCCCCATGTATCTATCCTGTCTGGAAATAAGTGCCAGGTAGGCAGTGTTTTGGATGAAGCAAGTGGAAAGGTGGTAAACCGCCGAGAATAGTTTTGATAACGAAATACTGACATTTCGAGCGGAACCCTTCATCAGAGTAAAATATGATGACATGAAGAGGTCTCTTGGAACGTGAGTATTTTTTTGCTAAAAATATCTTGCAAATCAGAGGCTTTTAATCAATATGAAAATGCATTGATTTCTGTGGTGTGACATCAATCTACTATTTATTGCGTGTGCTGCTCAATTTACGCTTTTTATGCAACTCAGACGAATAAATATCTTTAATTATTTAAAGTATTCCTGACGCCATCGTTCTATATATCACGATTCTGACAGTATTTTACGTACCTCGATATTATCAATCGGAACGTAAAAAGTTGTCGTTTGTTTTTAACGCCAATTTGTTAACTTGCACCCATTTGTAATTTTTAAGTCAATTTTTGATCAGGTTCCTTGCTCAGACCGTATTCAAACTATGGAGCTTAAGCAATAAGTATCTAGCATAAACCACGAATCATTTACGTAAAGTGTATGTTTTTCCACTTTCAAAAGCTTTAGAGTTCCAGAGGATTTTGTCGCATAGTTTGAAATCAAACTCAACTAACAGGTTTCGCCGTTTCACGAGTTACGTCGTCTTGAAGACATTATTCATTTTCTTTGTTGTGTAATAAAACTATAAAAATCCACGACGTTTTGACGCTACTTCATGTTATTATAAGTCAAAGTAACATAAAAACTGAGAATACACAGATTGTAAAACAATAGAAAAATATGCTACTGAAAACAATTTACTATTAACCTATAATTTCGGATAGTTTTCAAAATTCACTTGAGTATTTCCTTATTAGATAAGACGTTAGCTTAGTGTTCACTTCTCATTCATTTGCTGTAACGGTCATGCAGGATTATTTTTATTATCTGATTGCAATAATACTTTTTCTGGAATTATTGTTTTAGAATTTGAATATATTTACTGGGTGGAATTTAGACGGCGACAAATATTAGAAAGGAAAAAACGAAAGATTTTGGTAAGTGTTTTACTATACTTCCGATGTACGGTTCTGATGATGCGCAGTAGATAATTTAATTGTATATATTGATAATGTAGATATTATACAATATTAATAACTGTTCCAATTTTTCTCTTAATATTCTGTCACTGTTATTTTTTTTCTTATTTTGTGTCATCTTTTACATTGGCAAGCTTATACCTAAAAAGTTAGAATTTTAAATATTTAAAAAACAATATTAGTCAATTGTTAAGTATAAGTAAACTGTTTTGGACTACATTGTTTGTTTTATTATTTTTGAAGTCCCGCATCTTGTCTTACGAAGAAATCGCAAAATTAGAGACCGCGGAAGCCGATCTAGATTTAAACAACAATGATGAACCTCTGCAAGATCGTCTTGATTACGGTAATAGTTTATTAAATTTTTATAATTTTAAATATTTTTTAAACCTAATACGCTCTTTTAAATTAGTTCGGAAAATTAATGCCTCGCAAAATAAGGCTTCGCCAATATCGCGATATTAAACGCCAATTGCCTCAATGTGGTAAACTAGTTAATATTGAGGTGCGTATATTCCGAATATACCATGACCAGGATTTTAGTTAAAGGAGAAGTTCACTTCAGAATACGTGTTGTTTTATCATTAATATAAAGTAAACTTAACTATATATTTAAGATAGTAATTTAACTGACATTCGCTACAATTATATATCTGCACATTGTGTTATCTGGCCGTTCATTACCTCCGCGAGGACGTTACGTTTTTACCTCTGTTTGTCTGCCCGTCTGTTTGTCTGTTGCTAGGATATTTCACAAAGTACTGGCGTGTTTCGAAGCGTTAAACCTAGTTTTTTTGTTTCCTATGTACAAGGCGCGTTCCTTGTGTGACTTCGAAAGTCTGTCTCAATATAGAGCATGCTATATTAATCCGACTCTCGCACGTGTCCGTGACCTTGTCAACTGACTACCAACATTAACTACTGTAACAGTTGTTCGGTGGACGTTCGTCAAGCTCAATTACTCAGAAAAGATTTCTGAGACCCCAGACAGGGTTCGAACCTGCAACCTTCTAATGACCGGTTAGACGCTCTAACCATTGAGCCACTGAGGCTCAGATGGAGAGCTAAGGTTGCAAATTCATAGTCATATGTGCTCCTAAGTGGTAGCGTTTGCAAAGGAGATGTAGTTAAAGTGACACGATAAGTTGTACGTTTGCGAGCTTGGTGTAACGTAACAGACGTTCGGTGGACGTTCGTCAAGCTCAATTACTCAGAAAATATTTCTGAGATCCCAGACAGGGTTCGAACATGTAGTCCGCCGAACGTCTGTAACGTTACACCAAGCTCGCAAACGTACCACATGCGCTACATGTATACGTACAACTTATCATGTCACTTTAACAACAACATCTCATCTCCATCTGAGCCTCAATGGCTAGAAGAGCGTCTAACCGGTCATTATAGAAGGTTGCAGGTTCGTGTCTGGGGTCTCAGAAATCTTTTCTGAGTAATTGAGCTTGACGAACGTCCACCGAACGTCTGTTACGTTACATGCCAAGCTCGCAAACGTACCATATGCACTACATGTATACGTACAACTTACCATGTCACAACTACTGTATGAACAATGTAACAGTACTTACTGCACAGCTTTTATGAATGTTTGTGGAAAGATCATATCCAAGGACCAAGGCAATAAATTTTTGTTTAATTTAGTTAAAAATTGGGATGAAAATTGAAAAATGCTTGATTACCCTCATCATTATGCCTTATATTTATATGCAAATCAAATCTTAAGTTTGTTATGCATTAACCGAGGGCATACGGCCAACTGGAAACGAGAACGCAATTTCAATGAATAATAATGAATTGACAGGAAGTTGGACTTTATGACGTCTCAAGAACAGTACCAGGTTGCTAAGCGCGTTTCCAAATGACGGCGTTCATTGACGAATATTTTTTGAAGACAAATATCAGTGAGACAAGATGTACTTTCCAAACTAAAAAAAAACTGTCAATATCTCAACTATATGGTTACTCTCTATTTATGATAAGAAAAATACTTCATGTATTCTTGAGTGAACTTGTCCTTTAAGACGGGCTTTGGCCCATTGCTGGCTTCTTTCTGGGCGTATTTTGAAAAATTTTGGTGAAAACTGTTATGTTCTTTTGGAGATTGGAACTAGAGTTAAGTTAGATATTATATTTTTGTTTTATTGCTCTTTGAATTTAGATGAATTATGTTGTGACAGCAATGCTATCATTAATATAAATAGGCACACAATGTGTGCACGTGTCCACTGATGTATTTGAGAAACTCAAGACGAGATAAAGCTTCGTCATTAGCACTTAGTACTACATACATCAGTAGAAGCAGTCACTAGAATTGAAGTGTTGAAGTGTCTGGAAACGCAACCAAACTCTTTGTTCTATGTTTTTGTTAACGTTTATCCGAATGCATCTGTCAATGCCTAAAACAATACCTAATGAGATACAATTCATAACATGACCACCTTCTTTCTCAAAATCAATTAAATACTAAGAATTTTTTTTTTATTTAAAAAATATTTAAAACTCAACATTTGTTCTAAGAGGACTGATTTGCTCATCGAGAGAATTCATGCCGTTACATAATTAAAAATTATTGTATAAAGACATACGATTCAATTGTCGTCAAACAGTCATAATAAAAGTTGGATAAGTTGTTTGAGTATGTTATCGTAGAAATCCATAATGAACTATAGTACTCGAAACAAAGACCTTTTCAAAGACCAGATCCAAAGGTCGCCGTTAGCTTGTTGTGCCACGTGACCTTATAAGGTCAAAAACCGCCAACACGTTTTTATGTGACCCACGAGACTATGTGACCCATGAAAA
Organism: Paragorgia papillata; assembly: GCA_035771165.1. Classification (NCBI taxonomy): domain Eukaryota; kingdom Metazoa; phylum Cnidaria; class Anthozoa; order Scleralcyonacea; family Coralliidae; genus Paragorgia; species Paragorgia papillata. The sequence continues at coordinate 515,125 of JAWNZC010000229.1, forward strand.
TTCCAGCGAAAAATATTAAAACCCTCAGAAGTTACATTTCAAAAACACCACTTTGGTGAAAAAAGTGACTGGAGAAAAACGGCATCAAAGGTTTTCATGTGGTGATATATTTAAGTAATTCATGGCGCTAATCTCATTTTTTTAGGTTGTTAAAGTGAATTTAAACCCAGTTTTTTTATCATCTGATTACGTTCTACATAGAGCAAACAGTTGTTCAGTGAAATATTTTTTTGATTCGAGCTGTTCTTCAATGTTTTTTGGCGATTCGCATTTCTAGTATGGTAATGAGATGACGTCTATGTAGGCATTTGGATTTCTTTCTCTTTTGGGCAAGATAAACTACCTGAGAATTTTTGTGGAAAATTCATACAATATGGAACATGTTGTTCAAACACACCATTAATGGAAGAATTGGGTCATGGCACGCCTGCAAATAAATATTGTATAGATAATGATGACTACTTTGGCGTCATCTCATTACCATTTTGAAAACCAGAATCTCTATTAAAGCAATAAAGGTTGCTCCAATCTTAAAAATATTTCGTTGTTCAACTATTTGCCAAAGGTAGAACGTATTTAGATGATAAAAAATTTGGGGTTATATGCACTTTAGAATATAATCAGTTATTTGTTACAAAATTGTAAATAGAAAATGTTTAGGTTTTTTTTTATTTTTATTTTGGCATTTTCTTGCTATTGGTACCTTAAAAGATTGAAATAAAATTCTAAATTTACGTCAGTCGACATTTGTTTTGCTGTATTTTGTTTCTCAGGTGAAGAGGGAAATGAAGGTGTTTATAATGATAATGATGATGATATTGACGAAGATGCTGACTTTGTTAACAACGTTAATGACGTTGGTTCGACAAATGGCTACGTACAACCAATGGGTAAGAACAATGTTAACATTATTGAATAAGAACTTTTGAGCGTTTCATTTCTGACTCTTGTAGTTTTATAGGATTAGGAATTCAATTGGAAAAATGTTGTATTTAATATCAAATTCAAATAGAAGCATTATTTTTCCAGCACTTGAACACGGTGAGGATTTGGTTGTTTCCAGTTACGAAGAACTAGTCAGAAAATACGTGGTGAGAGAAAACTTTAATTTTTTTGTTGTTTTTGCTTCATATTTTTACTACTGGTACTACTTTAACCTGCACTAATATTTTCTGCCATTACCTGCACTGGTACTACAGTAACTTGATAATCATTAATGATTAATATTAATAATTCATGAGGAAAACACACAATAAATCACTATCATTTATGTGGTTTTATATATGAGAAGTTCTATAAACCTTAAGTTTGATTTTCTCGGCTTAGACAATGATGTTTTTCAAAATTACTACGCCAATGAACTTACCAAAGGGGTCGTTTTTGATTTATGATTTAATAACTTTATTGCCTTGAGCAACTGGTGGTCAAACAGGGCGATGCTTCAGTTAACATGACTCCCAAGAATCTATTCAAAACACTCGCAGTACGTGTTTTCAGATCCAAAACATTCGGCTATTAGCTCGTGTTTTCTATCTGAGAAATCACTGCTGCTCGTGTTTTAAATTACATAGAAAAATATTGTTTAAACCTACAATGTTTGAATTTTAATGCCTTAGCTTGTTTTCATCACATTTAATCTTTGCTTTTAGCAAGGATTTCTAACCCAAGCCCAGCAATACGTACAAGAAACAGATTTATCGAGGAGAGTAAAAGAATGGGAAAGAAAAGTGATTCCTAAGCTGGAAGATGAGGTATGTTTGATGTGGTGTTTACGGCAAAGTTTCCATGGAAACGTTGTAGTATTGTGCTTATAGATAGTATTGTTAACACGATAGATACATTCAGTGAAAAAATAATTATCGGACTTCCTCTGTTCACAAAAACTAGACTTTCGCTTTGGTATTTCAGTGAGCTGAAACGGCAATCCGAGACTCAGAGGTATATGGTTTAAGTTTTTAATATTTTTAATTACTCACGGTCACGCGTGACTTGCTTTGATTAACCAATAGTAACGCTTTCAGAAATTTAGACCAATCAAAAACCGAGTTCAGATATTGAACTTGCCAAAGTGAGATTTGAAGCTCGCGAGACCAGATGCTCTCCCTCTCCCAAACACAAACTCAGAGCCTCTGGTACCCAGGGTAATAAAGACAAGGAGCACTACAAATTACAAAGAAGTGGCAGGGTAACCGCATCAGTACCGCGTACGGTAATTACCGCGGGCCCATAAATAACCAAAAAATAACGAAATTACAAATACAACTATATTTAGTAAATCATTGTTTACATATAGAGTTTGACTGATGACGACACATTTCAGAAATTTACTTGTTTTAAATCTCGGTGTAGTTTTAATCGCGTGTTAACTTGATTCAGAACACATTTCTGATGCGAGAATATCTCTTCAAAAAACTAACTCAAATGTTAATTTATCTTGCGCTATTAGATGACCATGCTCTGCGCTGTGATTGCTGTAGTTGCCCTGCAGAACATCAGTATATAAAAAGAAGATTATAGATGTTTATTGTATGGCTGAGTTCGTTTTTTCGGGTCATTGCGCCAAATGGCGCACAGGACCAGTGTAAACATGAAGCGAAACAAGCTCAAAAGTAAGAACAAGTAAGGTGAACAACGACATCTGATCAAGACAAACGCAGAACTAAAAACAGATAAGAAAACAAACCAAAAGCCACATAATAAAAGGCTTATCAACCTTGTTTTCTCGGGCTGTACGGGAAAGTATTTGCCCTCGCTAGGTCTGTACGAAAACCTCAGGCAAATACCTGTACAAACCTCGAACTCAGTTAATAAGTCTTTAGTAATCGCCGTCTAAGGTTTAAAAATTTCTCTTCTAAATTTTAACAAGTATTATAATTTTACCAAGCTGCACTCCGCTTGTAACTCAAAAAAATTCCCATAATTCACAATTGTTTAAAGTACTTGTGTAAAGGAAAAGTTATTATAGACGCAGCGCGGTCAGGTAAAGGCATAATGATATTTAAGAAATAAACACGTTCTCTGACCAGAAAGAATTTTATTAACAAGCTTTCGGCCTCCAGTCTGTGTCCTTCAACAGGTCGAGGATGAATGAGAAAAAATATATATATAGGTGGTGTATATGATTACAAAAAATAGCTTAGTCATAAGTTCAAAATAGCATTTAAGTTAATGTTAATCGAAGCACCGTCAGACAGAATGGTTCGAGAAGCCAAACTAAAAAACAACTACAGTACATCTCAATCTTAAATCAGATTCTCCTGTATTACAGTGTTTTTAAATTCAAAGTGAGTATATTTCAATGCTCTCCCATTTAACTCTCTCTTGAAACATGTTTATTTTGTTGTTAACATTTCTTGTTAAAATAATTTTTAAAGAGCGCCGCCCTCAAATAAGCGCCGCATCCGAAACACTAAAAATTTAAAGAGCACCGTATATTTATAATTATAATAATAATAATTATTATAATTCGACACGGGGTTTCTATTTGGCTTAATGGTACGCACTATCGTTGAGGTTAACCGCTTTTTTAAGATAGTATTTTAAATAAGTGCATATTTAAAACTAGTCCAAGTGTACACAATTCTAATATACGTCATTATGCGCGTCAACTGTGCATAATGACGTACTTTTGAGTGAAAACCAAGCATAAATCCTTGTAGAAATAAAAGCATTACTTACAACTGATGGTTAGTTAAGGTACAACACAATTGGATCATTCTCAAAATCATTTTCAATCCTTTCAGCCTATTTCACACCCTAGTTTCTCTAGTGTTGCAATACTGCGTTAAAGAACTTTCATAATCAAATTTCCATGTTTCTTTGTAATTCCATCTTTTATTGCTCTTCCTTCTTCCTAATTTCTTATACATTTTCAAAATGCGTTTGTTAAAAAGAAAAGCAACAGCCATGTAAAGACCTTGCAATGATGCAAAAATCACGAACAAATACGAGAAGACTGGGGTGGAGTCTACAAGAACATCCAAGAAGCCAAAGAACCAACTAAATCCCATTAAGGTTGAGATCTTGAGATATATCCAGAACATGGTTCTTGGTCTTTGATGAGTCGATGAGGTTAATAAAGAACTTTCAGAACGTTCATGATGAATAACAAGCACAGTACGAATAAAGAATATCACGTTGAAACCCAAGATTAAACCAACTGGAAGAACAAACAGATACTGTAGGGCGTCTTTAGTTTTAAACCAACATATTTGCAATTTATCATTCACGTAAATATCGTAAACACCTTGCTCATCTATCACTGCACACGTGATAACAAAAATGGCGGGAAGACCCCAAGCAATGGCCGAGTATTTGAAGAAGTTTTTGTTTTCGCTCGCCCGAGATCTATCTCTAGATACATCCTTGCTCGCAAACACGGACGATGTATGATACGCAATTATTGCCATAGCAACAAATGACACAAGAAATAAGTAATGTTCAACAGCTGCTGTCACGTGACATACAAGTGACGGCTGAGGTTGGCCAACAGCAGACAACCATAAGAGTTGCACTAGAAATAACACCACAGACAAACTTAAAATGTTTTTTCCAGGAAGACGACGAAGTTCTGAGAAAATAACGTAAGTTTGAATGACGAAGAATAAACAAAGCATGGATATGACAAAAGTAATAAATGTTAAATACTCCAGATAAAGTTGCGTGCTGTTAGCATTGGAGAAGCGTACTCTACTGGTATGCAGCAAATTATTACAGACCACAACTGATCCATTTTCTAAGTCATACTCGCCAAAGTCATATGTTTTGTTTGTGCTGTTCTCAAATATGGTGAGATTATCAAATTTTATGTATTCTTCTGGTCTTAGAATAATTCGACGTCCTTCGCAGTATGCAAAGACAACTTTTTCACAAATAGAAATTATCTTTCGGGAGCTTTCTTTATCAGTTTCAAAAAACACCTGGCTTTTATGAAATGTTTCGCCCGTCGAGTTGATAAAATATTGTTGGTCTTGTAACACAGTGTAGTCACCAGGACCATATGTCTGCTTTTTAATGCACGCTAACTGACGAGTGGTTGTCTTAAATACTGTAAATGTTGTATTCAAGATAATCATAGAAAATTCTTCTGAAAAAGTCAGGAGCCGTCCAAGTGGCAAAGCGTTTGTATCTAGCCGAGATCCATTTGTATCTGTAATTTTAGTATGGTTTTCTTTGGCTAAACGTAATGTTTCCTCATTTGTCAAAGATAACCTGAACCTAACTAAATTATATTTGTACTCATCAGATATCATCAATCTCTCCACTTGCCAGCTGTTGAGATTAAACAATGTTTTCAAAGATGACAAAAAGCTGTCATAATGTATCCGTATAGACTGTGTTGAGTTACTTCTTAGCCAGACTACCACCTGATATTTATCAAGAATATCCTCCTCTGGTGCTTCATAGAAATCAGTCTCACATGATTCTAGGCGAGCGTTATAAGACCCCCCGTTACACGAGACTTCTATACCTGAACTATGCCCATGACCCGTAAGATCCAGGGCATATGAAAATGATGGAATATTGGAAAACGGATCCGATCGTTCCGGACTTTCTCCAGCCATCCCAGGACAACCAACATCTATAGGACTTTCTTCATAAGGACCACACTTGAGTTGATCACGTGATACATTCCAACAAACAGCACACCAGATGTTTCTGTAGTTTATGCGACCATCTCCGACCACCCCCACAGGACCACTGGTGCAATTTTTATTGTATCGATGTCCCTCTGGACAAGACTGTGTTATCAGTTTTAGAAAACATTTTCGTGTAGACTGATGTTTCTTTTTACGAATAATAATGCTTTCACTTCCACAATATTTTAAAACAAATTCTACTGTTCCTTCAATGGTGGTTATGGATAAAGGTGGTAAGATGGAACATGTTATATTGAAATCAAAATATTCAAAAACGTCAACTTGATTACACTGAGCACAATATTGATTTTGGAATATCACATTATGTTCATCAATTACAGGAATGTGACTGCGGATATTCTGTCCATTTAATGGCTGTGAAATATTTTCACACTTTAAAGATATGTCGTCAGGTTTCCAGCTCTCGGGACATTTGTTCACTGACCATACACTTTCAAAGGTACCAGGTAATATATCGCAGGAAAACAATTTTTGATCTATTGCATGACGAGCTGACTGTGTGTTTCCACAGTATAGTTCATTGTCAGCACAACAATCATTAAAGAAGTTGCAGTAAGAATCACAAAAACAGTTAAGAGATAGGTTAGGGGAGGAGTTGTTGAAATGATTCCAACAATTAGCACGACAAGAATATTTTGGTAGACATACTTGTGAAATTATTAATGACTTGGATTCATCACGCTTACTTTGTTCCGTCTTATTCTGGTGGTCATCATCACGGAAGCTTCTTGCAGCTCTTTTCTTTGTGTTTATTTGCTTTTCTTCTTTGTTATAATCATTTTCTGTTGACTTGTGAAGTTGTTTGTACACTTCTTGAATAATGAATATTTCATACCAACATCATGATCAATATGTAAATCATTTCTTTTCACACTACTGGAGGTCTTCTTTAACCATAAATCATTCCTTGGTGATTTCATTCGGATACCAAACACCTTTCTGTATTTAAAAAGGTGATTGGAATATTCCTCTGAGCCTAAACTGTATGCTTCTCCTTTCACCTTGTCCATCGGTCTCCATGAACTTTGAGCTTCACCACATGTCAAACTGAGAAATATTATGAACAGGTGAACTAAAATAACGCACTTTCCCATTGGAATTCTCTTTAAAACCTTCAGAATAAGCTAACGGCTGCAAGACACAAAAACTATAGCTTTTTCACCTCTGGTTTCGTGAACTAATATGTTGCATTTGGAATTTGATACGCTATGTGAGCAGTGTTTACCCTGCAGACGTAACCGTCAATCGCTCTCTTGATCAAGTGCTGTCAGCTGACGGCTTGAGTACACTTTTTCCGTTCATGTTGAAAAAAATAATAGCAAATTAAGTGTCTTAAAGAAGAAAAGAACAAAATACGACCACAAAGTAACTTGCGTCAAATTCTTCCGTTAAATGATCGCTTTTCTGTTCTAAAACAAAATGTTTCCTACTGTACAACATCGTTGACTGTGTCTTTTCGCATGCAATATATGCTCAAGTGGTTATGACAAGTGGTTGTGACAATGTACTTAGATTGGTCGTGTTGTTAATTTGCTTTCAGGGGAGTGTTGTTGGCACAGTGGTTAGCGCACATGCCTTTCACCTCTTCGACCCGGGTTCGATACTTGCTCAGTTCAGTTATCTGATTAAAATTTCGCCTTGGCCGCATGTGAGAAGAGTGCTTCCAGTTTAACTCTACCAAACACCGCAGGTTTCCTCCGGGTACTCTGGTTTCCTCCTCCTGTAGTAACACTGGACCAATGAGAGATGGCCCTTACTGGACCTCTAGGGAGAACAGTTAGATATAACTGATAGAGCTATCCAGTATAAATAAGATTAGTTTAGTTTTTAGTTTTGTTTGTTAATAAGCAATATAGCTTTATAATATTAAGAAGTCATTGTACTATAGCCACGAAGGCCCATTCACTCTATTTTCAACCCCGAGCAGGACACATTTATTGAACCTTATTTAATTAATGGGAGCCCAATGTTTGTGGGGTTTTTCTTCGGGTAACGTTTTGGTTCTTTTATTATGGCGCCGTGAAGAACAGCAAAACTCAACTTTTGAAACGGCACAGAGCTTTAATCGTGTTTAAATAAAATGTTGCAATACGAGAAGCGCCATAATAAAATTGCCTTTGTTTTTTTTTTTAATTTTTTGCAGCCATAGAAAGATTTTCGTGACTTAAAATCAAGCCGTGGTAACCGGGCTAGCCCGCCTCATATGAACAGCCCCTAAAGGCCCGTTTATACACATGCGGTTTAAGCTGTGATTTTTCTCGCGCTGACGCATGCGATTGAACGGATGATTCACCAAGGTATCGGACGTCACATAGCTCTGAACAAATGGTCCAATACATTCGTAACTCAATCTATTCGATCGCGTGTGTTAGAAGGAGAAAAATCGCACAAAAAACCGCCCGTGTAAACGATCCTTGCCGTTCACATGAAGCGAGCTAGCTCGGTTACTGGACTGAATTGTTTTTCTTTAATAAGCTATTAGTGAGAAATATTAACATTGCGAGTTCATTCTTACGCTCAATATGTACTTAATGTGTGTCATGACTGATGAGGGTTTATCAATCTATAGCAGTTAAAGGAATCATAACAATGTTATGTAAGATCTTTATCGGATTTTAAATGTTGGATATATTATAATTATCTGCAATTAAAATGCTCATTAAATACTCCACGAAGAAAAGACAAAATAAATGGCTTTCAGCTATAACATAGCTTGAATATCTGAAATTATTGCGATAAACATTATTATTTAGATGAATTAATTCATATTTTCTTTAAGCAAGACTTGGCACGTGTTGTAAAACCAATGCATACTATTCGGTCGCTAATAATTATATCTAAGGGGCCGATTACATGAGCCGGGCTAGCTAACCCGGCTAACCGAGCTGAAATAAAAGTAGCGTGCTGCGTAGGCAGTGTTGAAACAACAATCGAAATATGGTAACTTAGGTTGGAATATACTGCCGAAACAGAGAACGTAGGAATCAAACGTTTCGAGCGAAGGCCCTTCGTCAGAGAGAAACGTAAAGGTGTAAACAAACAATGAGCTTATTATATACGAAAGGTAATCATGTGACCAAAAATAAGTCAATCAGATAAAAATGACAATAACAAATTGATAATGAGTTGCGAAAAATTAGCCAATCAAAGCAAAGTGACAATAACAAATAGATAATGAGATGCGAAAGACATTTGCTATTCATACCGTAGATGAGTAAAAAGGAGGGGGTGTAAAAAGGATGAGCGAGAGTAAAAATAGATAAATTAATAAAGTGAAAACGCTGTTTATGTCCGCCCTTGCTGAACAGAAACAACGTCTTCAGAGGTGTTAAATAAAAGAAAAACGTTCGTTGAGTCCGTGAGGATGAATAGTACCAATTTTGAAAATGAGACGCTTTTCTAGTCTTTTGCGGCTGACATTACCGCCAGAAATGGGTGAGATGGCACAAACTTTCATGTCTGAAATACAATGGTTGGCACTATTAAAATGTCGGGCAACAGGCTTGTCAACATCATTGTTCCTCGCGGAACGAAGATGTTCAGCAAACCTGTCAGATAAACGTCTGCCAGTTTCACCGATGTAAAGCATGCAACATTTTTTGCAAGAAATACAGTAAATGATGTTGGAAGAGATGCAAGTAAAATTATGCTGAATAACAAAATTAGATTTAGGTCCCGAAATACATGTAGCGGAGTTAAGAAAGGAACACGTGTAACAACGGGTACGGGAACAAGAAAAGGTACCCGCAGGTGCCAGTAGATTTTCTGGATGTATTTCGGGACCTAAATCTATTCTATTAATTATTCAGCATAATTTTACTTGCATCTCTTCCAACTTTACTGTATTTCTTGCAATAAATGTTGCATGCTTTACATCGGTGAAACTGGCAGACGTTTATCTGACAGGTTTGCTGAACATCTTCGTTCCGTGAGGAACAATGATGTTGACAAGCCTGTTGCCCGACATTTTAATAGTGCCAACCATTGTATTTCAGACATGAAAGTTTGTGCCATCTCACCCATTTCTGGCGGTAATGTCAGCCGCAAAAGACTAGAAAAGCGTCTCATTTTCAAAATTGGTACCATTCATCCTCACGGACTCAACGAACGTTTTTCTTTTATTTAACACCTCTGAATACGTTGTTTCTGTTCAGCAAGGGCGGACATAAACAGCGTTTTCACTTTATTAATTTATCTATTTTTACTCTCGCTCATCCTTTCTACACCCCCTCCTTTTTACTCATCGACGGTATGAATAGCAAATGTCTTTCGCATCTCATCAATTTGTTATTGTCATTTTTATCTGATTGGCTTATTTTTGGTCACATGATTACCTTTCGTATATAATAAGCTCATTGTTTGTTTACACTCTTTACGTTTCTCTCTGACGAAGGGCCTTCGCTCGAAACGTTAGATTCCTACGTTCTCTGTTTCGGCAGTATATCTAACCTAAGTTACTATAACCGGGCTGACTCGTGTCACGAAATTTTTTCTTCGGCCACAAAAGGAGATTTTAATCAACGTTAGGATTCGTTTACATTGAAAACCACAGTGAGATCCTAATCAAATCTTGAAGCAACGGCCTTATGTAAACAAAAACTGAAATGCAAAATTCAGGCCAGCGTAATGTACTCCCCCCCCCCCCCCCCCCTTCCCTCTAATAGAGCAAAGTGAAGTATAAACTGGCGAGATTTTTAGCAACGGTATACTGACGTTTTCAGTGGAGCTCTTCACTATATCGGAAACCCTGCCTACGCAGCAAGCATAAGATCATTCAGTTGATGGTGACACCGAATTATTATTCAGTATTGAAGCGACACACTGGCTCCTTATCTCTTCATCATGCGTCTAGACAGTGCCAACTGACACAATGAGAGAATCTTGATTCATTCTTAATTAACATTCTTGTGCAAAGAAGAACTGATATTTGACCACTTTGTTGACCTGACCTTGCTCTAGCATCTGCCACCATATTATTACACTGTGTAAGTCAAAGAAAACAATACGGTTTCTACATCAACGATTCAAAAACACACTTACACACGTTATCAGCTACAGCCAAGAATGTAGCATCAAAACTATAGATGATAAATTAATGTTTGGCCATACATGTAACTTGCCTAGCAGGCGCTCCGTTGTGGAGGAGAGGGGGTTGAAAATAAGGGGTTCGGAAAGAGGGGCGTAACTGAAAGTTACTTGAAGCGCAACGGAGGGGACGAAATAAGAATTATTTTTATCGAAAAATCAGTCTGTGACTACCTTTCTGGTTTCTTCTCGTCTCCTCGCCGCTTGGCTAGAGATCAGTAACATGAAGCCGTGTAATGAGAAGTGTAATGTCATCTACAAATGTTCCTGTAGCTCATTCTCAGGTGTATTTTATTGCTCCACAAGTTTGCTGTGGCGCAATTAAATCTTCACAGTCCTTGATACAGCTTCTTGTTGTAGTTTGTAAAATATCTTCGGGGTCTCGTAAACCAACTTGATCACTTTCCCAAGATGTGTTCATGTTTTCGGCATCGTGCACAAATTTATTAAAAGAAACAAAACAAAATAAAACAAAAGTTACCAAAATCGTATTTGATTTCTAATGTTATTCGTTAATTTTACCCCAGGCCCCACACAGTTTGATGACCATACAGTACCTGCTAAACAACACCGACACCGCTGCTAAACGTTTGCGCATATACGTGAGTTTGCAAGAATAAACAACAACAACCAGACGAGTAAAGGTTGAATGACTTCATTTTAAAATAAGGGCGCTCAGATATTTTATCAAATATTTTTAAAGATATTAAATTTGCAGCTATACATCAAGTACGAATCTTAAAATTTCAATAGTGAAATAAAAGTAGCGTGCTGCGTAGGCACTGTTGAAACAACAATCGAAATATAGTAAGCTTTGATATACTGCCAAGACAGAGAACGTATAGGAGTCTAACATTTCGAGCGAAGGACCTTCGTCAGAGAGAAACGTGTTTCTCTCTGACGAAGGGCCTTTGCCCGAAACATTAGACTCCTACGTTCTCTGTTTCAGCAGTATATCAAATCTTACTATATTAAAATTTCAATAGCCTTTTGTTTTCTTAAAATTTGCAACAAAAGTTTAGCAGTTTTATCGCATTACAGAATAACAATGGTTTCACGCTCTTTTTTTGGTTGGGAGCTTGCGCGCGCGCAAAAGTGGGAACGAGAATTTTTTACAACATCTTCTACAGTATATATATATATATATATATATATATATATATATATACACATACAAATTAAACCAACTAAGTGTTTATAAAGACAAGGAGCACTAGAAATTACAAATTGGCAGAGTAACCGCAACAGCGTACGGTAATTACCGCGGACCCATAAATAAACAAAAAATAACGAAATTACAAGTACAAGTATATTTAGTAAATCAATGTTTACGTACATATACAGTTTGACGGATGACGACACACACTTCAGAAATTTACTTTTATATCTCGGTGTAGTGTTTTAAATCTCGCGTGTTAACTTGAATCAGGGGAGCACGAGTGGCGTGTGCTGTTAGGGCGCTGCCTCTCACCGCTGTAGTGAAGCCCAGTTGAACGGGGTTAGTACTTGGATGGGTGACCGTCCGGGAATAACCCCATTCTCGAACTTCATGTGAGTTGAGTTTAGTTGGTCTCTCCTGTGCTTCGAGGGTTTTTCGCAGGGTTCTGCGGTTTTCCTCCCTCAGTAAAATCAACACTTAGGTCTTAGCTTATTTCGTGCACTTTTAACACGAGCCCCTTGCTCGGATGATTGGGCGACCACATCCTGTGCTTACGACGTTAAATTAATCATTACTCAATCAGAGCACATTTTAGATGGGAGAATATCTCTTCAAAAAACTGACTCAAATGTTAGTTTATCTGTCGCTATTTGATGACCATGCTCTGCGCTGTGAGTGCTATAGTTACTCTGCAGAACATCAGTATACTGTATATACACAAGGTTATATATGTTTATTGTATAGATGAGCTCGTTTTCGGGTCATTATGCCAAATGGCGCACGCTGGTTGGTTGCTGAGAGGTCCGGAAAAAGCCGTAATGCCCCTTTGGCACTGTGAGACGGCATTACGTCCTTTTTAATGACCTGCAAGTTTTGGCGGGAAAATTACTGAGTTGATTTGAATGAGAATAAAGGCGAATTAGATATATTAGTTGGAAATTTTGAACAATAATACGTCCTGCATGGAACGTTAGTGTGTTTTTTTTTTATAAAAACTTCTTATTTAAAAGCGCGAAAAATAAAAGTCTAGCCTAACAGGTGTAAACATGAAGCGAAACGAACAAGCTCAAAAGTAAGAACTAGTAAGGTGAACAACGACATCTGATCAAGACAAACGCAGAACTAAAAACAGATAAGAAAACAAACCAAAAGCCATATAATAAAAGGCTTATTAACCTCGTTTTCTCGGTCTGTACGGGAAAATATTTGCCCTCGGTTTCTCTCGTACATACAAATACTTTCCCGTACAGACCTCGAACTCAGTTAATAAGTCTTTAGTAGTCGCCATGTAAGGTTTAAAAAATTCTCTTCTGAATTTTAACAAGTATAATAATTTTACCAAGCTGCACTCTTGTATAACTCAAAAAACAATTTCCATAATTCGCAATAATGTTTAAAGTGCTTATATAAAGGAAAAGTTATTATAGACGAAGTGCGGTCAGGTAAGGCATAATGATATAAAGAAATAAACATTTTGTTTGTTAGTTTGCGGTGTGCCAAGATTCTAGTGTTTTTCGGATTCTATAGTGTCCTTTGTCGATTACTTTCCCGTTTTGAAATTAGATTTTGTGGTCGTTTTTCCAAGCGTGACCTTGTAATGTTTGAAAAATGTGCGTAATTGGTGACATGTCGGATATGTTTGTTTTTTTCTGGTTTCAAATGATCTTCCTGTTTCTCCGATATAAACTCACAAACAATGCCGCCGCTAATTAATTCATTCACCCTACGTAGTGACATTAGCCCTATCTAGACTGGACTTTTTTTTGGTCTTCTGGGGTTGGGGGAGGGAAAGCGAAATGTGCCCGCGGTTAATATCTCAGAAAGTATTTATGCTATTGAAGTGAGACTTGGTATGGTTTATTGAACATTCAAAAATATTTTAATTTTTATTGGTGTCACCCCAGACGTCACTGGTGACGTCATACCTAAAAATACAGCGTATTTTTAATAAATAAAAGTGAAATACAGCCAAATAATAAACAAGAAAAACTCTATTTTTTTATTATTACTGTAATTAGAGCATGTAGAAAGAAGATAAAAGTATAAAAGTTTACGAAGAATTTGGTTTATTTTTTTGTTTAGTATCCTATGAGCGAATATTAAATTGATGACGTCACTGTATGACGGCATTGTTCGGCCATCTTGGATTCCGCCATATTGGATTTGTGACGTCATTAGATGAACTTAAATAACACAAAATTTATGGAATTATATTAAAAATACTAAAGCAGATTTTCGAAATTTTTGTCACAAACGTCATCAAAAACGTGGTTGCTATGGCGACACTAATCAGTGTAAATAATTTTTTACACACGGAAGTGTTCCGCAACACTAGTTATGAAAAGTCACAAAATTTCGTGCATTTATTTTAAATACTCAAAGTTACAATAAAGGTTTAAAGTGCCTATGTCATCCTTTTGGAACATTCTGAGAAGATTTGTAATATATCTTCTCAAGCGAATATTTCATCTTCATGGACGTTTTTGCCGTTAAAGTTGACGGAAGTGACGTCAAAAGAGGAATCTGTAAAGTGGTTTTCATATAGACAAATTCCTCTTTCGACGTAACTTCCGTCAACTTTAACGGCAAAACAAATCCATGAAGATGAAATTTTCGCCTGAGAAGATATATTACAAATCTTCTCAGAATGTTCCAATTAGTATAAATATGTAAAGTCCCTGAGGATGACATGCACTTTAAATTCGCCGCGGGCACTTTCCGTTCCCCCCTCCCCCCTCAGGCTAGATAGGATTAACTTTAATTACTGCTATTTTGAAGTTATGACTAAGCTATTTTCTGTAATTATATATACCACCTACTATTTTCTCTTCTCATTCATCTTCGACCTGTTGAAGACCACATACTGGTGGCCAAAAGCTTGTTAATAAAATTCTTTCTGTTCAGAGAACGTGTTTATTGCTTAATATCGAAAAGTTATTAGTTTTAAATTAATTTTTTGTTTGATCTAAGAATCCGACGCACGAGATGTTTATTTTACTACAGTAATATTATTATACTTAATATAATATAATGTACCCTATTCCACCTCATATATGCGCGCCTCGGATAAAGGCGCGTCCCGCTTATATTCGGATATAGGTGCATGCGCCTTTAAACGATCAAAATATGAGTCTGACAGACAGGGAAAAAATACCGTATTTTTAATAATTACATGTATACTTTTTACAGTAAAGCATTGAACATTGTCTGAAAAAACGTTCGTTATAATAGTAATGAAATACAATATTCATTGCGTTTAGTTTATTTTTCCAAGATATTCTTCTAAAAGACACATTATATCCTTTATTGGCCTATTTTTGGGGGTGCGCTTATATGCGAAATTTACTTTCTTTAACCAGGGTAACTAGAATTACAAGTGTAATTTTCGTTTATAGGCACGTGCGCTTATATGCGGGTGAATAGAGTATTAGGTTTCTATTTTTCTAAATGGTAGACACTAACGTTGAGCATTAGTACATGACACCATATGCCCATTGTTGTTAACCGCCTTTTTAAAGAGTATGGGCAACAAAAACCAAAAAATTCAAAAGCAAACCAATGACATGAAGATACAATCTAATTTGTTATTTAGACCCAAAGTATTGGAATAAATTTTTAAGGTTGCTAATCTGAATCGGTATCTGCCATCTTGGCATTTTTATATGCATGTGACGTCACAAGCTGGGTAAAGCGAAAACTTTACACATATATAAGTCTGAAACTCATTTTTTGTAGATGATTTTCATTCTTGATTAAACCACAACACTTTAAAAACATACCACAGAAATTCAGCTGCCAGAAGAATAAGTTTCATCATGTTTACCCAGCTTGTGACGTCAGTTAATTAGGCAAGGTCTTACAACAAGATGGCAAACGGCAAGGTTGTCTTTTGTCAAAATTAGTGATGTTGTTTGGCACAAGAGTTGTTTTATTTACTTGGATTACCATCGCAAGACAGTTTGTTAATCAGAAATTTAAAAATGTGTACGTGTAATTTTTGTTGCTCTTACCCTTTAAATAATATTTTAAATAAGTGCATATTTAAAACTAGTCAAAGTGTAAACAATTCTAATGTACGTCATGCGCATCAATGTGCATAATGACGTACTTTTGAGTGAAAACCAAGCATAAATCCTTGTAGAAATAAAAGCATTACTTACAACTGATGGTTAGTTAAAGTGTTTATGAAACGAAAATTAAGTGTCTTATTTGAAAGTACTTTTAAAATGACAAAGTAACACCTTTTGCAGTTTTTTGTTTCCTTACTTTGTTTTTAAGATATCACAGTTTGTTTTATAAGCGAAACTAACCAGTGACGTCACAACGTGCATAATGACTTACCGGGAAAGGTTATATATCTTTGCTATTATCAAACGGAATCACTTCGAAGCAATTATGTGTGTGTGTTTTTCCCTTACAACAACAAAAGTATACATTCTCAACTGATTCCGTTTAATAATAGCAAAGATATATAACTTTTCCCAGTAAGTCATTATGCACGTTGTGATGTCACTGGTTAGTTTCACATATAAAACAAACTGAAATAGCTATCTCAAAAACGAAGCAAGGAAACAAAAAACGGCAAAAGATGTTACTTTGTAATTTTAAAAGTACTTTCAAATAAGACAAACTTAATTTTCGTTTCATAAACACTTTAAGGTACAACACAATTGGATCATTCTCAAAATCATTTTCAATCCTTTCAGCCTATTTCACACCTTAGTTTCTCTAGTGTTGCAATACTGCGTTAAAGAACTTTCATAATCAAATTTCCATGTTTCTTTGTAATTCCATCTTTTATTGCTCTTCCTTCTTCCTAATTTCTTATACATTTTCAAAATACGTTTGTTAAAAAGAAAAGCAACAGCCATGTAAAGACCTTGCAATGATGCAAAAATCACGAACAAATACGAGAAGACTGGGGTGGAGTCTACAAGAACATCCAAGAAGCCAAAGAACCAACTAAATCCCATTAAGGTTGAGATCTTGAGATATATCCAGAACATGGTTCTTGGTCTTTGATGAGTCGATGAGGTTAATAAAGAACTTTCAGAACGTTCATGATGAATAACAAGCACAGTACGAATAAAGAATATCACGTTGAAACCCAAGATTAAACCAACTGGAAGAACAAACAGATACTGTAGGGCGTCTTTAGTTTTAAACCAACATATTTGCAATTTATCATTCACGTAAATATCGTAAACACCTTGCTCATCTATCACTGCACACGTGATAACAAAAATGGCGGGAAGACCCCAAGCAATGGCCGAGTATTTGAAGAAGTTTTTGTTTTCGCTCGCCCGAGATCTATTTCTAGATACATCCTTGCTCGCAAACACGGACGATGTATGATACGCAATTATTGCCATAGCAACAAATGACACAAGAAATAAGTAATGTTCAACAGCTGCTGTCACGTGACATACAAGTGACGGCTGAGGTTGGCCAACGGCAGACAACCATAAGAGTTGCACTAGAAATAACGCCACAGACAAACTTAAAATGTTTTTTCCAGGAAGACGACGAAGTTCTGAGAAAATAACGTAAGTTTGAATGACGAAGAATAAACAAAGCATGGATATGACAAAAGTAATAAATGTTAAATACTCCAGATAAAGTTGCGTGCTGTTAGCATTGGAGAAGCGTACTCTTCTGGTATGCAGCAAATTACTACAGACGACAACTGATCCATTTTCTAAGTCATACTCGCCAAAGTCATATGTTTTGTTGGTGCTGTTCTCAAATATGGTGAGATTATCAAATTTTATGTATTCTTCTGGTCTTAGAATAATTCGACGTCCTTCGCAGTATGCAAAGACAACTTTTTCACAAATAGAAATTATCTTTCGGGAGCTTTCTTTATCAGTTTCAAAAAACACCTGGCTTTTATGAAATGTTTCGCCCGTCGAGTTGATAAAATATTGTTGGTCTTGTAACACAGTGTAGTCACCAGGACCATATGTCTGCTTTTTAATGCACGCCAACTGACGAGTGGTTGTCTTAAATACTGTAAATGTTGTATTCAAGATAATCATAGAAAATTCTTCTGAAAAAGTCAGCAGCCGTCCAAGTGGCAAAGCGTTTGTATCTAGCCGAGATCCATTTGTATCTGTAATTTTAGTATGGTTTTCTTTGGCTAAACGTAATGTTTCCTCATTTGTCAAAGATAACCTGAACCTAACTAAATTATATTTGTACTCATCAGATATCATCAATCTCTCCACTTGCCAGCTGTTGAGATTAAACAATGTTTTCAAAGATGACAAAAAGCTGTCATAATGTATCAGTATAGACTGTGTTGAGTTACTTCTTAGCCAGACTACCACCTGATATTTATCAAGAATATCCTCCTCTGGTGCTTCATAGAAATCAGTCTCACATGATTCTAGGCGAGCGTTATACGACCCCCAGTTACACGAGACTTCGATACCTGAACTATGCCCATGACTCGTAAGGTCCAGGGCATATGAAAATGATGGAATATTGGAAAATGGATCCGATGGTTCCGGAAATTCTGCATAAATCCCAGGACTACCACGACTTTCTTCATAAGGACCACACTTGAGTTGGTCACCTGATACATTCCAACAAACAGCACACCAGATGTTTCTATAGTTTATGCGACCATCTCCGACCACCCCCACAGGACCACTGGTGCAATTTTTATTGTATCGATGTCCCTCTGGACAAGACTGTGTTATCAGTTTTAGAAAACATTTTCGTGTAGACTGATGTTTCTTTTTACGAATAATAATGCTTTCGCTTCCACAATATTTTAAAACAAATTCTACTGTTCCGTCAATGGTGGTTATGGATAAAGGTGGTAAGATGGAACATGTTATATTGAAATCAAAATATTCAAAAACTTCAACTTGATTACACTGAGCACAATATTGATTTTGGAATATCACATTATGTTCATCAATTACAGGAATGTGACTGCGGATATTCTGTCCATTTAATGGCTGTGAAATATTTTCACACTTTAAAGATATGTCGTCATGTTTCCAGCTCTCGGGACATTTGTTCACTGACCATACACTTTCAAAGGTACCAGGTAATATATCGCAGGAAAACAATTTTTGATCTATTGCATGACGAGCTGACTGTGTGTTTCCACAGTATAGTTCATTGTCAGCACAACAATCATTAAAGAAGTTGCAGTAAGAATCACAAAAACAGTTAAGAGATAGGTTAGGGGAGGAGTTGTTGAAATGATTCCAACAATTAGCACGACAAGAATATTTTGGTAGACATACTTGTGAAATTATTAATGACTTGAATTCATCACGCTTACTTTGTTCCGTCTTGTTCTGGTGGTCATCATCACGGAAGCTTCTTGCAGCTCTTTTCTTTGTGTTTATTTGCTTTTCTTCTTTGTTATAATCATTTTCTGTTGACTTGTGAATTTGTTTGTACACTTCTTGGGCGAATTCATCTTTTGAATATTTCATACCAACATCATGATCAATATGTAAATCATTTCTTTTCACACTACTGGAGGTCTTCTTTAACCATAAATCATTCCTTGGTGATTTCATTCGGATACCAAACACCTTTCTGTATTTAAAAAGGTGATTGGAATATTCCTCTGAGCCTAAACTGTATGCTTCTCCTTTCACCTTGTCCATCGGTCTCCATGAACTTTGAGCTTCACCACATGTCAAACTGAGAAATATTATGAACAGGTGAACTAAAATAACGCACTTTCCCATTGGCATTCTCTTTAAAACCTTCAGAATAAGCTAACGGCTGCAAGACACAAAAACTATAGCTTTTTCACCTCTGGTTTCGTGAACTAATATGTTGCATTTGGAATTTGATACGCTATGTGAGCAGTGTTTACCCTGCAGACGTAACCGTCAACCGCTCTCTTGATCAAGTGCTGTCAGCTGACTGCTTGAGTACACCTTTTCCGTTCATGTTGAAAAAAATAATAGCAAATTAAGTGTCTTAAAGATGGAAAGAACAAAATACGACCACAAAGTAACTTGCGTCAAATTCTTCCGTTAAATGATCGCTTTTCTGTTCTAAAACAAAATGTTTCCTACTGTACAACATCGTTGACTGTGTCTTTTGGCATGCAATGTATGCTTAAGTGGTTATGACAAGTGGTTGTGACAATGTACTTAGATTGGTCGTGTTGTTAATTTGCTTTCAGGGGAGTGTTGTTGGCACAGTGATTAGCGGAACGTGCCTTTCACCTCTTCGACCCGGGTTCGATACTTGCTCAGTTCAGTTATCTGATTAAAATTTCGCCTTGGCCGCATGTGAGAAGAGTGCTTCCAGTTTGACTCTACCAAACACCGCAGGTTTCCTCCGGGTACTCCGGTTTCCTCCTCCTGTAGTAACACTGGACCTGGACCTCTAGGGAGAACAGTTAGATATAACTGATAGAGCTATCCAGTATAAATAAGATTAGTTTAGTGTTTAGTGTTTAGTTTTGTTTATTAATAAGCAATATAGCTTTATAATATTAAAAAGTCATTGTACTATAGCCACGAAGGCCCATTCACTCTATTTTAAACCCCGAGCAGGACACATTTATTGAACCTTATTTAATTAATGGGAGCCCAATGTTTGTGGGTTTTTTCTTCGGGTAACGTTTTGGTTCTTTTATTATGGCGCCGTGAAGAACAGCAAAACTCAACTTTTGAAACGCCACAGAGCTTTAATCGTGTTTAAATAAAATGTTGCAAAACGAGAAGCGCCATAATAAAATTGCCTTTGTTTTTTTTTAATTTTTTGCAGCCATATAGAAAGATTTTCGTGACTTAAAATCAAGCCGTGGTAACCGAGCTTGCCCGCCTCATATGAACAACCCCTAAAGGCCCGTTTATACACGTGCGGTTTAAGCTGTGATTTTTCTCACGCTGACGCATGCGATTGAACGGATGATTCACCAAGGTATCGAACGTCACATAGCTCTGAACAAATGGTCCAATACATTCGTAACTCAATCTATTCGATCGCGTGTGTCAGAAGGAGAAAAATCGCACCAAAAACCGCCCGTGTAAACGATCCTTGCCGTTCACATGAAGCGAGCTAGCTCGGTTACTGGACTGAATTGTTTTTCTTTAATAAGTTATTAGTGAGAAATATTAACATTGAGAGTTCATTCTTACGCTCAATATGTACTTAATGTGTGTCATGACTGATGAGGGTTTATCAATCTTTAGCAGTTAAAGGAATCATACAATGTTATGTAAGATCTTTATCGGATTTTAAGGGGCCGATAACACGAGCCTGGCTAGCTCGGCTAACCGGGCTGACTCGTGTCACGAAACTCTTTCCTCGACCGCAAAAGGAGATTTTAATGAACGTTAGGATTCGTTTACATCTAAACTAAACCAATTCTTTGTAAATTTAGTTTATGCGAGTTTCAAAACCACAGTACAATCCTAATCAATCGCGTGCGCCGGGCTAGCCCGGTTAACTGGGCTCATGTAAACATAATTATCTGCAATTAAAATGCTCATTAAATACTCCACGAAGAAAAGACAAAAGAAATGGCTTTCAGCTATAAGATAGCTTGAATATCTGAAATTATTGCGATAAATATTATTATTTAGATGAATTAATTCATATTTTCTTTAAGCAAGACTTGGCTCGTGTTGTAAAACCAATGCATACTATTCGGTCGCTAATAATTGTATCTAAGGGGGTATTTATTTACAGAGGCCGGGCGGAACTCAGCCCCGATTGACTTTAGGTCGGTTGTAGTGTTTTTACTATAGATCGTTTTCATGAGTCCGGCCTGGGATTCAGTTCACGCATGCAGGCCTAATCTCCTCAGGTCGCCCGCTAGACCGAACTGAATCACTTTCACCTCTCAAACTCAATACGTTATTGTTTTAAATGAGATTGGTATCCACATAAATCCACATAAAATAATGATTCTCCGGCGGTCACGAGCTGTAAGGCTATTGCCACAAATCTTGAAGCAACGGCCTTATGTAAACAAAAACTGAAATGCAAAATTCAGGCCAGCCTCGTGTACCCCCCCCCCCCCCCCCCCCCCTCAATAGAGCAAAGTGAAGTATAAACTGGCGAGATTTTTAGCAACGGTATATCGGAAACCCTGCCTATACGAAGCAAGCATAAGATCATTCAGTTGATGGTGACACCGAATTATTATTCAGTATTGAAGCGACACACTGGCTCCTTATCTCTTCATCATGTGTCTAGACAGTGCCAACTGACACAATGAGAGAATCTTGATTCATTCTTAATTAACATTCTTGTGCAAAGAAGAACTGATATTTGACCACTTTGTTGACCTGACCTTGCTCTAGCATCTGCCACCACTGCTAAAACAATATTATTACACTCGGTAAGTCAAAGAAAACAATACGGTTTCTACATCAACGATTCAAAAACACACGTTATCAGCTACAGCCAAGAATGTAGCATCAAAACTATAGATTGATAAATTAATGCTTGCATGGCCGTACATGTAACTTGCCTGAAAATAAGGGGTTCGGGTTGAGAAGGGCGATTGTTCTTGGCGAAAGAGGGGCGTAACTGAAAGATACTTGAAGCGCAACGGAGGGGACGAGATAATTATTTTTATCGAATAATCAGTCTGTGACTACCTTTCTGGTTCCTTCTCGTCTCCTCGCCGCTTGGCTAGAGATCAATAACATGAAGCCGTGTAATGAGAAGTGTAATGTCACCTACAAATGTTCCTGTAGCTCATTCTCAGGTGTATTTTATTGCTCCACAAGTTTGCTGTGGCGCAATTAAATCTTCACAGTCCTTGATACAGCTTCTTGTTGTAGTTTGTAAAATATCTTCGGGGTCTCGTAAACCAACTTGATCACTTTCCCAAGATGTGTTCATATTTTCGGCATCGTGCACAAATTTATTAAAAGAAACAAAACAAAATAAAACAAAAGTTACCAAACTCGTATTTGATTTCTAATGTTTTTTCGTTAATTTTACCCCAGGCCCCACACAGTTTGATGACCGTACAGTACCTATTTAATTAAACACCGCTGCTTAACGTTTGCGCATATACGTGAGTTTGCAAGAATAAACAACAACAACCAGACGAGTAAAGATTGAATGACTTCATTTTAAAATAAGGGCGCTCAGATATTTTATCAAATATTTCTAAAGATATTAAATTTGCAGCTATATATCACGTACGAATCTTAAAATTTCAATAGTGAAATAAAAATAGCGTGCTGCGTAGGCACTGTTGAAACAACAATCGAAATATAGTAAGCTGTGATATACTGCCAGAACAGAGAACGTAGGAGTCTAACATTTCGAGCGAAGGACCTTCGTCAGAGAGAAACGTGTTTCTCTCTGACGAAGGGCCTTTGCCCGAAACAGTAGACTCCTACGTTCTCTGTTTCAGCAGTATATCAAACCTTACTATATTAAAATTTCAATAGCCTTTTGTTTTCTTAAAATTTGCAACAAACGTTTAGCAGTTTTATCGAATTACAGAATAACAATGGTTTCACGCTCTTTTTTTGGTTGGGAGCTTGCGCGTGGGCAAAAGGCTGTGGGAACGAGAATTTTCATTACTTTTTGCTTATCTAGCTTTATCATTTTTCGTGTTAAAAGTTCAGTATTGTAAGCTTCTATAATGCAGACAAGTGGATATGTTTATGTCTATATGTGATTGTTTGTTTTTTCTAATGTATTTATTTACTCTTTTTTATTTATTTATTTGTTTGTTTACATCAGGACTCGCACCAACCTTACGATATTCACAAGTATGGAGAAAATGTCTTGGCAACGTTTGCAGGTAAGCGCAGTCACAAAGAATTAACCTACCCGACAGGGCCATTTTTAACATACAAGCTGGGGAGGCAAGGCCCCCAGTCCCCCCTTGAGCCCCCCCCCCTCTCCCCCCCTCTCCCCCCCCCCAGTAAGTCCCTTTTTGCCCCAGGAAAAGTCCCTTTTTGCCCCAGGAAAAGTCCCTTTTTACTGAAGTACCGAAACAAATGAATAAAGAATAAAGCAATAAAGATATAAAAGGAAAATTTCGGACTCAGGCTTTGCTCAGCTTTGTAATTCATACGCGACTTAATTACCATAGATATAGATAAACAGGTATAGATAAATCTTTATATTAGTTGAATAGTTTTTATTTTGATAAGATTATGTGGTGTCGAAAAATCTTTCTATAATTCCTCACAAACCTTTCCATATTATATTTGAAAGTGAACAAGCTGATGACTTCTGACACAAAGCGAAACAGTCATAAATGTGTTGTGTTTTAACTATGACATTTTATGACCTTCAGTGTTCTTAAAAATCACCCCTCATAATGCAGGAAATGGCATTTCCGAGACTCTAAATTTCAAAAATTTCAGGCATGCTCTCAGACCCCCCTAGAAGGGTACCTTTTTGGGAACGCCCCCCGAGAAAATCCTTAAAAAAGGCCCTGCTGCATGCCCGAGGTTCATGAGAGCAAAGTTTGAAGTTGGATAAACTGCTGTTTTGACTATGAAATGTCACTATAAAATTTTAGTAAGTCATGTTTTCATACGTGGCTTAGAACAAAGTGCCTGTCACCTCAAGATATCGCTGATATGGATTCTATGTAAAGTGAATAGTTGAATATCAAAATATTTTTAGATTTGAGCTTTTATTTTTTGTTATGAAGTTTGTATTTCCAAAATGGTAATAAGGATGACGTCAGAGTAGGCACTTGTGTTTCTTTATTTTATTTTGTATAATAAACTGCTTGAAAATTTTAGTTAAAAATGATGAAATATAGTGCTCTTCATTGGGACGAAACCTGGCACCTGTTGCACATCGTGTCCCTTGATCGGACAATTTACCGACCTGAATTGGAAGATCGCGCATGGTGTTCTTTACACTGCGTCGCGTCTTGTCACGATCGGAAACTGCGAACTGCCCCATGAAAGTGACCGATTTTCTATGCGATTTCCGATCGTGCCACAGCTTCCACTATCGGGACATCGATGTCATGTGCCACTGTCGTGCGGATGAAGAGTCCTCAGAGCACCTTTTTTCCACTGTTTGTTTGCGCAGCGCCTGTATTCTTGGGTCTTTGATCATCTCAGGTCTGCTGTTCCCAGTGCGCGTTCTTTCACCGTTCAAGAGGTCTTGTTCGGCTTTTCGACGCCGCGTTGCAGACTGATACCCAGGATCTTTTTGTGGATGCTTGCATGTGATCAAACATCGGCTCTGGCTCGCCTGTTGCGATTTTTGTTTCCGTAGTCTGCCGCCCGACGTGGATCGGTGTTTGCAAGGTGCCACCGGCGAAAGTGCCGCACAAATAAACAACGCGCGTTGTTCTCGAAGGAGTGGCTTGCGGTGACACCCTGGGCAGTTTTGAGCATGAGAAGCTGGTCTTTTCTTTTTAACTTTTTTATCCGCAGTTTTGACTCTGGGTTCAGCGGTCTCCTTAATTGGTGTTACTTCTGTTGACGGAGTCAAGCTGCTTTTTCCATTTTCTTTTTCCTTTTCTTTCTCTTTCTTTAGATCTAAGAATTTTTCCGGGGGTGATGTTCACGGCCTCAGCATATAGTTAGCAGTCCAGTATAGACTCCCCCTGACCCGAGAATATTCATTGCATGTATGACCTCGGTTCAAAATAAAACTGCCGTGGAATATACAATCCCAAAAGTAGCAGCCACATTTACTTCTATTCGCCACTGGGAGGCTGCTACTTGCAGTTTTTCAAAAGGTCAATATTGAATAATATTCATTTATAATTCATATTTCAAGGAAAACACAAAGGACATCAGTGGCATGTTGGTAAATTTATATCTGATAAAGATATAGTTCACAATTCTCCTCTGATTTTTTTTTTTGCATAATAAACACATTTACTTTTAATAAAAAACTATGTCAATAAACTAATGAACTAGTTATGAAGAAAGTCCTTGATGCACAGATGATACCGGTAGAGAAGCAGTACCAGCACACCAGCATAGGCTTCTGGCCATGGAGCACGGATGGCGTGTGCTGTTAGGGCGCTGCCTCTCACCAGTAGTTAAGCCCGGTTGGACGGGGTTAGTACTTGGATGGGTGACCGTCTGGGAACAGCCCCGTTGTCGAGCTTGGGACTCATGTGAGTAGAGTTTAGTTGGTCTCTCCTGTGCTCCGAGGGTTTTTCGCCCGGTTCTCCGGTTTTCCTCCCGGTTCTCCGGTTTTCCTCCCTCCGTAAAATCAACACCTAGGGCTTAGCTGGGATCCGTGGTCTGAACTGTGTCGTATGGCGGCTGCTTAAAGCGCCTTTGATATGCCTCGACACGGCCACATTGAAAAATCCTTAGGAGTAATTTGATTGTAAAAATACACGTTTGATGTATTCTAATTAAAGACCTTCCTTCCACATAGAGAAGAGAAGTACTGAGTGATGCCAGCAGATGGATATGGTAGATGAGAAGTTGGATAGGATAGGATAAATTGGATAGATTGTTTAATAGAAAGCCTTCTTACAGCTATATAACTGAATTGAAAAGGTTTTAAAATTACAATATTTACAAATCATTTCAGGGATAATTTATGTATAAAAAAGTATTTACTATATTTACAATAAAATGTAGGTCTCGTTTGAATCACTTATTGTCAATGTTATGGCGTCGAGCGCTTGATATTAAAAAGGAATTCTTAAAACGATTTGTCTTGCATAACGGAATGCGCTGAATGGTCTTACGTGTCTTCGAGAGGCCTGTCGGCTGTCGATTTACATTGTGTGGAACTAGATTATATAATTGACTTCTAGGATTTGATACAACTTTATTGAAGAAATTATCACATAATTGTAGTCTACACATAGTTCAGATAGTTTGTTAATTCCGGCTTGTTCTAGTGTAGAATTATACGAAATATCATAACCGTAGATGATCTTCATAGCACGCCTTTGAATATGTTCTAAGGACACGTTCAGGTACTCAGGGAGATTAAAATGGAAGACTTGACATGCGTAAAGGAGAACTGGACGAATACCAATGATATAGAACCTAACCAGATCTTCGGGTGGTACATTGGCACGTTTCAATTTTGACAGAAAGTAAAGTCTTTTAGAAGCTTTCTTTATTGTAATGTCGTTATGTGCATTCCATTTTAATTTATTCTGGATTGTTACTCCAATGGTAGATCTTGAGAGCGAAATCCTCATCTCTTTGCATTTTTTGGGTGGAGTTGGATTTTGTTGGCATGCGATCAGAGCTTGCCATACCCTTCGGGATAACATCGTAGGCCGTGATGTCATCAACGTATTTTACAGCACCGTTTGATGACGTTATCTCAAGATCGTTAATCATGACTAAAAACAACCAAGGACCAAGTTGGTCCCTTGCGGAACGTCGGCCGGCACTGATTTCCATTCTGAGTAACAGTTGTCTGCCAACTTGACTCTTTGGGATCTGTTACTGAGAAAGTCGCAGATCCAGTTCACAACGTTGGGGTTGATGCCATAACTAGCACAGGAATGTTCATTGTCATTTATTTCATTTATTTTCGTCGTTTTGCAGCAATAACTTTCTTATTAGGATTTTTGGGAGTTTAACAATTTTCATAATGCCCGCGGGCATTACGGGGAAATCTCGCCACGTCAGCAACCAATCACAGCGCGTGATTTTACCGGAAGTAATTCGTGCCATATAATAATTTAGTTTAATATATATAATTATACATACGATATATAACTGGGTATGATTTTGGAACAATTTGCGAGATAGTTACTATTATTTGTTTCTTATTTTAAGACACTTCAATGAAGTTATTTCAAGATGTTGTCGTCAATAAGGTCAGTGTTTTAATCAGTTGTACATTTCGCATCTCTGTATTGTTATTGCAAGACATTTCTTTCTATCTCACATTGCTTTTGGTTTTTAAAAGGAATTATTATTAAAGAATGACATATAAACCCTTTAGTGTTTATACAGTTTTACATATTCATACACGTTTATTCGATTTTAAAAGTAGATATAGTATTTCTCGACGGTTTGTTTGTTGTTGTTTGTTGGGGTTTTTTGGAATGAAATGCTGATGTTTCACCACATTTTGCCATGTTTGATTTTCTTAGTTTTGCGCATACCTTTTGTTAAGGTGGCTTCCAAGGATATTGTAAAAAGGAATAGAAATCCATGCATGACTATTTGATTGACTATTGCAGGAGTTATTATCCGCTGATATAGACCACCATCCGTTGCTCTCTGAAATAATAACAGAAACGTGTTGTTTTTTTTGGTCAGTGCACATGACCGTTTCAGTTTTATTAACCATCGTTTTGTTTTTCTTGCATTTTCAAACAGGAGCCTTGGGAGATTTGTCGATATTTTCTTGCTTCTCTGCAATTGGTAAGAAAAATCAGTGGATTTTAACATCACTTTTACATTATTTATTTATTCTTGCCTTTCTTCTTTTTTTTTCTTTGTATTTTTTTTCTTTTTATTTCTTTTCTTCTTTCTTTTGGCCTGTCTGTCTGTCTTTCTTTCTTTCTGTTTTCTTTCTTTCACTTCTCAGTGTGTGTTTTTCGCTCTCATCCCTTTTCTTTCTCCGTTTTTCCGTGCTTGCTTTTACTCTTCAGTGTGTCTTATTGTCACTTTTTGCTTCGTTTTTTTTTTTTTGCTTTCACTTTTTTTTTTCACAGAATGTCCTGAATCGCTCCAATTCTTACTTTTAGTTAGAGTACGGGTGTGTTTTTATCAGTCTTTCTGTTTTCTTTCGTTGTTCTTAGGCTAATAATTACAATGTCGAGATTTGTTCAAGAAAAGGTGAAGAGATTGAGATGGATTGTATGCAGCTGCGATTACTGCACAGAACACCAGCACACCAAGCTATCTCACAATACCGAGCTCCATCTGTTATCACATAAAATATTACTATACTGATAGCCGTTGCAAAGTTAAAACATTACTACTGATAGCAGTTGCAAAGTTAAAACATTACTACTGACAACCTCGTACCCAGGGTCTTATCTCCGCTCCCCCGCCCACCGCTGCGAAAAGACCCTTGTCCAGGCTTGTCACGTGTCGTCTATCAAAATTTTCGACTGTGGGAGTGTCCCCTGTGCATCAATGCTTGACCTCGCTGGAATAGTCGAAGAAATGCATGTATACGTATCTTGTTTTGTTTTCTGGTATTAGATTTTGAAATGAATGGTTAAACCAGTGATACGATTTTAAAATTGAAACAAGTTGTTTTGACAGCTATTGTTTTTAGTTTATAATAAATCGCTGTGTTTATTTAAGTTTGCAATGAAGAAAGTTTTTGATGTTCCCATTCGTTTAATAATCGTCAACCTGGGTGCTTAAATTATACAATATATAGTCGATTAATCGATATCTTATTATCATTTTTCTATTTATATAAACTCCAGTTACTCCGCAAATTTGATCTTTCGTCGCTTGATCATGAAATATGAATACGCCACTGCGAAAACTGTTGCCGCTCCTCCATTCGGCAAAGTATATTAAAATATCGAACAATTGTATTAATCAACGACAAATAAACAAAAATAAACAGTTCTTACTAAAATAGTAAAATATTTGAAACCAAGATCATTCTATAATGCTATAGCAGGACACTAGACACATTTAATAAGGCAAAGGTGAAATGTTGAACCTTTGTTGTCTGCATTTCTGAATGCGCTCTGCGCTGTGTTGTTTACTTAAATAAATAGTACTTTCAGTAGACTTCAAGAAAGCGGGCGAGTCTTATCGATTTTTCTGCTTCTTTGCTGTCACAAACTTCTTGTCCGATAAAGAAACCCCCGTTCAAGTTAACTTGTTACGTATCTTTTAGTTTTGATCGTTTTAAACGCAACAACCTAATACCCGCCGCTTTTCGGACTATTAATAATAACACGTCGCATTAAATTATAGTTCCTCGCCAATTGTTTAAAATATAATAGGTATGGATATCGACTAACCTTTTTAAAATGAACTTGAAAATTGGCATTTTATATCAAATATATTTATCAATTATCATATTTTGGGCAGCACGTGACCAGCCTGGACGAGGGTCTTTTCGCAGCGGTGGGCGGGGGCGGGGGCGGGGGAGCGGAGATAAGACCCTGGGTACGAGGTTGTACTACTGATAGTATAGTTTCAAAACATTACTACTAACAGCAGTTCTAATGTTGAAACTTACTAGAGCAAGACTAAAGTTCAACCAATCAATCAATAATTATTGAGCACCCAACTTTATATGTAAACGTATTTCAAAGAATATTTAACACGAATTCTAGTGCAATCTCAACTCAGACGAGACAGTTCTAAAGTTAAAACAGTATTACTGCAGCAACTCTAAAAGTTCAAAGCTCTAACGTTGTTAGGTTGTTAAGGAAGAGTTTACTCAAATGAAGCCAAGTACCTACTACTGTGTTATAAATTATTTTTTTTATTTTAAAAAATATAGAAATTTTAAGCTTTTGTCGTCTACAACATCATTGTTAGGTAGTAATAAATTGAAATTTAATACTGCAGAAAAATTGCAATCCCTCGAACCGAGTAAGATGTCTACTTGGTAAAAATATATAATATCAGTGTTCATTGTTTATGAGTGCGTTGATGACTGTGGAGTCCGATTCTTGAAAGGCAAATTCATAGACAGACGGGGCATCTGAACTCTGTAGAGCTTGGAGCTGTGCTGACAACCTGTTGTCTCACTTTTCTTGCTGACCGGAGTCTCTCACTGTGCTCCTTCCTCTGTTGCTCACTGTGCGCTGCACCAGTGTGGATGGCATGTCTCCAGCCAGGTCTGTTGCTCCCAGTCCTCGGTGTTGATAGCACATTGCTTTAGGTTGTGTTTCAAGTTGTCCTTGAAACGCTTTCGTTGGCCACCTTGGAAACCTTTGAAACCTTTGCATCATTTTGTTACTGGTCTTGGTTTTGTGTTGTATAATATATATTCTTTAAAAACGTTTTCTTTAATAACTAAAAATTCATATGGAGCATGTACAATAGTTTAATCAAGACACCTCGACCTCTGGCATTTTGCCAGAAGATTAAATTGTAGGGGTTATGGATAGTTCCATGTAAATTTGTGGAGGTGTCCGTAATTTCTATAATAATTACATGAGTATGAAGGTCTTCATTAAGGTTTGCAAGGTCATTTCGGTAAAGCGCTCTCAATTCGTCAGAATTTATGCCACAAAAATAAAATAGATATCGTTAGAAAGCTATTAATTTGTAGAATACAATGTTTTCTTTGATTTTGCGATAAACACAAACCAATAATAGTTGTGATTTTTTTAATTAAAACCAGAGGGCTTCACTTGGGGCGACGCAAGTAAAAAGCGTTTTATTTTGTTCAAAATCATTTTTTGCAGTTTAATTCCGAGATAAATTTTGCTGATTTTATTGACAACCAAAGTTGAAAATGCTGTTTTTCGACCAACATTTGGACAAAATAAGTCATAAAATCGAAATCAGGCAATAAATAAAAAAACAAACGCTGACACTTACTTACTTACTTACTTCAACTTTATTTAAAAACACGGTACTATTTCACCTAATTACATGCATGGTGATCTTCCAAAAGGCCGTGTGTTCACACCAGTAGTTACAAATATAAAAGTATGTACAAGTCTACTATATGCAATACAATAAATACAAAACAACAAAGGAATAAATAGAAAAGAACAACTATATACTATTATTTACACAATAACTTCTTAATCTACTTTTAAAAATTGAAAGTGACGATGAACTCTTGATTTCATCGGATAAATTATTCCAAACCACTGAGCCTCTGTAACCAAACGTCCTTTTCAGATAATTTGTACTGGGTTTAGGTGGAACGAAATCATGTTCAGCCTGCCTAGTATTGTAGTCATGTTGTTGATTTGTTCTCTTAAATAATTTTCCTGATTGGCTTGGTACCTGATTATGACTCACTTTATACATTAATATGGAGAGTTGTTGATCCCTCCTTGTTTCTAAATTGATTAGTTTTAATTTATTTAAGCATTCAACAGAAGGGATGTCATAAGTATCTCTTGTAATGATGCGAGCAGCTCTGTTTTGCAATCGTTGGAGTTTTAGGGAAAGTGTTTTACCAAGAGCAGCCCACACAGGAGAACAATATTCAAAATATGGTTGAATAATGGACCGGTACACTGTAAGAAGTGTATTGAGGTCAACAAAATTTCTTATTCTCCTCAGACCAGTAGTAACCTTTTTTGTAATATGTTCAACTTGCTCACTCCAGGTCAGTGTCTCATCAATTTTTAAACCAAGCGATTTGGTTGTTTCAACACGTCGAATTTCTAAATCCCCAATACGTATTGTAGGTTCCTTTTCAACTTGACTGAGTCTTTGCCTAGAACAAATAATCATGTATTCTGTTTTGCCCACATTCAAACTCAATTTGTTTGCTATCATCGAGTCCGATATATTTTTTAAGTCATTGTTTAAATTTTCTTCAATTGTACTGATGTTGCCAGCTGAAGTAGCAATTTGTGTATCATCGGCAAACATATTAGAGTGTGTAGAATCAAGACAATTAGGTAAATCATTGACATATATAATAAAAAGCAAGGGTCCAAGAACTGAACCTTGCGGTATACCAGTTTTTACTGTTAATGGTTCTGAAAGTTTGCCATTCACCTTGCAGTAGTGGGTTCTACTGGATAGATAAGACACAAACCATTCGTGAGCAAGCCCAGTTACACCATATAGGTGTAATTTCATAAGTAAAATATCATGGTCTACTGTATCGAAAGCTTTTTTTAGATCAAGAAAAACTACCCCATTTAGCTCTCCTGAATCGATACACTCACACCATTTATTAGTAATTTCTAACAAAGCTGTTAACGTGGAGTGTTGAGGTCTAAACCCATGCTGTGAATCACTGAAGTAGTCTAATTCAACAAGGTAGGTATAGAGTTGGCAATGTACAAGTTTCTCCATAACTTTGGCTATAACTGAGATGATCGATATTGGCCGATAATTGTTCATATCATTTTTAATCCCGTCTTTATAAATAGGAGTAACTCTAGTTACTTTCCATTCATTTGGAAATATACCAGTGTTGATTGACTGATTAAAAATAATAGTAAGGTTTGTTACTATTATCGGTGCCGCAATCTTTATAATTTTGGTCGACAACCCATCAAGGCCAGTTGCTTTTGCTGTAGATAATTGAAGTAACAACGTAAGGACTTCGGTCTCATTAATTTTTTTGAAATTAAAATTTGGGGAATTGTGTACTTTTAAATAATTCCCTGGGTCAATATTAGAAGCCGGAATTACTTGAGAAAGATTCTGACCTAAATCAATAAAGTGTTTATTAAAAACATCAGGAAAGTCTTTTTCATTGATTACTTCATTATTCGAGCCAACTATTTCATTGATCTTGTTGCATTTGGATGATCTATTAATCAGTTGATTAATGACATTCCAGGTATGTTTAATATTACCCTGGTTATCATGAAGCTTTTTCTGGTAGTAGGACTTAATAATACCTTTTATCAATCGATTATAATTATTACGAGTAATCTTGTATGCAGTCCAATCATTTGGGCACTTTGAAATTATCGCTTTTCTCTTTAGAAAGCTTTTTTGTCGTTTCATTGCAATTATATCACTTGTAGTCCATGGTGTGCGTTTTTTCTTGATTTTCCGCTTCTTTAAAGGAGCATGTTTATCAACAATTTCAAGAAATTTTTTTTTCCATATCAACCAAATACCGACACCGTTTAATACAGACGAAAAATTGCTCCTCCGATTTTTATGCCAAATTATCAACAGGCTACGCTACGTTACAAGTGGTTTTACATGCATGAGAAAAATATTTAATAAGACGGCAGCCGCAGGTAAAAAATACAACGGTCGCCTAATTTTAAAAAACGGGTGTAAAATACTTTAAGGACAAAATAGAAAACAAAATTACTGTAACAGTGACAGAATATATTAAAAACAGGGAAATTCGAACAGCATTGCTACTAAATATTCGTGATTTAATACTGAGAGCAGCTGCTCTATATTTTTACCGTAACTTTTTTCAACTTTCGTTATTGCTTTTTCCTCCTTTCGAGTTTCGGTTTGACGGGTTTTCTTCTACTCAGGATGTTCTGCTTTTTAATATACGTAAACGTTGAATTGTCTCTGTTCTTTTGAACGGGATATATGTATCCCAAAAAGCCCTTTCTCAAGTATTTTTGTCAAGAACAAATTATGTTGTTTAAGTATTTTTCTCAAGAATAGATTATATTGTTCCCAGCACACGCCACAATCTTTAGCGCGCAAGTGAACGTACCATGCGTACAAAGCAGAAGAAGAAGAAGCAGAAGAAGCAGAAGAAGAAGCAGAAGAAGAAGCAGAAGCAGAAGAAGAAGAAGAAGAAGAAGAAGCAGAAGAAGAAGCAGAAGAAGAAGCAGAAGCAGAAGCAGAAGAAGAAGCAGAAGAAGAAGCAGAAGAAGAAGCAGAAGCAGAAGCAGAAGCAGAAGAAGCAGAAGAAGAAGCAGAAGAAGAAGCAGAAGAAGAAGAAGAAGAAGAAGAAGAAGCAGAAGAAGAAGCAGAAGAAGAAGCAGAAGAAGAAGCAGAAGAAGAAGAAGAAGCAGAAGAAGCAGAAGAAGCAGAAGAAGCAGAAGAAGCAGAAGAAGCAGAAGAAGCAGAAGAAGCAGAAGAAGCAGAAGAAGCAGAAGAAGCAGAAGAAGCAGAAGAAGCAGAAGAAGCAGAAGAAGCAGAAGAAGCAGAAGAAGCAGAAGAAGCAGAAGAAGCAGAAGAAGCAGAAGAAGCAGAAGAAGCAGAAGAAGCAGAAGAAGCAGAAGAAGCAGAAGAAGCAGAAGAAGCAGAAGAAGCAGAAGAAGCAGAAGAAGCAGAAGAAGCAGAAGAAGCAGAAGAAGCAGAAGAAGAAGAAGAAGAAGAAGAAGAAGAAGAAGAAGAAGAAGAAGAAGAAGAGGAGGGAGGGAGGGAGGGAGGGAGGAAGAGCGGGAGGGAGGGAGGGCGGGAGGGAGGGAGGGAGGGAGGGAGGGAGGGAGGGAGGGAGGGAGGGAGGGAGGGAGGGAGGGAGGGATGGATGGATGGATGGATGGATGGATGGATGGATGGATGGATGGATGGATGGATGGATGGATGGATGGATGGATGGATATATATATATAAGAAAAGATCTTCACAAAAGTTTCGAACAGTTTGGCTTAAAAATCACGGCAGAAGCAAATTTAATTTCAGTAAACTTTTTAGACGTTACTTTCGACCTAAGCAATGGAAAATACAAACCTTTTCGAAAGCCCAATGACGATCCATTATACATAAACAAGCAATCAAACCACCCACCAAGCATTTTAAGACAGCTACCTACATCAATCAACAAGCGCATTTCCCTCCTCTCGTCTGACGAGCAGACATTCCATGAAACCGCACCAATTTACCAAGATGCATTAAGGCGCAGCAATTTCAACCATGAGCTAAACTACACACAAGAAACACCACAGCAAACACGCAGAAATAGACACCGCAATATCATCTGGTTTAACCCTCCATTTAACAAAAATGTCAAAACAAACATAGGACGCAATTTTCTTAGCCTTATTGACAAGCACTTTCCAACAGGACACAAGCTTCACAAACTTTTTAACAGAAACACAGTCAAGATTAGCTATAGTTGCATGAACAACGTCAAGTCCATTATCACGAAACATAATTCACACACAATCAGGAAAAGCAAGCCACGACGCATAGTTACAAGCAGTTGCAATTGCAGGATTAAGGACAATTGCCCCCTACGTGGGCAATGCATGACAAACAACATAGTATACAAGGCATCTATTTCCATAAGCAACACGAACATCACTAAGCAATACATTGGCATGACAGCAAGTACATTTAAAGAGCGATATCGTAACCATACTAAATCTTTCCAGAATAAAAAGTATTGAAATGAGACGGAACTTTCGAAATACATTTGGAATCTAAAAGAAAAAAACCAAAGTTTCGACATAACCTGGTCTATACTAAAACACTCAATTTCCTACACGGGAGGATCAAAAAGATGCAATTTATGTTTGGACGAAAAACTTTTCATCATGAAGGCAGACAAACAACTCTTACTAAACAAAAGATCAGAAATAGTTTCGACGTGTCGGCACAAAAATAGATTTCGGATCAACAACCTAAACAATCAAAGGAATGCGCGCAACGTTTCGACGCCCACACCCACGCCCCAAATGAATCCGCCGGACGTTTCGACGCCCACACCCACGCCCCAACTAACGCATTTAAGCAGCCCACTAACCGATATTTTTCAGTCGCCTGATGATCCCGTTTAGGGTGAAACCTCTGGTAGCGAAGACTTTAAGGTAAAACTATACTTTATACTTTGTATATATATATATATATATATATATATATATAGATAGATACAGTTTTATTTACATACTGTAGTTACATCAGTATAAACTGCTTTACATGCAAACCGTACATTATTTACATCACTTTACAATACATAAATATATATACATAAAATTTTTGTTAATTTTATAATTTATAAAAATTAAGAAAAACACCATTAGTATGTTCAAGCATTGAAGGTGAGTCCATATATGATCTTACAAGTTTGCTTTTAAAATATTTCAAAGTTGAGGCATTTCGTGAATCTCTATCAAGATCGGTAAAGTGTTTATTTAAGAACTCCGAAATTTCATCGGGTTTAGATAACACTGTATTACCAGATCTTGGTCTAATACTTTGGATAGAATATTTTTTGTCTTTGCGTGACATGACGTTGTTTATTGTTTTCCATATCAGGGACTTTAAGATGCTAGGACGACGACGGCGGTTAAAACGCAAGATAAGTTTTACAATTTAAAGAAGTCACGGTTAACTAACTATTATATTTGGTATTTGAAGCTAGTCTGGTGACTTCCAAAACGCCCCAGTATTGCTAAAATGATTGTAGTGTCCGTATTGAAGCAATCTCAAGCAACAGTTATCATATTTTGGCCGTTGACGTCGTCCTGAAAATGTGAAAATGCTCGAAGTGGCGTTGTATAAAGAACGAGGACGGTGTTGAGATTACTCTTGGGACTAAAAATTATTCATTGTCTTTGTTTTGCAAAAATAATTATTTTGTTTAGAGGACGTCGTCGTTGAGGTTGACGTCGTAGATCTTAAAGTCCCTATCAGCTTACTATTGCCTACATTACCCTCAATTTGTTTTTTATAATACAATTCTTTGGCAGCAGATTTATACTTAACCCAATCTTCTTGGGTTTTAGTTTGAACTGCCCTCTTTCTTAATCTGTCCCTATTAATGCACTTTTGTCTTACTTCGCGATTTATCCAAGGTGCCTTTTTGGATCGGACTCTCTTGGAACGCAAAGGGGCAACGACAGATAAGAAAAGATTTTTCCATGTTTTCCACATAAGATTGGGATCATCATACTCATTTATAATATCCCAATTAACCCCTTGTAAGCTCTTTGTAAAATTGTCTGCATTAAAATTTCGAGTTTTAACCAACTTTTGGTTTAAAATCAGATGGAATTGCCACTTTTCGAGTTGCAAAAATCATAGCGTGGTAAGAAAACCCTTTGTGACAAACACCAGCATTAATAATTTTGTTAGGTTCATTTGTCAAAATAACACCAATTAATGTTTCAGAGCATTTCAAAATATGTGTTGGCTCTTTTATTAATTGTGTCAAATTAAATAATGAACATAAATCTATCAATTGTTTTGTGCAAGGTTCGGGTTTTAATGACAAAAGGTCACAATTTAAATCTCCTAAAATGATTAGTTCTTTATCCTCTTTATCAATTGCTGCGATAATTTTCTCAAATACGTCAAAAAGCAACCATCTGATTTAGGAGGTCTATAACACGCGACAACTACAACTACTTGCTTTTTAATTTCTAAAGCTAATGACTCAATGTCATACATTCAAATCCTTACGAATAGTATAATTTATGGAATTCTTTATATAAATGGCGACACCGCCACCAACTCTGTTCCTGTCTTTTCGTACTAAATCATAACCAATAAGTTTTACTTGAGCATCACTAATACTTGAATCTAGCCTTCTTTCATTGATTGCTAAAAGGTCTAGTGGTTTGTCAACTAGTAATACTTGAAGCTTTTGATGAATAAACTTTTTAATGAAGCACCATGGGCTATTATATCGATAGATACGACCAGGTATCTGCTGCGGGTGCGTGTTTTATCACGGTCAGATTGTAAATACACGAGATCGCCGACATTTGTTTTCGGTGTTGTGAACTGAAATCACGTCTCTTCGCGTTCTTTGATCTTTCGCTGTACGGGTGATTCTGTTGGCGTGGTTTATATTGGTGGGAAATAACATCTCTATCGGATATTGGGAGTTGATCGTGACTCGCGAGTGTATTGGTTCCTCTGTGTCCATAATTCACGTACTGAAACATCGTTTCTGCGCAAGCGTGAATTAAATCTGGCAATATCAATGGCTGAGATTCGTAACAGGACCGCCGTTGGGATTGATATATTTTAATAGAGATTGATTGGTATAATATTGAACTTAATATTGAACTCGATCAATGACGTGTGCTCCCGGGGGTAGGGAATTTGTCACCTTTTCACAGCCCACGTGGCGGGGAATAAGCACCATAATTTAAAAAAAAATTAAATGCCCGGGTCCTTTCCCGGGGGGGTATGGTCATGTTTGGAATTGACTCATAGTTATTGAAACGTGCATGTAGTTTGAAAGCTACATATGGTTTACCATTTCTTTCTTATTGAAGGCCGTCAAGCGTAAACAATTTGTGTTTTAACCTTGTCAAGTGTATAAAATACTGCCATCTTGAAAATATTGAAATCTGTTAGGCGTTCTGGAGCGCTTGAACAGTGACGTCAGACCTAGGTACCAGTCTCAACATATACGCGCGTGCTTCGGTACTTTGGTGATCAACGGTTCTGGAAACTTGCGTAGTGCAGCACAGGTATGGCATGTTTCACAGACGCGGTCGATAACTTTTGGCATGTCGAGGGCATAGAAATTGCGTTTCATAACAAGTTGCAGCTGGTGCTTGGATGGGTGATCGAGCTTGATGTGGAGAGCTGTCACAAGTCCGTCAAGAGAAGAGCGGGGCACGATGATCAAGTTAGTTGATGGTGAGAGAAGATCATTACGTTGAACGACCAATAAACCGTCTTTGGCGATGGAGGCAACGTTAAGGTATCTTTTCACGTCTTTGATGTTAGTAAGCTTTTTCGAGGGACGTGTGCCTTGTTTGAGATGTGCGTGTGTTCGGCGAAGGTCGGGGCACTCTGATTGAATTTGAGCCCAAGCTGATCGGGTTGTGACGAGATAGACCACGCCACCACGGATGTCTTGTACCGATGTGGAACGAACTAAAAAGTCCTCTGTTAAGGCGATGAAGCAGCAAATTTGACATCTTGGTTCGTTACATTCAGGGGCATTACGACTGGAAAAGTCTGAGGGGATATTGGCGGAGCCAGTTAAGTGTCGCACGTTGACTTGGTAGCGGCTAACCGGCGACAAAAAGGATGTGACGCGAGGGTCCGATCGCTGAGAATTCTCCACGGCACAGTTTCTCAATAGCTTGAACGCACGGTTTGCTGTCAGTTAGTAAACATACTTGTTGGGTTGACTGGATGATGAATGGACTGCAGCTGCGATACTTGGAGCTTCAACCTCGCATGGTAGCCATGTCATTTGGTGTTTTCTTAGCTTTGCGCTAAAGAAGCCAGCCAAATGAAGGGTCTTGTGACGGGTAATGTACAAAGTAGCTCCGATTCCACGTCTGGTGACCGATCCGTCAGTGACAATCCAAAGCTGGTCAGGTGGTTTGTACTGTGGAGCCGACTCTAGAAGACCTTCTGCACAACTGGAACCGCATTTTACAAGCTCTCCAAAAGTGCAATCTTCACCTTTCTACTTCGACGAATACCATCATCTGCCCTCGCACCACTGTCCATCACTCAGCCTCGACCAGGAGGAGAAGAAGAAGAAGGAGAAGAAGAAGGAGAAGGAGAAGGAGAAGGAGAAGGAGAGGGGAGAAGGAGGAGAAAGAGGAGAAGGAGCAGAAGGAGGAGGAGAAGGAGGAGAAGGAGGAGGAGAAGGAGGAGAAGGAGGAGAAGAAGGAGGAGAAGGAGGAGGAGAAGGAGGAGAAGGAGGAGGAGGAGGAGGAGGAGGAGAAGGAGGAGGAGAAGGAGGAGAAGGAGGAGGAGAAGGAGGAGAAGGAGGAGAAGGAGGAGAAGGAGGAGGAGAAGGAGGAGAAGGAGGAGAAGGAGGAGAAGGAGGAGGAGAAGGAGGAGAAGGAGGAGGAGAAGGAGGAGGAGGAGGAGAAGGAGGAGAAGGAGGAGAAGGAGAAGGAGGAGGAGAAGGAGGAGGAAGAGGAGGAGGAGGAGGAGAAAGAGGAGAAGGAGGAGGAGAAGGAGGAGAAGGAGGAGGAGAAGGAGGAGAAGGAGGAGAAGAAGGAGGAGGAGAAGGAGGAGAAGGAGGAGGAGGAGGAGGAGAAGGAGGAGGAGGAGAAGGAGGAGAAGGAGGAGAAGGAGGAGAAGGAGGAGAAGGAGGAGGAGAAGGAGGAGAAGGAGGAGAAGGAGGAGGAGAAGGAGGAGAAGGAGGAGGAGAAGGAGGAGGAGGAGGAGAAGGAGGAGAAGGAGAAGGAGGAGGAGAAGGAGGAGGAAGAGGAGGAGGAGGAGAAAGAGGAGAAGGAGGAGAAGGAGGAGAAGGAGGAGAAGGAGGAGAAGGAGGAGAAGGAGAAGAATAAGGAGAAGGAGAAGAAGAAGAAGGAGAAGAAGAAGAAGAAGGAGAAGAAGAAGGAGAAGGAGAAGGAGAAGGAGAAGGAGAAGGAGGAGAAGAAGAAGAAGAAGAAGAAGAAGAAGAAGAAGAAGAAGAAGAAGAAGATGATAGTTCGGCATGTTTAGTTTTAACAATATCTTCAGTATGTTCAGTTGTTAATTTTCCTGAATTAGTACAGTCGTTGTTTGTCTCAATAGACAAGTTGATTGCCTCAACAGATTAGTTGCTTGCCTCAGTGGCCGAATGAGCACAATCGCTTGGTTTAGTTTGAGTTGTGTGATATTCACTACACAGATAACATCTGTGAGAATCTGTGGTATCTGTGAGATAACTGTCACAAGTTATGGAGTCACAGTTATCCTAAAACCGATAACAAAAAAAATCAGGGGAAAGATATAGTAGTAAGCAAAAAAGTGTTATAATCATGGAAGAGGTTTGGGTTAGGGGTGGGGTTACGATTAGAATTTGTATTTGGGTTTACGGATTAATAGTCGATTCTCCACGTGCCCTACTTTTGCTCCTGGGGACGAGGTTGGAATTATTCCAATTATGTGTTACAAGTAGCAGGAATTTGTTGCTCGTGTGTAGTAAATTATTTATATACTTGACTCCTGATAGAAGTTTATGAAATCGTGCTTCATTCCTTGTGTACTATCTTAAATAAGACGTTTCCAATTGGTTATATTGGAATGTCGTGAAGCAGTGAAGCATAATGTGCATCACTTGACAAAAGTCACTTTAATAATATTACAAAT
The DNA here is from genome assembly GCA_035771165.1 of Paragorgia papillata. Taxonomy (NCBI): domain Eukaryota; kingdom Metazoa; phylum Cnidaria; class Anthozoa; order Scleralcyonacea; family Coralliidae; genus Paragorgia; species Paragorgia papillata. The sequence goes on from JAWNZC010000229.1 coordinate 556,476, forward strand.
ATTAGAAGTTCGTAAAGTTTTAATATAAGTCGTGTTATTTCCAGTCTAGAGTAATTATAATTCACAGCTGGATCAACTATTTCAGTAGTGTTCTTGCCTGATAGTTATGAGCAATGTAAGGAGGAGTCCATTGGGATTGTTCATTAGCTTCAATACTCGTGTTCCTTGCATGTCACTGGTGTCCAAGAGATGTTTCTTTTCAGAGAAAACCATATTTCAAAGTTAAACCAAACATGGCCTGGTTAAAATCATTGCCGAGAAAGTAGTTCCGTTGTAAAAAGTTCGGCGAACATGTTCAGCGTGTTTAGGTGGGAGAAAGACAGAGGGATAAAAGATCTACAAAAAGTAATATAAAAAATAATGCATGTACGATGTCAAACATGCACATCTAGTAACAAAAAAAAAGCCCACAACAACCAACCAAAATATATAACCAAATAAAAACATTGAAACCACAAGAACGAAAAAAACCCAACTTTCTAATCTTTGTGTGCCAACACACCATACAGCCAGCAAACCAAGCAAGAACAGATACTTTATACAGTGTTTGCTTCGGTGCACCAAACACATGGCACAAGGGAAGTATTGTATTGCTGCGTTAAACTTTATAAAATTGAAACTGAAAGGCAACAGTTGCTATAGCAAAATGTTGTGCTTTATAGTACACGTCTATTACAACAACAGCAATAGAGACTAAACAAAAAGCATTTACAACTAGAAACTTTGTAGTTATAAACCATAAGGTACAGGCCATCTCACACCGTGCGACAACCATATGACAAACTTGAACCATCTGGTACCATTTGTAGTGTCCGTACCATTTGACAATTCATGGCCTACAGACATTGTGACACCGTTCAACAACCATCTGACAAACCTGAACCATTTCACGCAATCTGAACCTTCTGACAACAAACGCAAAAACAATTTTTCATAGTTTTCCGCAAAAAGCAAAAATAAAAAAAAAGTCTCCTTAGGACTGGAATCTTTGGTAATTGTTAAAACTTGGTATACCTGCAGAAAAATTGTTACATTCCCAGCGGATGCTCCTGAACTGTTCCACCACGATCCCAAACAGCTTGAGCAATGGAAGACATTCTTTCATCGTTTGTTAGGTCACTTGCGTTGTTTAAAGTTCGAAGATTTCTGCTAATCCTTCGTGAAGCCTAAATATAAAAACAATTATCAGATTAAATGAAAAAAAATTGAAGAAGCGCGGCCAGGATTATACATAATGAGTAAAATAGACGTTATCTGACCAAAATATTTGTTTATTAACGAGCTTTCGGCTGCCAGACTGCAGCCTTCAACAGGAAGGTAGTAATGAAATATAAAACCACAAATTAAGATATTTAACTATAATATACAATGTAAACAGTAATATGATATAAATTAAAAGAGAAGCGAAAATAATAACAACATGAAGTTAGTTTTTAAGTATAATAGAGTATTGTTCTGGTAACGGCTTAGAGTTGTTGTCAGCTTGTGTGGTTAATGCAGTGTGCCATGATTCTAAAGTTTTTCTTGTGCGATAACTCCCTCTGTCGATTACTTGACCTTCATCAAAGTTGATCCTGTGGTCATTAATAGCCCAGGCATGGCATGATGAAGGTCAAGTAATCGACAGAGGGAGTTATCGCACAAGAAAAACTTTAGAATCATGGCACACTGCATTAATCACACAAGCTGACAACAACTCTAAGCCGTTACCAGAACAATACTCTATTATACTTAAAAACTAATTTCATGTTATTATTATTTTCGCTTCTCTTTTAATTTAATTTATATCATATTACTGTTGACATTGTATATTATAGTTAAATATCTTAATTTGTGGTTTTATATTTCATTACTACCGTCCTGTTGAAGGCTGCAGTCTGGCAACCGAACGCTCGTTAATAAACAAATATTTTGGTCAGATAACGTCTATTTTACTCATTAATTATCAGATTATCTTAATTTGTGGTTTTATATTTCATTACTACCTTCCTGTTGAAGGCTGTCTGGCAGCCGAAAGCTCGTTAATAAACAAATATTTTGGTCAGATAACGTCTATTTCACTCCTTTATTATCAGATTATTTTTAAAGTTGTATAATATAATCACGCCATTTTTCATTCATAATTATAGGACAATAGAAACTATTTTCATATCCGAGCTAGCATATCTGTCTCTTCTCAAAACATGCACTACGACATTAATATCATCATATACTTACACATAGCATAGTATGTCATATTACATTACGTTCAAATCATCTGAGTCCCAGTAGCTCAATGTTTGAGTCTCCCGGCGATCAGAAGGTTGTGGGTTCGAGTCCCGCTTGGAAACTCAGAATTTTTTGTAAAATAACTCGAAGAACAATTGAAGAAGTTGTCATTAATTGTGATAGAAATATAAATTATTACAGCCATCATGATGCCACACGCGCATATATTTTAAAACAATTCAATAGGATATATCTTTAAATTGCACGATTAGTTTCGCGTTTACCTCGTCACAGAAAAACTTTGTCATTGTAGCTTCGTGTTGGGCAGTTGGTACGTTTGTCGAAAGCGATCTTGATGCTCTAAAATGTTCATCAAAAACAAATATTTGACTTAAAACAGCCTCGTGCGCAGGCATTGCAAAGCCGCACTGTGGAGCGCGCAACAGGATACTTCGGTTGGAGCATGAACACGACATGTCTGTCAATTGTTTCACACAATGTTTTTAAAGTGTCACTATGATGAAAAAATCGTCAGTCTTTTTTTTTATCTTATCATAAAGTACATCTAAAACGAGGGTGAACGGCGTTTGTTGTTTGTCAATATCTCATCTCGTTCAATGATGACGTCATTTACTCCAAACGAGCGAAATGAAAATCGTAAAATAAGGAATATCTGTGGAAATAAACAATAGAACGTGCTTAAACTTTGTATGCTTATAGTATCCGATAAAATACACTTCTCTGCGGAACTTTTGTGATTGCCATGGTACACGCATGCTCTCAGGTTACTCTAAATTGCCTCATTGTTTAAAAATAGAAAGATTTAAACGTTTGAATTACAATGCCTGCATAAGCCCTTTCTTCACTTTTATTCGCTGCAGTAAACGCTACTTGATTGCTGATAAATAAGCAAATTTAATTTTATCATTGGAGGGGGCCAGGAACCAGCAGTTTCCAAGAAAACAACTAAAGTTCCACAGTGAAACGTATTTTATTTAATACTACAAGCATGCAATTATTTATGCAAACTATTGAGCACTTTCTATTGTTTATTTCTAGAGATATTCCTAATTTTACGATTTTCATTTCGCTCGTTTGGAGAAAATGACGTCATCAGTCATCTAATTTGCATATTTCAAAAACGTGAATATCTCTTGAACGAGATGAGATATTTACAAACCACAAACGCCGTTCATCCTCATTTTAAATGTACTTTATGATAAGATCAAAAAAATAGGCACGCGCTAGCGTGCATGTGTCTACTGCATATATCATCATGACATCATTATATCAACAAATCTTTTCATGAAATGACGATTATACTAATCCTTTCCCAACCAAAGAAATTAATGAACAATAAAAGTAACCCTAATCCGAACCTTAACCCGAAAAGCAGAAAAAATAAATGACAAAATGGTGCCATGTCAGTTTGACAGATGGAAACTAGTATTTACCATAGTGGAACATAGTCATCATAGCTAGAATCTTTGGGTCACATCTTCGGAACCAATGCCCTGAAAATTCCTGATTCGAGAACACTTCTGAATACTTCGGTAATAGCCGTTTGCTGTCTTTTACTGTATTCGTGATATAAATGTTTTTCACAAAAATACTTTTTACCGGTGAGTATTTTTAGGATTTTTAGGTTTAGTTTTTCTAAGTTAACCCTTTGTTGCATGACCCCTTTATCCTCGATGGATTTTGATGCCATTTGGTATTTGTTTGGGGTCCAATCGGAGGAAAAACAGTCAAATTTTGCTAACTTCTACTAACTAGGGTGGGGCCTGGTTACAATTATGACCCCCATGCATGCCCAGAACACCAGTGGCCAAAAATAGAGGCGAATTGAATAAATGGTTTATTTGCCAAAACCAAACTATTTACAAAATAAAGAAAAATACAAGTTGGTGAGGAGACCTCTAAAGCTTGTGTAAAGGTCACCTTGTTCACAGAATTAAAGTTCAAATAATTAGATATCTAAAGTAAATTGAAAAGAATTGTTTAAAAAATTGTTTGTGGACATGTTCGAAGGAAGGAATTTTTAAGGAGACCTCGAAAACCAAGTTTGTGCTAAGTGACCTCCTCATTTACAACAGAGTACAGTTTACCATAACAATTAACATTGTTAAACAGCTGGCTCTGATGTTATGACCATGTTCAACTATATTCAAATATAATAATTAAATAGGTAATCACATAATTGTTTCTCAAAAGAAGAGATAGTGTTTATAGCAGTAATATATAATGGTAAGGAATTACAAATTTGAGGCAAAAACAACAAAGTTAAAAGCAAAATTACATTATTTACAAACAGAACGAAAATAACAGAACAGTACTTAGCTATATTACATTGGTAGTTTTGGTATTTACATAGATATAGAGAAAATCTTAGTTTGTATCAACATAAGTAGCAATTTTTCGTTTAAAGCTTGAAAAGCATTTACTATCTCTTATGTTTGATGGTAGGGAATTCCATATTGAGGCGCCATCAAACATATGACTTTTTTTCATATTGTTTGTTCGTGGTTGTGGCAAACACACTCACTTTAGAAGAAGTGTCACGAAGATCTGAAAGTAAATAGTTTGTTCAGACATTCTGGCCCCATATTGTTTAATATCTTAATGATTTTAGCTTTTGCCTTTTCCCTCTGTTGTTTTAGTGGTTCCCATCCTAATGCATTTAAAGCAGTTTCTTGGCTTACTTCATTGGGTAAATCTGCTATAATACGAGCAGCCCTGTTGTGAAGTTTTTGTAAACGTGTAGACTGGGTTTCACCAAACACATTCCAAACTTCACAACAGTAATTAAAGTATGGTTGTATTATAGCATTATATACTGATTAAAGTGTTTTCCTGTCAACAAATTATTTTAGTCTTTTATATCTATCTGCGTTACTTTAAGTTTTTGGCTTGTATATTTTCTATAGCATGTTTATAACTTTGTTACATGCTGATATTTTTAATATGATTGTTGTGAAATACTTTTATTATTAAACTCTGAAAGCGAATAAACAGACTCACCTTCTCGTTCGTGCCGCCATCTTGGAAAAGCTTGATTCCCTTTCTATATATCTCCACGTAAATAGCGCCTGAGTCGCCTGACCGAACTCTTGGTTTGTGCGAACACAACGGCTCCGATAAACAAAAAAGAATTAATACTTTATCGTGCATGGCATTGAGCAAACGAACAAAATACGTTTGACGACCTCGACACCTCGTGAGCAAAACAAAATGGTGACCTTTCGGGCCAGTTTCGGCGAACTTTCGTCGCGTTCCGTTCGTTTGTGACGTAGTGATACAAGCAAACTCAACAGCTCATAGCATAGTGTGCTACTGCGCATGCGCAGTAGACACAAAAAGACTGACGATTTTTCATCACAGTGACACTTTAAAGTGTTATTGGTTCATAAATTCATACACTTTTGCAGAGGTCCAATGCCGTTCACAAAAGCCGCGAATAAATTATATTTAAATAACAACAGAAAGCAATTAACAAATAAACATCCCTAGAGTTAAAAAAACCAGCAAGCGAATATGTAGGCTTATAACGTTTAGATGTCGTAGGAACAATAAAAGAACATTCCACAACAACACTGCACTTTTGTACAAGTAGCAAAACTGAACACAACATTATCTTCAAACAGTGTAATTCGGTAATATCGGTCGATACCGTCCGTGCATAGATTGAACGTAAAGCGGTAATCTAAAGCTGTGAATAAGCTGTCGAAAGGGACATTCTTCATATCAACTAGTGAATTATTCATATATCGAGTATTTTCTACAAGAGGTTTAAAAACCTCTCTCTAATAAAGGGTCTTCCAAAACTCTCGCGTACGCACCAAGCAACCCCTAAGCACCCTTGCGCGCAACGCCTGGCTACAAGACTGGATAAAAAGATAACACAGCATGCAGGAAGGGACGTATATTACCTTGACAGAACAGCAGCCATTCCATGAAGATCAATTGCAGCATCAGCCAGTCGTCTCAGCTTGAATTGTTCGTCTAAAATTGGAGAAAACATGTACTTAATCATTTCACTGCCAAAGATGTACACACTGACAGACGTTTTACTCGGCGAAGTGTTAACTACACTGATATAAAGCGTGTTTCGAGGGCTGGTCACTCTGGGTGAAAAATACGCCAAGAATGAAATATATGCTATCAAGCATGAAAAATACGCCATCCGTCATGCTTCGATCGGTCCCTATTAAACATCCCAAAATGGCCGCCGAATTAAAATTCTTTTATATACATATAAATTAGCGCTTATTACTGGGAAATTCAAAAAAATTACTTTAAAACGAAGTCATAGGATATAAAAGAATTTCAAAGTGTCCGCCATTTTGAAATAAGGTTTATTAAGAAACACACTTATTTTTACCTGGCCTTAGTTATCTTTTAGGAAATATATTTGTCACAATTTCCTCCAGGTGTATATTGTGAAAAAAATATATATAATAAAATAGGGCTTGAAAATATATTTATTTTACACACACATGCACGCACGAATGTACAGTATATGTACATCCTGCCACACATGCACAATAATGAGAGCACATAATAACATAATTTCAACTAGACGCAAACATAAAACCTAAAAAGCACGAAGTAGCTGCACATATGACACTGATCATGCAAATTTCTAAGTACTCCAAAATTACTCAACTGAATTCCAACGTATTTCAAGTATGCTAGCAAAGTACGCTGGTTCAAGAGTACAAACATGGCCGCCGGAAATCAGCCCATGTTCCAATATGCAGTAATAACTGTAATTCCTGAATTAAGGTTAGCGTTTGTGTTGGAGTGAGGCCTATTCAACTTATACAGGCAACTTGGAATACTCTAAATAAAAATCTTAAATTTCTTTCTGCTTCATAATTTGAAAAGAAATTGAAAATTGATATTATTGAGAAATCAGGTGATTATAGAAAATCTCGCGCGCTGATTGGTCGAGCTACCTCGGACTAATTCTCGATAATCACCTACAGCGTTTATTCAAAATGGCCGCCAGCCAATTTTGTCAATGCGACAGACCAGGAAATTAACAATTTTAAAGAAAATGTTGTTCCTGAAAGTACGAAAATGTGTATTTATACACCGATATTCACTGAGCCTGAAGCGAATAATTGAGAAATATAATGATCCTATTTACAGCTTCTCATACGCAACTCTCTACAACTGTATGTTGCTTATGATAACTATGATAAGACCATTGGAAGGAGCTATTGTCTGATTAGATGTGTAATTCGATTGTATGTAATTTCGTCACATCAACAACCGAACTATTCAAGTTAAGCTGATAAGCAATCACTTGTAAATATCGTTAATGAAGTACAAATAAAAGACTTATTCTTCTTAAATAACGAAAGTCTTAAAATGTGTATACTGCTAGTCATAAAGGATGGACTATCCACCTATACTGAGATCTGAAGTTAACTACCATCTGAATTAAACGACATGTGATTTTCATGTCAAGAATTAATTGTTAATTTGAGACATTGTACGATTCTAAAACTTTCTACATACCAATTATCTTCTTCCCGTACTTGACAAGAAGATTTTCAACGGCTGCTCCAAAATCTCCAATGCATTTTGAACACTACAAAATAAGAATGTCATGATTAGTCATATTGTACATTCTCTATTAAGGGACTGCTTATATGGGAGCCGGGACGGAAGGATAGGATTTATATGGAACGGTTTACGGAATTTTTTGAGAATGTTTTCAGGCGGGACAATTGCGACCGTGGACGTTTCACAACACAGGTAGAAACTTGTAAAAACCGCAGCATAACAGATAAATAAATAGAATTGACGTATTATTAAGAGCTGCTGTCCTATACTAGCCGTTATCACTCATTTGTATCGAATAAACAGGATAAGAATAAATACTAGAAATGGCATCCGTCATATTGTCCCAGTTAGGCGGGACAGAGCATTTATATGACGAAAATTGTCTCTCTCATGCCGGATCCCAGTTAGGCGGATCCCGGACGGGACAAAGAACGTCCCTGTAAACACATTCTTCATATAAATGAAATGAGATAAATAAAAGAAATTTAGCAATCATTGAATGTTTAGGCTATAGCAGATCTGTGGCGTTTTTACGTGCGTGTCTAGACGAACAGCTTTCACAAACATGTACTGTTGCTTCTAAGTTGATCATTTACTTTAAATTTCACTTTCAAATAAACTGGCCTTCCAATTTGCAGTTCGATACCAGTCCACCGCTTGCAATTAGTGTTTTCAGGAAAGATTATTGACCGCCACGTATATTGATCATGATATTGTTTAAATCATGTTAAGAAAGAAAATTAATTGTAATTCATGAGAATTTTTACATGACAAATATTGATTAGACCATTCTCACCTGTCGTGCACATTCTCCAAGATCGGGATGAACATGTTCGCTTATGGATGGACCACTACTCACTCCCATCGCTCTGAAAGAGTAAACAACAAGTCGCTACTTCTATTCACGTATTTCATACATATGTTGCTTATAATGGTTTATTTTTCAAATACCAACAGGGACTTTGGCTCATTTTAATGTCGTTAACAACGCGGCCGTTGTGGTAACACTACGATTATTATTTATTGCTTACCTTTAGACATGTTCAGTCAGCAATAAATAATAAATGTGTTGTTACACATAATTATTATACAACTGCATAAAAAACTGTCCAAATAACGCTAACAATGAGTACAAATATACAGCGATATTTGGATAGTTCGTTATTTGGATAGTAGAAAACCGGTTTGACAGATTTTGTTAGCCAATCAAATTTATCACACGGGAGACTACTTCATGTATGCTTACTAGAAATATGTTAACACAACAACCCCTCGCCCTCTTTTACACGAATTTTTGTAAAATTTATATCCTTCGGATATAAATCCTCTGATTAGAAAAACACCTTCGCGCTCTTTTTCATCGGGAGTCTGGAAATAGCCGTTGGAACAATTCAAAATATAGTTTTAAACTTTTAATTAAAGTATTCTCTAATTTTTAAAGAAAAAGGTAATAAATAACAAAGAAAATTTTCAAGACTATTGTCTTGATATTCAGAAAAAAAATTGAGGTGAAGAAAAATGCAGGTCGCATCCACGATTTGAACTCGACCATTCTGCGTGCGAACTGACGACGTCACCACTGGGCTACTGAAGCACGCGTCGGAATATCAGCAAAATATTAGGGTTATATTTTACAGTTCTTTTTTTTTCATGTTCACAAAGAACATTGCTAGAGCATCTAAAAATATTGCCTGGCTGTCACGGCTATATTCATTTTATGGCAAATTCATTTAGAATAGCAAAAACAAATTTCGTCTCAAAATCTGAGGTGTTAAAACTGTTTTCACCTGAAAAAATTGTTTTCATGCAGTCTTTTATATCTGTAATATTTCAACATGCAGCACTCGGCAGCATTTATATGTTTAGCAGACGAAAAATTGCTCCTTCACCGATTTTTATGCCAAATTATAACCAAGCTAGGCTAAGTTTTACAAGTGGTCTTACCAAAGGGAAATATTTAATAAAAGGAGAGAAGATGGCAGCCAACAACGGGCAAGCGAAAACATATTATTAACGGATACGTTTAAACTGGATACTTTAAGGACACACGAAATAGCATTGCTACTAAATGTTATTTTTACCGTAAGCTTAACCTTTTCAGCCTTTTTCTTCGTTGTTTTTTTCCTCTTTCGAGTTTAGGTGTGACGGGTTTTCTTCTACTAAGGATGTTGTTCTGCTTTATACGTAGACGTTGATTTGTTTCTGTTCTTTCAAAAGTGATATACGTTTCCCAAAAACTGTTTTCTCAAGTCTTTTTGTCAATAATAAATTAAGTTGATCTTTTTGTCAAGAACTATAGTCCCCAGTACCCCACAATCTTAACCGCGCATGGTCCGTCCACACATATATACAAATAAATATTCAGATCACAGAAATTCGTTCGCATTTCACCTTTGTCCACGCGTGTAAAATGACTCCACGCGTGTCGAGATTAGCACCCTCACCGGGCTCCGGGCCTACGCCCGGGCTCGTTGTTTGTATTTTGACTCGCCCTGTGCGCTCGTCAAAATACGGCACAACTCGTAAAAATATACAGCGATACTACACACCAAAACATCTAATAAGATATAAATTATCGCTTTCTATTACAATTTGTCACTATGCGGCAAACATTCAAGAAATTGATGGCAAGGTTGCTTTCCGGTTAGACAAATGACCAGACTGTTTATTACAAAAATTAATTAGTATAGGTAATCGTAAGGTGTTCTTTTACTCACATCCTTCTTGTCCATCCGCAGGGAGCACCCCATAATTTTAATTTAAAAAAAATATTGGATGCGCAAAGGTCTGGAAACGATTTAGAGGCAATGCAGTACAGTGGTCTAGATCAGTGGTCCAATCTCATAACCATACGCACGACCAATATCCTTAAAAAATAAAGTTGTGAAGTCGTCCTTGTTCACTTCCTATAGTCCAAATTACTCTTGTCTGCAGCCAACTTTCTCGAATGCCTTATCAGTTGTAGATTTTAGGGTCGATCAATGTCAAGTTATTTCACGACAAAACAAAACCATTTAGTTTCCAGCTGACCTTTGAGTTCTCTTGACTCCTTCTGCTACGACCACATTGAGATTACCAAACGGATTTTTCAAAGTCTTTTGGAGTTCTTTCAGGTTCTTGCCAGCGTCCTAAAAACAAAGTATATTAACATACAGCGTTTGTACTACACACGTAAAAAATCTCCGCACAAGTTGTCAACAGGATGTGTTCGCAACAGGCTTGTAAAGGCTGTTAACAGGTTGTAACAATGCTGTTCATTCACCAAGCTGCTACAACCTTGTTAGCATCTCATCAGCATGTTAACAAGTTGTTAGCTGCAGCATAGTAACAGGTTGTTGGAACATCTTGTCACCAGTATGTTGGAGTCATCGACTTTGTTATACAAATTGTCAACAACCTGTAACAGACTTATCAACAACCTGGGACAGCCAGTGCGAACACATGACGATGACAGCCTGTCGAAACAGCCTTGTAACAACTTGTTTGCAGGTCTGCAACAGCTTGCGCGTTTTACGTGCATGTGTAGTAGTAATGGTAGCGGTAGTGATAATGGTAACACAGCAGTGGTGGTAGTGATGTTAGTGGAAGGGATGTGTGGTAGTGGCAGCGGTAATGATGATGATGGTGGTGGTAATAATGGTGATTGTCGTGATAGTGGTGGTTGTCGTAGTTGTAATGCTGGTAATGGTTGGTAGTGGTACTAATGGTGGTAGTGGTAGAGGTAGTGACAGTACTAGTGATAATGGTAGCGGTAGTGATAATGGTAGTTGTTATATAATAGAAGGGGTAGTGATGTTAACAGTAGTGATGTTTGTGGTAGTGGCAGTGCAAATGATTACGGTAGTGGTAGTAAAAGTGATAATGGTAGTGGTTTTAGTAGTGGTAGTGATAAGTAAATCTCGCAAATTACCTAGTTAAGAACTTTTGCACCCTAGGCATCTGATACAGGGTGTTTAGATAACTATTTTGCAAAAACTTTCTTTTTTAGTACGTTTTTGACGGCGATCGCATCGTGACGTAATATAGCGAACTTTACCAAAACAAACATTTTCACGTGATCACCATTTTTTGTTGAAAAGGTGGTAAGCTGCCGAGAATAGCTTTGATAACAAAATTTCATTTTATTTCATCACATTTTACTTTTGTGAAGGGATCCGCTCGAAACGTCAGTATTTCGTTATCAAGACTATTCTCGGCAGTTTACCACCTTTTCATTTCGCTCTTAATCAACTTTTGTCGTGTTTTTAAATTTTCCGCATGGTTTTATATATTGATTAAGAAGAATAGAGAAATACCTGCATCCCAGTTAAACAAACAAACAATCGCAAGATATCATTGGTTCCCTCGAAGATACGAAATATTCTCAAATCACGCATAACTCTCTCAACACCAGATTCCTATAACGATTATGAAAGGTTAGCGACTAAAAGTAAGTGAAGTTGTTTGAATACAAGTTTTATTTCCTACCCTCATATAGCCCATTCCACCGAGTATCTACAAATATACCAAAAATACAAGAAATTAGATTATCAATGGACATAAACAAAATTAACACTCGCATGGTTTAAAGCTGGTGCAGATTGGAGTATAAAAATAGTCTAGCGCTAGGACCAAAAAAAAGGTTTAAAGCTGGTATTGGTTGAAAGCTTGGTATAATACACAAAACAATGGATACTCCAAATAAAGTTAACATTTTAATTTTAATTTCAATGCCTATATATATATATATATATATATATGTATATTTCTAAAACTCACTAATAATTCATGAGGAAAATTCAAAAGAAATGAAGGTTTAATCAATGTCTGTTCGGTACAGAACTAATATCAGTGTCTGTAAATGTGATACAGAACTGTTTAATAAAACATCAGTTCTGTATCACATTTACAGACACTGATATCAGTTCTGTAGCAAGTGTACAGACACTTCGCGAGTGTACAGACAAGTGTGCAGACACTTCATACATGACTCCCATGTATCTGTTAAACTTATGTGTATTAAATAATTTCACGTGAGCAGTCAATGGAGTTTGGAAGTTAAATTTTTAAACTACCAAAACAGGTTTAAACACAACCAAGAGAACACATTGTTAAAGCAGGTCCATATATTGATTATCAACTTGCACTAACCTGAATACACTCATCAGCAATAAACCAGCATGCTTCCTAAAAGTAACACAACGTAAAGAGCAAAATATATTCATGAATACAAATGAAAATTAAAAGTAATTTGAACATCACACTGGAAACATGATCAAGGGAAAAGTAAGTAACATAAGCGTACCGAGGCGTAGATTTTACTAATGGCAGCTTCGATTTGAAACTCTGTTGAACCACGATCCATATTTGCACTCAGCATGTAAGCCATTGACTAACAAAAATTGAAACATAATAACAGTCTACAATAACATATTAAATAAAAATGTACGAAATAGAAAAAGATAAACACAATATTTCATCCTATTATGAATTATTTTACACCCATTTTCAAAATTACGCGACCCCGGAAGTTGACATGCACGTGGCGTTTTATAGCAATTTGTTGTCACAAAATGGCGGACATCAATACGAACTGAGTCAGAATACAATGAAATGAGGACGTTAATGCTGACCGAATGACAAATTATTTAACGATGTAACGATGCAATCCATGGGAATGTTGAATACGATGACAAAGTAAGTTATATTGAAGTATTTTGAATTGCCATAAAACTCGCATGTCGACTGCAATATTTCCAGCCTGGTCGCGTCATTTTGAGAACGAGTGTAAAACGAGGCATGGTCAAGCACTTTTTCCCTAACAAACATTTACGGTTTTTTTGATAAAGCATAAACGAAGTAAATAAATTACTCTATAAAATGACTGGACTATCATTATTTTATGAGGGATTCAAGATAGTTCAACACAGTGCCATTGATTTCTCATCTAGATACTCGAAACCTAGACTCGGCCGGCCATAGGTAGCCTGAGTAACTAGAGGAGGAGACTTTTTTATAAATGAGTAAAGCTAGCAAAAAACTTGTCAAGAAAAAATTTAGTCGTTGCATAAGATGCATAAGCTGAATTGCACATATCTTCTTTTTACAAGAGAAAATCGGCAAGTGAACTACATCAACCGATTATAATTACTACTCAAACCAGAAGAGCAAGACGTAAACGATTTTTTTATTGCTTCCGAAGCGACAGTTTTATTAACCGCAGATCAATTTCAAAGCAATCACGTGGTGTATTCTCATGTACCACGTGATAAACATCCAATTGTCAAGTACATGACAAACTGCCACGTGGTACATAAGGATCATTGGATGTTTATCACGTGGTACATGAGAATACACCACGTGATTGCTTTGAAATTGATCTGCGGTTAATAAAACTGTCGCTTCGGTTTAAAATCGTCTATGTCTCGCTCTTCTGATTTGAGTAGTATCGTATGTATCCCACAGTAATCCTAAACATATATTTTTAGCAAGTTTTGAAATGTTAAACGACAAAAAATAAATAATCAGAGATAGGAAACGAATGTATAAGTTATACCTCAGTGACATACTGCATTACAGTCATTCTTGCAATCTTTTCTTGAATAGTTCCATATGTTGAGATTTTGTCTCCAAACTGAGTTCTATCAACAGCAAATTCAGCCTAAGAAAATAACAACATTAATTTCGCCACGTTTTCTACATCAACGGTTGGTAATAATTTTAATACTTTTTTTTAATTTTATTTAAACATATATAATCCTAACGTTTACCCAAGAGCGTACTCGCTCATCGAGGGGCTCACGTTACATTCACATAATAAAACAGGAGATGACGAGTACAATATAAGTTAAACATTAAATAAAAAGGTTAACAAAAATAAATGATCAAAGCTGGTCCAAGTGAAGGATTCAAACTAAATATAATAATTTTAAGAAAAACGTTTAGTTTGCTCAATATATTTATGAACATACATAAATATGCTTTTGTTATCATCTATACTCAAATCGGCTGAACCAAATAAAAATAATTTCACTTTTTGTGAATCCGACAAAAGACACCAGCCTTCACCATACACCTGAGCAGCAGCCGAGAGTAAGGTCAATTTAAGAGCAGCATATCGGGGACAATAAATCAAATAATGAATTACAGTTTCACAATTAACGCCACATAGACAAGCTGGAGATAAACTACAATTAATTTTAAACAAATAATAATTCAAAGCATTACAATTTAAACGCAAACGAGTATGTAGAATTGAAGAATATCTATCAATAGAATAGTCATAATACTTGTTGTAACTTGGAATGTCAAAAAAGGAAGAAAATGAATTTTTAAATAAACTAATTGATATTGTATTACGGTAAGTATAATAATTATATAATTAATACTTCATATAATGTACCATCTCACTTTCACTAAACCTTGCTAGATTACTTCACACTTCGGATTAATAACAATTAGAGCTAAAGCTATAAGTAATTGTGATTCTTCAAAAAAACAGTGAGTTATAAAACATTAAAGGTGATGTACAGTCCGTTCTGCGCATCTACGAAACTAATGTTTACATCTTTATTTACAAAAATAATACTAATACCTTATTCAAGATTGTAAGCTTTTCTTGGTTCCCATTCATTACTTGTACCCAAAACAAAACATTTTCAGGAGAAATAGAAGAAATCCGAGGGGATATCCTCGTCGAATCGCTTGGTTTTCTGCCATGGTTATTAAGGACCAATTTTTTTATCGAAAATGTCGCCAGTTCACAACCTTGAAGCTTTTATACGTCGTAACACACTCATAGCTACAGTATACAGCACTCTTACGTTTAGATTTATTTTCGTAATTAAGCACGTAAAATCAATAACAAAATAATATTTAATACTTACAGCTTTTGCAATTAACGCTTTCATTGTACCCGAGAGAGCTGCAGCCATGCCAAAACGACCATTGTTAAGGATATGCATAGCCACTTTGAAGCCGCCACCTATCTCTAGTATAGAAGTACGCATGTTTAGAGCAATTTGTTTAGCCTATTGCTGTAAACAAATACAGCAAGTACAAAAATCACAAAAATAAAAGGAAATACTGAAACGATCGCTTGGTCGGTAGAATTCCTGCTAATACAACTTTTAGCCAATACAAGTAAATATAAATATTGGCGAGCACACAATAAATATACGTACACACCGTACAAATCTAAGTACTGTACAAATTTAAGAAATTCCACCAAGAAAAACGCAACTCGAGAAGACAGATTTTAGTTTTTTAGAGACTAGTGGTTGTTAGAGCTACCACCTATGTAATAGTTAGCATTAATTTTTATACTTGTAAAGTTGGGTTTTGGATTTTTTTTATATTGTCGTAATTAGATAATTAGCTTCTTCTTGTGTCCCCAATTAGCGCGTATATAGCGCTAGAATTTTGTTTGACACATAGATAAATTAAGTTACTATCTAAAGTTATTATCTATCAGTAACCAAATCAATTTCTTTCTTACCTCCAAGAACGTTTTCAGTAGGAACTTTCACTTCATCAAAATAAACCTGAAAATTAAAAGATGACAATTTGAGGACACTATTAAGCAAAATATAACGGTCTTAAATCACATTTTTTCACAGTGTATATATCATTCATTTTTCATTTTAAACATATTTCAGTCCAAATGACATTAAACTTTCAAATTGCATTTCATTTTAACAACTGATTATTTTTACTGTTTTGACCAACTAATTATCATCTTAAATTATTAAGTAAGGCTGAAAGCACAGAGCCCACTAAGGCGCGGGGCCCAAAGCACGGCCAGCGCTTTTGGCGATGGGGCTAACTGGGTCCTGTTATATGTTTGGCAAGGAACGTCAGTATTTCGTTCTCTAAAATCTCTGCTGTTCACCACCTTTAATATTTCCTATACATCTAAACAGTCTAAGCCACAACCTACTTTCATGTAACTATTCAATAAAAATTATATTTTCATTTCTTTGTTAAAGCTGGAAAGAGTTTCCTGTTTACTTCTAAGACAATACCTCAGCTGTGTTGGATGCTTTAATTCCCATCTTTTTTTCTGGGGGACCACTGTAAATATAAAACAAAATATTGGAAAATCAAAAAAAAAGAAGAAGTTCGTCTTGGAAACTCACTTATACAATATCCTACTTCAAAAACTAAAAGTGCCTCACCCCCAAACTCGTACCCAAGGCCTTTGCTCGACAGGTACGAGATGGCCTCACTACAAGAAGCCAAGGCATATACAGTACAATGTATTCCTCTGATGTCGACATTACAGAGCAAAACAGTGCAATGTACTCCCTTGACGTAAACATTGCAGAGAAAAAAACAGTAACAAGGTTACGCCACGTGCTGATTATGCATTTGTTCACAGGAATAATTACAATGATTATTGCAAAAACTAAGAAATGCAGGATATTTATACACATCTTAAAACCTGCATTTGAATTTGTCTTTTTGTCTTTTGTGCATTGATACATGTATTTTAAAATTTATAAAGAATATATTGCAAAATACAACAAAACACTTATTGACTTCTACCTTGACAAACATCGAGTTTTACGGTCCTCAGGCTGCAATGGAACAATCAGTCTAAAGCTCTCGTGCGACAGTAACCTTCGGCTTCGTAAAACTCAACGTTTCTAGGCTGGGCGCCAGTCAACTAGTGTATATTAAGGCTGAGTCGTACGCACGCGGCTGTACTTGGCTGCAGTTACAGTGTTTATATCAGGCTATGCAGACACGGCTGTGACGTCACGGCAAATTTCTTAGTCTTATTTCACAAGAGAAATAGACATCCTGTACATGTATTTATATAACCTGATGCAAATACTAGAGTGAGTTTGAAAGAGTTCGAAAATACTAATGTAAACCACGGCTAATGCAGGCACATAAACTTTTGAATTATTTCAAACTCACTCTCGTGTTGCTTTCTTTCAGGCTATACAAACTGCATCTATTTCTTTAAAAATAAAACTAGAATTATGAGCACTGACCTAGTGACTCCTTTAAAATTTCTTTCCACAATAAAACTTGTAATCTTATCTTTAATTTCTCCAGTTGCCTCATCTTTTACTGCTGTCTACAAGTTAAGTGTTAAATGATTGTTAATTATAGTAATGGAAGATGAACAAGATGTAGTGTAAAAATAAAGTCAAATAATATAATTTAATACTAACTTTAGCAAACACAGTAAATAGATCTGCAATTCCTCCATTACTTATCCTATATAGGTAAAATAAACAAACATTAATTAATTCAGACGCTCTTGAGTTTGTAAGTTTTAGGTTAGGCTGATTAACCAACCAAAGCTTTCCTCCATTAAGCGTCCAATATTTTCCGTCATCACTTAGCACAGCCTGGGTTCGTATTGACTGCAACATAAATTATAACAACAATATTAGTTCTAACTATATAGCATCTATATATCATAATTATGGGTAGAACAGTTTACAAGAGCAACATAAATTATAACGACAACACCATAAAATATAAAATATAACTACAACATAAATTATGACTAAATCATAAATTATGACTAAAACATAAATTATGACTAACATAATTTATGACTAAATCATAATTTATGTACTGTTTAATAAACGAGCAGGAGTGTTTTATCAGATATAAAGACACGAGGCGAAGCCGAGTGTTTTTATATCTGATAAAACACGAACTGCGAGTTTATTGAACGGCTTCAAAAACGAACCACTTGGTAAGTTCATTGGCGTAGTAAGTTTGAAAAATAACCTTGTCTAAGCCGAGAAAATCAAAGCTAAAGTTTATGTAAATCACATATAAAGACACGATACGATCATGATTTTCTTTTGTGGTTTCCTCATGAATTATTAATGAGTTTTTTAAGACTAAATCATAACTTATAGGCACAGCATAAATAATGATATAACATAAATACTGTACTTAATAAAAACTTAAAAGGTTATTTTATATGTTGCCTTGAAGTGCTTTGCAATGGGATACTTATCCCAAAACGAATTATCTCTGAAAAGCATGCAAAAGAACTGCAAACATATTGACTAAATCACGTAGGGCAGAATTAGTCTTAATTCCACATGATTGGAAGAACACTGCATATTTGTTTGAAAAACTGCAGAGATACAAGCAGCCACGGAGTTAATACATCGTATGGTTCGCAACTAATTAAAAATATAAAAAAGAGCCTGCAGTTACATACAGCAGCGTCAGATCCACTTGTGGTTTCCGTTAAACAAAATGCCGCAATCAATTCTCCAGAGGCCAACTAAAACAGGAGAAAAATAGATATATTTAGAGTTCTAGCCAGAATTTTTCGTTCAGCGGGGGTGGGGAAGCATGCCTCCAGTTACTTTTCGAAATGGATATAAGCTAAAATGCAATCCGATACACTTTAAGAGACAATATTGAAATACTGGGACACGAAAAGCTTACTTTATGTACACTGACCTGAATTGTTATTCTAACAAATTTATTTCTATATTTTTAATAATGAATATCACAATTGTTTTTTAGGGGAAACTAGGCTGCTTATAGAAAGCTTCAACCCTGAAACTCCCTAGGTAAGACCTTGATATCCCTTCAATAGATCGTTAGTAGTATTATAGAGGCCGATCGACCCCCTTTTTTAAGTTGCCGCAAGTTGCCGCAGGGCGGCGTCCATTAATATTCAGGGCGGCCTCATGAAATATTCAGCATGACTCACGAATGACTCACGCATGACGAACACCTGTGACATGATTGGGCAAGATTGGATTATATTTTTAGGACCTAGATATTCAAACAGAGTAAGTCATCCTAGAATTATTGCTAACTAAACCCTAGTTCATGAGCGAGGAAATTGTAGGAAGATAGAATGAGGAATCACTTCGAGAAGTCGTGAAAAGAACTATTTTAAGTGTCGAAATATGAACTAAAGGCAAAGCGATTTATTACTTTGAAAGCGTTGCTAGGTTAACTGGAGTACAAACAGAGTAAGTCATCCTAGAATCACTGCTAACTAAACCCTTGTTTATAAGCGAGTAAATCGTAGGAAGATAGAATGAAGAATCACTTTAAGAAGTCATGAAAAGAACGATTTTAAATGTCGAAATATAAAGGCAAAGCGATTTATTACTTGAAAGCGTTGCTACCCTTTCTGTTACTAAGTGTGATATTTGCATATTTATCCTGAGTGCACGTGCAGGATATAAAAGAGAAACTCATTAGGGGTCATTAAGGAGATTAAGCGCTTAGGCAAGTCTAGGCGAGAAGGTCATTAACAGTGTTACCATAGCAAGACAGCGTCGCGTCCTTCATTCGTCTCAGGCTCCTTTGGGACCCTCTACTGTTACTCAACCCCCCGTGTAATACGTCACAACCGATAGCTCTCCGACTAATTCCCGAAGATCGTCATTATCAAAAGATGCTCGACTTATATAAGTATTAGGAACCAAATTTCATTTATGCACTTAACTTACTGATCGACAGTCAGCAGTTGTGGGGCATGTTATAATATTCAAACAGAATAAGTCATCCTAGAATCATTGCTTACTAAACCCTTGTTTATAAGTGAAAAAATCGTGAGAAGACAGAATGAGGAATCACTTTAAGCCGTATATAAGAAAACTTAAGATAGTGTGAGGAATCAATTCGAAAAGCCGTGAGCTAAGGGGTTTAAAGCATATTAACACTGGCAAGTAGCAACGTAATCTTGTATGTGAATATTATATTAGATATTTGGTTCGCTTTTGTGGTGTTTATACGTTTAAGAACTGTGCAAAGTTCATCAAGGTTCGCTTTGGATGATAACTCTTAGCTAGTTGTTAGTCTAAATATATTTTATTGTCGGAGTCTACTTCGGAATATTACAGAGCTTGGTTAAATAATTCGATGCTATGGTTTGGTAGTTTATAAAAAAATCAGACTCGTACATGTAGAACACAAAGGAGAAAACCATTAGAAACTCATTAAATGTTACTAATGAGCAAAACACCCCAGATTTGCATATATGGTAGAATATTTAATTGTTTTGGTGGGTTAAAGGAGGATGGGCATGAGGAGGTATTAATGCGTGGGCATGTTCGGGCGTGAAGGTTATTAGCAGTGTTACCATAGCGAAACCGCCTGGGGTAACCCCCAAACACCCAAGGGGTAAACCCCAAACAACCCTGGGATACCCCAATCAACACCCCTGGGATACCCCAATCACCCATGCGGTACCCCCAATCACCCATAGGTTAACCCCCAAACACCCCCGTTCTCCTCCTCCTCTTTCTCCTCCTTCTCCTCTTTTCTCCTCTTCCTCCTCTTTCTTCTCCTCCTCCTCTTTCTCCTCCTCCTCTTTCTCCTACTCTTCCTCTTTCTCCTCCTCTTTCTCCTCCTCTTTCTCCTCCTCCTCTTCCTCCTCCTCCTCCTCTTTCTCCTCCTCTTTCTCCTCCTCCTCCTCCTCTTTCCCCTGCTCCTCCTATTTCTCCTCCTCCTGGAGGAGGAGGAGGAGGAGGAGGAGAAAGAGGGGGAGGAGGAGAAAGAGGAGGAGGAGGAGGAGAAAGAGGAGGAGGAGGAGAAAGAGGAGAAAGAGGAGAAAGAGGAGGAGGAGGAGAAAGAGGAGGAGGAGGAGAAAGAGGAGGAGGAGGAGGGGAAAGAGGAGAAAGAGGAGGAGAAAGAGGAGGAGGAGGAGGAGAAAGAGGAGGAGTAGGAGAAATAGGAGGAGGAGGGGAAAGAGGAGGAGGAGGAGGAGGAGAAAGAGGAGGAGAAAGAGGAGGAGGAGGAGGAGGAGGAGAAAGAGGAGGAGGAGGAGAAAGAGGAGGAGGAGGAGGAGAAAGAGGAGGAGAAAGAGGAGGAGGAGGAGGAGGAGGAGAAAGAGGAGGAGGAGGAGAAAGAGGAGGAGGAGGAGAAAGAGGAGGAGGAGAAAGAGGAGGAGAAAGAGGAGGAGGAGAAAAGAGGAGAAGGAGGAGAAAGAGGAGGAGGAGAACGGGAGTGTTTGGGGGTTAACCCAGGGGTGATTGGGGGCACCGCATGGGTGATTGGGGTATCCCAGGGGTGTTTGAGGTTTACCCCTTGGGTGTTTGGGGGTTACCCCAGGCGGTTTCGCTATGGTAACACTGCTAATAACCTTCACGCCCGAACATGCCCACGCATTAATACCTCCTCATGCCCCTTATTATCCTCCTTTAACCCACCAAAACAATTAAATATTCTACCATATATGCAAATCCGGGGTGTTTTGCTCATTAGTAACATTTAATGAGTTTCTAATGGTTTTCTCCTTTGTGTTCTACACGTACGAGTCTGATTTTTTTATAAACTACCAAACCATAGCATCGAATTATTTAACCAAGCTCTGTAATATTCCGAAGTAGACTCTGACAATAAAATATATTTAGACTAACAACTAGCTAAGAGTTATCATCCAAAGCGAACCTTGATGAACTTTGCACAGTTCTTAAACGTATAAACACCACAAAAGCGAACCAAATATCTAATATAATATTCACATACAAGATTACGTTGCTACTTGCCAGTGTTAATATGCTTTAAACCCCTTAGCGCACGGCTTTTCGAATTGATTCCTCACACTATCTTAAGTTTTCTTATATACGGCTTAAAGTGATTCCTCATTCTATCTTCTCACGATTTTTTCACTTATAAACAAGGGTTTAGTAAGCAATGATTCTAGGATGACTTATTCTGTTTGAATATTATAACATGCCCCACAACTGCTGACTGTTGATCAGTAAGTTAAGTGCATAAATGAAATTTGGTTCCTAATACTTATATAAGTCGAGCATCTTTTGATAATGATGATCTTCGGGAATTAGTCGGAGAGCTATCGGTTGTGACGTATTACACGGGGGGTTGAGTAACAGTAGAGGGTCCCAAAGGAGCCTGAGACGAATGAAGGACGCGACGCTGTCTTGCTATGGTAACACTGTTAATGACCTTCTCGCCTAGACTTGCCTAAGCGCTTAATCTCCTTAATGACCCCTAATGAGTTTCTCTTTGGTATCCTGCACGTGCACTCAGGATAAATATGCAAATATCATACTTAGTAACAGAAAGGGTAGCGACGCTTTCAAAGTAATAAATCGCTTTGCCTTTATATTTCGACATTTAAAATCGTTCTTTTCATGACTTCTTAAAGTGATTCTTCATTCTATCTTCCTACGATTTACTCGCTTATAAACAAGGGTTTAGTTAGCAGTGATTCTAGGATGACTTACTCTGTTTGTACTCCAGTTAACCTAGCAACGCTTTCAAAGTAATAAATCGCTTTGCCTTTAGTTCATATTTCGACACTTAAAATAGTTCTTTTCACGACTTCTCGAAGTGATTCCTCATTCTATCTTCCTACAATTTCCTCGCTCATGAACTAGGGTTTAGTTAGCAATAATTCTAGGATGACTTACTCTGTTTGAATATCTAGGTCCTAAAAATATAATCCAATCTTGCCCAATCATGTCACAGGTGTTCGTCATGCGTGAGTCATTCGTGAGTCATGTGTGAGTCATTCGTGAGTCATGCTGAATATTTAATGAGGCCGCCCTGAATATTAATGAAACGCCGCCCTGCGGCAACTTGCGGCAACTTAAAAAAGGGGGTCGATCGGCCTCTATAATACTACCATCGTTTTCATCTGACGTCACGGCTGCCATATTGGTGTACCAAACAATAAAATGGCGGCCATATTGGTGTACTGTAATTTTGTTTATTGTTTTTTTTTCTTTAAAAAAAACATAAGCAATAAAAATAGAAAATACTTACTCGGGGCAAATATTTCTTCTTTTGTTCCTGGAAAATAAAAATTATAATAATTCAATTTTTTTACATGGCTTTGAACATAGTTTCGAATTCTGCTTTTGCTGGTACGCTTTTTGCTAAATCCAAAGACATTTACAAAGACGACTGGGTGAAGAAAAGCATGTCATCACTGATGTGTCATATATGGTGAGATGTGTGAGAAAAGGAAGGTCGAGGATGACATGAACTCAGTCTCGGGTGGTAGAAAGTCATGAGAGAGAGTGGTTTGAAAAGGAAGGATGTGCAAAAAAGAAAAAATGGAGATTGCTATGGGGAGCCACCGGCCAACTCGTGCGTGAACTGGGGGAACGGCCGTAAAACAAAAGTTGTTTTATGTGGGTTAACGGGTTTTTTACACTCGTTTTAACACAGAAATTACAAGAAAAATCCATAAATAATAAAAGCCGTAAATAATAAATAGTAAAAATAGTCATACAATAACGGATTTATTATCCTCATTGGCACATTGGCACAAACCTCACTTGTGGCTCGGTCTGTATTGCCAAGACCTTGGTGTGATATTTTACTGGACTGTGTGGTTATTGGGACCATATGCGCTGGTCTTTATAGCACGCAAAAATCATTTAGACATTGACGCAGGGGAAACACATAAGTTGTCTTTACCTCATTGCCAACCAACAGTATTCCTTTGAATCCAATCGACTGATGTGCTCCAAGTGTAATACCAACACCAAGGTCATGTGTACCAATAATTTCAACCAATCGAGAATACTAAATGAACGAATGAACGAATTAAAAAAACAACAAAAAAAACAACAACAAACGATTCTTGGCAATAACGTTCCGATTAAACGTCAAAAATATAAACAAAAATTAAGCTATACTTACTTGCGTGTTGCAAAGACCAACCCCACCCAAACTTTCAGGGACCTAGAATATAATAACAGTATCAATATAGAGTACATTCTTAGTTCTCTAAAACCTTAAGATAGCTATTTTACGTTTAGCCATAGTATGTTGAGCACTGCGTTCTTCCTAGTTCGTAGATTCATCATCATCATCATTTATTCGCTAAATAATAATAATAATAATAATAATAATAATAATAATAATAATAATAATAATAATAATAATAATAATAATAATAATGGAAACTTTATTGAAATACTTTATATATATATATACAATTATAAATCTCACTAATTAAGGTAATTTATAATTGACTACTTGAACCTATTTATTGTTTACAACTATATAGAAAAATTTGAATTTAAAATGTATCTTCAAATGTTCATTAAGTCTGGATTTGTCCAATCCTTGTTTCTACAACAAAATATGTAGTATGTTGTTCTAATGGCGATAGACATTATTTTCTTAATACAAAAATTTTGGTGATTTTTATCAAGACCTAGATCGTTTAACATCTCCAAAAAGGTACGACATTCTTTTGAGAAAACACCTAAGGAAACTGATTGATAAATTTACAAATTTGACAGTTTTAAAATGTTCCTTTTGCTGTGTAATTACTTCCCTGTATCTTGCTCTTTTGCGATCAACGTTAGTTTGGAGATTAGATTCATATCCGACGGAGAGTTCAAGGATATAGAGACAATCAGTGGAAATGGAAAGAAGCACATCTGGGCGATACGTTTCACCAGTTATTATTGATGGGCTCTTATATCCAGGAAGATCAACGAAGAGATTAGAGTTGTTGACAGGTTGTAGCGTTTTTGCAATAAAGTTGAGAACAGAGTCATGTCTCCATGTAAATCGTGGAAGGTACGATTGGCATCCAGCAACTACATGTAGGAGGGTTTCAGGGTTTAAGCAGAAGGAGCAATCAGAGTTCGACATTATTCCCCATTTAGTAAGGTTTTTGCGGGTGGGAAGAGAGTTATTGATGTAGCGGTTGGTAAAGTTATAAATGTTCTTTGGTAAGTTTGATTGAGATTTAGACCATATATGCTGTTTAGTTTCGACAGTGAGAACTTGATGACGTTAGAGAAGAAGGTGCCTTGGAGAACCAGATGTTTCTGAAGTTTGTTCTCTTGTCCGGAGTTGAAACTTTTAAGAACTTCCTTTGTCGAGGTGTAAACGTCATATTGAATGTTTGTATGGTCACATGTTGATTTCCAGAGATCTTTTATGGAATCATTTGGAGAGTTTCTTAAGGCGTTACGAAGAACTGTTTGGCACTGAGTAAACTTGATAGATGGAGGGTAGATATTTAGACCAAACCTGTTACTGGTAAGGTATACATTACTTAAAGTTCCTGATACAGGTATTTCAAGCCAATTACGTATGTATTTGTTAACTTTTGAATCCATATTTTCAGAGACCCAGGTTTTTGATAAGGTAGCAACAGTAAAATGCCAGGAGAATTTGGATAAGAGGTAACGACTATAAAGTAGAAGTTTGTTTTTCGGGTGTAGAGGTTTAAGATCAATTTTAGACATAACATCTTCAAGGAGAGTGATTAGCTCTTGTTTGTGCTCTTTGTTGGACATACTGAAGTCAAAGTATTTTCCTAAGTATCGGAACGAGTCTCCAATTTTAGTGGCAGGTATCAATTTATTGTTAATCAGAAGTTTTGGTAAATATTGAATTGATTTTGTTAGACTTTTCTTAATACCAAATGTACTACACTTATCAACTCTAACAATCATGTTGGACCATTGACACCAGATCGAGAAACGATTTAAAAGATGTTGATTTTCTGAATCTTGACCACTTATTACCGCAGCATCATCAGCAAACTGGAACAAATGGATTGGGTTTAAATATTTTGTGATGAAACCAAATTGCCGGTATTTATCAGCTTTTATGTGTTGAATAAATGTATTTAAGCACATATTGAAAAGTAGAGGACTAAGACAGTCTCCTTGAAGCACTCCGCGGCCAACAGTTATGAATGGAGTAGAGAATTCTGATGTTATAATTGCAGTATTGAAGTCAGTATACAAGCTCTTTATAGTTTCACTGATGTGATTGGGAATGTGATGATAATCGAGGACAAATTGAATCAGGTTATGATGGACTTCACCAAAGGCATTTTTGAGGTCAAGTAGGGTGATGACAAGAGAACGTTGTTTTATTCTCGCTTGGTTAATAATATTTGTCATTTGAGCAGTGTGTGTTATAATAATAATAATAATAATAATAATAATAATAATAATAATAATAATAATAATAATAATAATAATAATAATAATAATAATAATAATAATAATAATAATAATAATAATAATAATAATAATAATAATATAATAATAATAATAATATATATATATGTAATATTTAAAAACAGCGCAGGAGGGCTTTATCGGATATAAAACACAAGGCGATAGCCGAGTGTTTTAGAGCCGATAAAGCCCGTACTGCTGTACAAGGTTTTTAAATGACCTCTCAAATTCATCACTTCATACGTTCATTGGCGTAGTAATTTTGAAAATTAAGCTTATCTCAGCCGTTAAAAACCAGCGAGAACTTAGAGCGAGTCTATATCACAGATCCGATACGCTTATGATTTTTCTTTGTGTTTTCCTCATGAAATATTAATGAATTTTAGAAATATATATATATGTATTTAAGAAATAGAAAACATTTTCCGTGTTTCCATTGAGTTATAGAAACACGAGTGGAAGTTTGGGAGAACGAGAAACTGTAGTGGGAACACGAGCCCGCAGGGCGAGTGTTTCCACGCTATTTCGAGTTCTCAAATCAACTTTATAAAATAACCTGTCGAAAATAGGTATAGAACGTAAAAATAATCACTGCATCAAAGCGTAAATTCTCCTTACTCTTCATAATGGCGTATAATGGCGTATCCTACATGGCGTGGACTTTGCCGTGTTTCCATAAAGTTACAGAAACACGGCTTTCAACCAATCGCCGGGCTACGTATACTTATTAATGTAGTAACCAGTAAAATATATTTTCTAAAGAAATAAAGCTAGCTATATGAATGGAAATTGTGTTACTTGTATGCTATATAAAGACCGGAAATCAACAAAGTGTAGTTTTTCCGAACGTTTTCGGCTTTTTGATAACTTTTTAAATGTTAAATCTTTACACGTCAACAAGTAGAGAACCACTGACTAACCTTTTCACTTTCCTGACCTGTTATAAAGTTGTTATATACAATCTTTCCAACACTTTTTTAAACTCTAAGAGCTCTCAAAAACATTTTCAAGACTGTTTTGAACTCCAAGTCAGTTTACTGTCAAAGGAAAACCTTGCTACGTAACGTGAAAGTAATTGCGCATGGCGGAAATATGGGTGGCGGAAGTTCGATTTTTTTCAAGCGATTCATTTCCGTTATGAATTAACAGTTTTTCTTTATTTTTATAAATGTTTTCGCTGTATAATAAAACAATTATACCATTCCTTCTCGTCGTATATGACTAATAGCCAACTCGGTGCTTTGCACCTCGTTGGCTATGAGCTCATATACGACTCGAGCTCATGGTATAATTGTTAAATATAACATTGCATTTTAGAAGATAAATGGCAAGAGGACCTCATGAAACCATTAGGCTCTTATAGAAGAGGTCCCCTCGTATAGATTTAATATTATTTTTAGATTGTTTATAAATGAGAGACGTATGCAAATATAACGAATTCAGATATATTCACCCATTAAGTAGTAACTGAAAAAGTTTCTTTTTGAGGGAGAATATAGTAACTGAAGATGGAAGAGAATTCCATTGCGTGACGATTATAATAATTAAGTAATGATTAATTCAAAGACGATTAGCATAAATATATATATATATATATATATATATATACATTAATGTAGGTGTTTTAATTTATTCATAACAACGTGTATATAAGTGGGAATTCAAATTATTAAAGGAATTATGTTTTTGGTTGGTACGTCGGCAAGTCGCATTACATGGTGTCAGGAGTTCAGAACCTAGAAAGAGGGAGGAAAAGAAACGTGGAATGGCTTCGGGAAGCACAGCCAAACCACCGGAGCCTCTCAATTTAGAAGACCGAGCCCACAGAGGAGAGAATTGGGGTTATTTCAAACGAGAGTGGACATATTATGAAATTGCTGCTGGGGTAGCCACGAAATCTGAAAACTTTCGAGTCGCCGCATTGCTAAATGTAATCGGAAGAGATGCCCTGGACATGTATGAAACGTTTCAATGGGGAGAAGAAGGAGACAGCTTTAAGATAGCGAAGGTGTTGGAGAAATTTGAAGAACGCTGTGTCCCGGCGAGAAACGAGACGTTCGAAAGATACAATTTCTTCAAGCGGAACCAAGAATCAGGTGAGATAACCACCTTATTAAAACTGTCAGAACGTGTGCCTTTGGTGACTTGCGAGATTCTCTTGTTAGAGATGACCATGTTCGGGAGAAGCTGTTAGGGAAGCGTAACCTGGACTTGAACAAATGCATCGAGGCAATTTCAAGCTAAGGAGATATCGACCGAGGAATCAAAAGCAAATTTTGTGAGGCGATAAGAAGACAGCCGTAGAGGGAAATCGAAAAGAGAAAGTACTGAGCGGTCATCCAAATCCACTATGAGACAAAAGCGAAATTCCCAGCGCGAGACTACGCCAAAAGCCGACTTGAAGGAAGAACTGAAAGATTGCAAGTTCTGTGTCCGTCGTCATCCTCGTAAGAAAGAAAGTTGTCCAGCTTGGGGCCAGATATGTCGAAAGTGTGATAAAATAGGACATTTTGAGAAAGTATGCCGGTCATCGCAAGTCAACCAGATCAGCCAAGAGGTTGAATATTTATATAGTCAATAAGAAGCAGGACATCGCATTTCAAATCGATACAGGAGCAACTTGCAACGTTCTGCCTTTTGAACAATACAAACGAGCGACGGAGATGTAGGAGGCCGAAGTTTATGTAAGACGAATGCCGTTTTGATTATGCATAATAATTCTGAAGTGATTCCCGAAGGAGCGATTTCATTGGAATTAAACCGTGGTGGTCACGGTTACCGAGTACACTTCCTTGTTGTGGAGCACTGTGAAATACCACTCCTCAGTCTCAAGTCTAGTGAACAGCTTGGTTTAATAAAGATTACAGATAGTCACACAACGCCTAAAGAACACGTCCGACGAGTCTCTACGAGCGACAACAAAGGCAAACCGTACGGGAAGGAACAAATTCTATTCGAGTTTTAAGACGTATTTGAAGGTTTGGGCTCTCTCCCGGGAGAATACAACATTGAAGTCGACCCAGAACTAACCCAGAACAGACGCCAGTACGTAATACACGCACCTCGGAAAATTCCGATTGCCATTCGCGACTCAGTCAAGGAAGAGCTTCAGAAGATGGAAGCCGATGGATATCATAGCTAAAGTGACCGAACCAGCCACATGGGTCTCCTCGATGGTGGTTGTCCGTAAAAAGAATGGGAAACTTCGTGTGTGTATTGACCCGCGTGAGTTGAATAAAGCGATTAAAAGATGTCATTATCCCCTGCTAACGTTGGAAGATGTAGCAACGAGATTGTCCAACGCCAAAGTCTTTTCCGTTTTGGATGCGAAATCTGGTTTTTAGCAAGTAAAGTTGACGGATGGTTCAAGTAAGCTGACAACGTTTAATACACCGTTTGGACGTTATTATTGGAAGCGAATGCCCTTTGGAATACGATCTGCCCCAGAGATATGGCAAAAGGAAGGCTTACGAGTTCGTGGAAGGCTTGGACGGTGTGGAAGTCATAATGGATGACTTTTTGGTTATCGGATTTGGCGATATCGTATCGGAAGCAGTAGAAAACCACGATAAGAATCTGGTTGGTTTCTTGGAACGCGCTCGAGAACGGAATCTAACGTTGAACCCAGATAAGATTCAACTACGCCTGTCAGAGGTCCCATTCATCGGTTAACAGAAAATGGGCTTATCGCAGATCCAGGAAAAGTGGAAGCAATTGTCAACATGCCAACACCAACTGATGTCAAGTCGTTAAGAAGAGCTCTCGGGATGGTTATAATTACTTATCTAAATTCCTGCCCAAGCTTTCGTCGTCGTGCGAAATCCTACGTCAGCTAGAGCACAAAGATGTAGAGTGGCACTGGGACGAGAGTCATGAAAAGGCATGGTGCGAGTTGAACAAAGGTATAACGGAAGCTCCAGTCCTAACATTCTTCGATCCAGAAAAAGAAGTCACCATCAAGTGTGATGCATCGCAGGCTGGTCTTGGAGCAGTTTTAACTCAGCAAGGGAAGCCAGTACACTACGCCTCCAGAGCATTAACGCAAGCTGAGAAAAATTACGCGCAAGTGGAGAAAGAATTATTGGCTATCGTTTTCGCATGCGAACGCTTTGACCAATAAGAAAACGGTAGAGTGGTCGCCGTCGAATCTGATCATAAGCCTTTGGAACAGATTGCGAAGAAACCATTCCATGATGTACCAAAGAGATTGCAGCGTATGTTTTTGCGATTGCAAAAATATGATCTCAACATCACCTATAAGAAGGAAACTAGAGGAGAAGACGACGAGTTCTGTGCACAGTTGGAAGAAATCAACCTGGTAAGAAGCCTACCTATTGTAGAAGAACGACTCAACGTTTTGAGGCGTGCCAACTCTACCAATCCAGAGCTGCAAGAAGTTCGGAAATGTGTCCAAAATGGTTGGCCGACGTAGCGACATCGAGTGCCACCAGAAGTAGCTCCATATTATTCACTTTGTAACGAAATTTCCTACCAAGATGGTCTTATTTTTCAAGTCCGAAAGAATCGTGGTTCCACGAGATCTACGAGCAGATCTGACACGACGTCTACATGGCTCACATATTGGCATGGAAGGCTGCCTTAGAAGAGCTCGAGAAATGCTGTATTGGCCGGGAATGTCAACGCAAGTAAAAGAGTTCGTGTCGAGATGCTTGGTATGTAAAATCTATCAACCAAGCAGTGCAAAGAACCACTGCTGCCGCATGAGCTACCAAATCGACCACGGTCAAAGGTTGGTATAGACTTATTTATATTCGAGAACAGAAATTACTTGATAGCAGATTATTTTTCCAATTCTTTGAAGTAGATTACTTAACAAGTACTACAGCAACCACAGTTATTCAAAAGCTGAGAGCACAGTTTAGCCGACACGGAATTCCAGATATCGTGTTCTGGACAATGGTCCACAATTTGCTTGCGCAGAGTTCAGAAAATTCTCCAAAGATTGGGAGTTTGAACACGCAACATCTTCGCCGAGATATCCACAAGCAAATGGGAAAGTGGAGAATGATGTTAAAACTTGCAAAATGCTGATGAAGAAAGCTGCATTGTCGAAGACCGATATTTATCTTGCTTTGCTGGCGTTCCGGAATACACCAAGTGAGGGAGTTAGTGTTAGTCCAGCCCAGAAGCTGTTCTCAAGAAGAACCAGAACTCGACTTCCTACGACTGCGGAACTTTTAACGCCGCAAGTAATTCCATGTGAAAGAGTAACGGAGGGTCTAGAAAAAGCGAAAGAAAAGCAAAGAAGAAATTACAATACCAATGCTCATGTTCTTCCACCTTTGAATTCTGGTGAAACTGTGCGCATGCGACTTCCTGGAGAAGATAAATGGTCCCTTGCAATCTGCACTAGACAGGTTGTAGAGATGAGCCGATCACGAAAATTGCCGATTACTGAAGCCGATTAATCGGTGGCCGATTATTTAAACTAATCGGCCGATTAATCGGCATATACCGATTATCGGAAAGTTGTTGGTTACCAATCCCCGCGCAGTTTCGCAATGTTTATTGAGCTTGCCAGGGAAAAACAATATTTTGGAAATATAACAGAAATCAAGGTTTTGCTAGAAGAGTGAAAAGAAAATGGATCGTGTTGCATACTAAACATTTATTGCGCGTTTTGTTTGTTTACAAATTAAGCAATAGCGCAGTATTCACTATTCATCTCTGTCCGTTTTGTAATACTTGTTTTCAAATTTCACAGAAAATACCTTGATAATTAATTTCGCTTTTTGCTTATAAAATATAAATAGCAATCCCAGTATATGCTAAGCAATTATCACAGAAGAATTACGAGAAAAAAACAAGAGAATTGTGAATGTTAATTTGTTTTGTTTTGTTGGAATATTAATTTATTATAGTAAATACGTTTGGCACAATTCTGAGTTCTGCACACACACAATACAAAATCATTAGAATTATTCATCAATACTCAAAGTTCAACTTCGGCAAATTATGATGCAGAAACAAAATGTTATCAGCTTTATGCGGTGCTAGCCTGCTTCTTTTCTCCGTAGAAATGTTCCCTGCCTCGCTGAAGACACGTTCAGAATAGACACTTGAACTGGGAGGGCTCAGGTACTTCAGCACAACTTTAAACACGTTAGGGTAAGCAAGTTTCTTTGCCTGCCACCAAGCATAAGGGCATGCTTGCAATGGCTGTAGCGGAAGGGCGAGAAAAGCGTTGATCTCTTCTTCCACATCGCGACTGCCATTCAAAGTGCTGTCGTTCGACCCAATAATCTCATCAAAGCAGGACCATAGGTCCTTATGAGGT
This sequence comes from Paragorgia papillata, assembly GCA_035771165.1. NCBI lineage: Eukaryota > Metazoa > Cnidaria > Anthozoa > Scleralcyonacea > Coralliidae > Paragorgia > Paragorgia papillata. The sequence continues at coordinate 589,455 of JAWNZC010000229.1, forward strand.
CCAGCGCTGCGACTCTTTTCTTGGGTGGAGATGTTATCATTCGTTACTTGACTTACTTCCTCAATCGAAGATCCTGTGAGACGACAAACTTCATCTACCAGCGCAGTACGACCATCACTTCTTCCAAACTTCGTCTTGAACCTAGGATCCACCGTTGTGGCCAAAATGTAGTTGTTGTCTTCAAAGATTGTTTCAAATCTTTGCTCTAAGGCAACACTCAACTCGTCGCGCATTGTACGATGATCGCTTTATTTTGGAAAACATTCACGCTATTGACGATTTTTTTGTCTTGGTTTTAAACTTTTAAGATGTCTCACCTTCTCCTTTAATACTGCGGCACCGCAACTCTTGTTGCGGATATGTGACAAGTGACAAAAAGTAGAGTGCTGCGTAGGCAGTGTAGTGAAAAAGTTGTGAACTGCCAAAATTTTGAGGAATGAAATACTGCCGTTTCGAGCGGAGCCCTTCATCAAAGTAAAACGTTTTACTCTGATAGTGATGAAGGGCTCCGCTGGAAATGTCAGTATTTGTTCTTCAAAATTTTGGCTGTTCACAACCTTTTCACTTTGATAGTGACAAAAAAAATTATATTTTCGAAAATTTTTTTTTATATAAATAAAAAGCCGGTTTGTTCAGGTTCTTCTTCTTTTTTTATAGCCAACAAAAATAAGCGAAGATTTTGTAAGGCGGCCGCGTATAAGTATTTGCATCATCAGCAATCTCTAACGCTCTCGCCATCGGTTCGTTATGACTCACTCGGCATGTATTTGCACCATGTGTGAAGAAGTTGAAATGCCGATTATTTTGCCGATTATTCAAAATAATCGGCCGATTACCGATTATTTTAAATTGGCCGATTAATCGGCTTTGCCGATTAGTTTCCGATTAATCGGCTCATCTCTAACAGGTTGGTCCCCGATCCTACGATGTGCTGTGCGGTAATCAGAAATACCGACGCAATAGGCGTCAATTGCGGTCTACTTCTGAAAGAAACGTAACTGCTGGAGAGCGGGCATTATCTGGAACCACATTACCAGAACAAGTCGTACAAAAGCAATCAGAGTCTGGTGAACCGCCGGTTCAGTCTTCAAAGGTTTTGGCCAATGCATCACCTACGGTTGAACTTTCTGTTGGTCCACCAACGGTGAGAAGGTCAACAAGAGTTAGACAGGTACCAGAGCGATTGCAAGTTGGAAAAACCAAATGATCAGATACGATATATAGTTATCTTTCTATACCATAATTTTAGACGATTCGTTTATTTTGAAAATTTGAAAAATATAATTGAAAAAATCTAATTTATTAAGCTTTATTATTATATGGCACGGATTACTTCAGGTAACATCACGCGCTGCGATTGGTTGCTGACGGGGCGAGATTTCTCCGTAATGCCCACGGGCATTATGAAAATTGTTAATGCACTACGATTGGAAACAAACAAAAAATCCTAATAAGAAACTTAACTTTAAAAACGGCGAAAATAGATGAAATAGAAGACGATGAACATTATAAAAGTAAATTCTAGTGTCCAGACGAGAAAGAAACAGAAGAAAATAACGCTAGTTCGGTGTTTTGACGAAGTTAAAGGAAGCGAAGACCAAGAAATACAAGATTGATTTTGAAATAAAAAGTGCCATATAATAAACTACTTAATAACTTCGACCGTTCGGTCTTTACGGTAAAATATTACACCTCGGTCTTGAGCGTATTAACCTCGCTATCGCTCGGTCAATACAGCCTCGGTTTAATATTTTACCTCGGTTTAATATTTTTATTTTATATTTATTTCTCGTGTTGAACAGGATATCTCACGAGTTCGCTTCGCTCACTCGTGAGATATCCTGGTCAACACGAGAAATAAATTTCATATTTCCGCACATCCATGTATTATTCTCTATATAATAATAATATTTTAATGATCCATCTTTAGTTTAAAAATACAATGGATTTACAACAATGTCAATTTCCATGCAATTATATTACAACTATCAGAAATTTTTTATATGTACAAGTTTGGTAATATTAAAATCTAAAAATTTGTAAGGTTTATGTGACGATTATAATAATTAAGTAATGATTAATTCAAAGCGATTAGCATAAATATATGTATACATAATGTAGGTGTCTTAATTTTCGGTTTTATTCACTATTCTGTGGAATACGTGCTCATAAATAAAATAAAATAACATAAAGTAATTCATTGTCATTGATAAACATTATTACGATAATTATGACAATAGAATATGAAACTGCTTATGTCGGGCTATGCTTTATTTAACTATGCTTGCACACATTTGCACAAGTCACAGAAAATGTCTTAAAATTTAGAAAAATCTTTTGTTACGTTATTGTTTATCCAAGAGTCATTACGAAAATAACAAATGGGGCTCTTTTATAAGGCTAGCTTGTTTCTCTGCTCTGTATATAATTGGTTTCGGGAAAACAAGTAAATTGAAACGATCTTCCATCAAAATTTCCGATTATAGCCTTTCTCATCCTAGGTTCGTAGTGCTCCTCCTCATAGGACTATAGTCTTCCCCCGCCTAGCATAGTCCACCACCTCCTGGACTATAGTCGTCCTCCTCCTAGGACCATAGTATTCCTCCACCTAAGTACTCCTCCTCCTCCTAGGACCATAGTACTCCTCCTGCTAGGACATTAATCTTCCCCATCCTACGACCATAGTCTTCCTCCTCATAGGATCATAGACTTTCTCATCTTAGGACCATAGTCTTCCTCCTCCTAGGACCATAGTCTTCCTCCACCTAGGACCATAGTCTTCCTCATCTTAGGACCATAGTCGTCCTCATCTTAGGACCATAGTCTTCCTCATCCTAGGACCATAGTCTTCCTCATCCTAGGACCATAGTCTTCCTCCTCCTAGGACCACAGTCTTCCTCCTCCTAGAATCGTAGTCTTCCTCATCCTAGGATCATAGTCTTCCTCCTCATAGAATCGTAGACTTCCTCATTCTAGGATCATAGTCTTCCTGATCCTAGGATCATAATCCTCTTCCTCCTGTAATGATAGTCTTCTTCCTCTTAGAATCATAGTCCTCCTCCTAGGACCATAGTAATCCTCCACCTAGGATCATAGTCCTCCCTCTTCCTCCTGTAATCATAATCTTCTTCCTCCTATAATCGTAGTACTCCTCCTCCTAGAACCATAGTTTTCCTCCCCTAGGATCATAGTCAGGAGTCCTCCACCTAGAATCATAGTCCTCTTCCTCCTAGGATCTTAGTCTTCCTCCTCCTACGATGATAGTCGTCTTCCACCCAGGATCATAGTCTTCTTCTTCTTCTTCTAATCATAGTCCTCCTCCTGCTAGGACCATAGTCTTCCTCCTCCTAGGACCATAGTCTTCCTCATCCTAGGACCATAGTCTTCCTCATCCTAGGACCATAGTCTTCCTCCTCCTAGGACCAGTCTTCCTCCTCCTAGGATCATAGTCTTCCTCCATCTAGGATCATAGTCTTCCTCCTCATAGGATCATAGTTTTCCTCCACCTAAGATCAGTCAGGAGTCCTCCACCTAGAAACATAGTCCTCTTCCTCCTAGGATCTTAGTCTTCCTCCTCCTACGATGATAGTCGTCTTCCACCCAGGATCATAGTCTTCTTCTTCTTAGAATCATAGTCCTCCTCCTGCTAGGACCATAGTCTTCCTCCTCCTGGGACCATAGTCTTCCTCCTCTTAGGACCATAGTCTTCCTCCTCCTAGGACCATAGTCTTCCTCCTCTTAGGACCATAGTCTTCCTCATCCTAGGACCATAGTCTCCCTCATCCTAGGACCATAGTCTTCCTCCTCCTAGGATCATAGTCTTCCTCCACCTAGGACCATAGTCTTCCTCCTCATAGGATCATAGTTTTCCTCCACCTAAGATCAGTCAGGAGTCCTTCAGCTAGAAACATAGTCCTCTTCCTCCTAGGATCTTAGTCTTCCTCCTCCTAGGACCATAGTCTTCCTCCTCCTAGGACCATAGTCTTCCTCATCCTAGGACCATAGTCTTCCTCATCGTAGGACCATAGTCTTCCTCATTCTAGGACCATAGTCTTGCTCATCCTAGGACCAGTCTTTCTCATCCTAGGACCATAGTCTTCCTCCCCCTAGGACCATAATCTTCCTCATCCTTGGACCATAGTCTTCCTCCTCCTAGGACCATAGTCTTCCTCATCCTAGGACCATAGTCTTCCTCATCCTAGGACCATAGTCTTCCTCATCCTAGGACCATAGTCTTCCTCCTCCTAGGATCATAGTCTTCGTCCTCCTAGGACCACAGTTTTCTTGCTCCTATACTCCCCATTCTCCTAGGACCATAGTCCTCTGCATCTTAGGATCAGTCTTCCTCCTCCTAGGACTATAGTTTTCCTCATCCTAAGATGTTCATTCTCCTAGAACTATAGTCTTTTTTATAGTCGGATTATAATCTTCCGTCACCCAAAATTATAACTTAGACTATTGCTTCCTCGTCCTGGAACTACAGTAGTTCTCCTACGTCTGCTGTAACTATAGTCTTCTTCTTAGGAATATAGCCCTGCGTCCTCCAAAGACTACTTTTCTCCATCCTAAGACTAGTGTTCCACCTACCAGGACTATAGACTTCGTCATCTTAGAAATATATAGTCTTCCTCATTCTAGGACTAGTCTTCCCTATCCTAAAACTAGCCTTCCTACTCCTATTCCTAAAACTAAAGTCTTTCAAGACTTGTCTTCTTCATTCCAACACTCTTCCTCTTGCTTTTTCAGGGACTATCGTGTTTCTATTCCTGAGATAGGAAACAACATCTCCTACACAAGACGTATAGATGCATAATTATAGACATTTTACTTGAGAATGACTTTATGACCGCCGCGAAGGCCGTCAAAAGATTAGTTACCATCACCACCATTACCAAAAGCCTACACAAGCAACTTTCACAAACATTTAGTAAATGTCTCCTTTCTTTATACATGCATCTGTTTCCTTTCTAAGATAAGTAAGAAAAGTGTTGCGTGTGTTTACTGTTTAGTTACTTTTTACATACAATACACTGCTCTTACCTGCAAGCCAAATGCCCCCATGAGTTTAAATCCTTCCATTGTTTCATCATCAACTTTTTCTATGGCATCATTTTTTGCAGGATCATTGCATTCCTACCAAATTAGAAAAATTAAATACCTGAGTCAACAGTAATTTTAGTTAACACCACCTTTATTATTTATAGCTGAGCTTTTAACCTGGCGACTTACAGTATAAACAAAACGACTGAATAGCGCGTGCTTATAGCTCTTTTCTCTATTTGTCGTCATGCAAGTATTCAAGAAATTATTTACAGTACAGGCTATTTACAGTACAAGCTATTTTAATTCAACCACGGCACATGACACATTTTTGTTGATATTTCTTTAATAATTAAAATTGATGTCAGGCAAGAACAAAAATAATAGCTCACAGTGCACTATAATATACTGTACATATACATGGTTTATACAGTACCAACCTCCATGAATTTTTCGGTTGGGTCAATCATCCCTTCAAGGGTTTCTTTCTGTTCTTGTGTCAGAACTACAATTAGAGTTATGAATGTCATGTCAGTTAAAAATGCACTGTATGGACCGGTTTGTAGTGTACGAGTTGTATATTCCTTTACATGTATATACTGCATGACAGTTATATTTAAAGCATATACTCAGAACTAATATATCTAACACAAGTGAGTGTTCGTCCTCCAATTTCTTAATACAGCCAAGTAGGTTGGAAATACGAGACAGAGTCTAGTTTTTGTTAACCAGCTTGGCGGCGGTATTTTGACATCGGAAGACGAATAGATTCTTAACTCTATATTTTAAGAGTAAATCGACCTCAAAGTTTGCAAAATTTGACTGTAATCTTCCTGCGATTTCTAAATACTACGCTGATCATCTGGCATCTGGCTAAAATCATCTGGCATTAACCAGAATAAAATTCTTCATGTGTCTACGAAGTGAAAAACTCGTTGGCATTTTTGTTGCTTGAACAGAGGAACATGGATTAACAGAAGAAAATCTGATGTGCGTAATAGTCTTGGGCAACAATATATATTATATATATATATATATATTATACTATATATATATATATATATATATATATATATATTATATATATATATATATATTATACTATATATATTTGGTATAACAATGCCTTATGACGTACGCAAATAGCAACTATATGCATACAAATACAAATTTTAATTACTTCTTCCCACACTTCTTTCCACAAGGGGCTTTTCAAGAGCAATTTACATTACTAAATTTCAAGTGGCAGAGTCGAAAGCATATTAAAGGCGCTCGAAGCAGCCGCCCTACGACACATTTATGACACACATGTCAGACCTAGGTGTTGATTTTATGGAGGGAGGAAAACCGGAGAACCCGGCGAAAAACCCTCGAAGCACAGGAGAGATCAACTAAACTCTACTCACATGAGTGTTCCAAGCTCGAGAACGGGATTATTCCCAGACGGTCACCCATCCAAGTACTAACCCCGTCGAACCGGGCTTAACTTTTGGTGAGAGCATAGTCAATCGAGATATGGTCTCTTTTATTAGTATAATGAACGAATCAATAGCAACGTTTCAGTTCAATCACTCAACCGTGCTATTTAAGTATTAATAAAGTAATCTAAAACAAAGGATGTGCACGGTGTAAGGTACGGTTCAACATAAAATCCCAGCTCATTATAGGCGCTTTGAAGTTTGCCGAGTTTCCAGACCATATCTCGATTGACTATGCCTCAATTAAGGCCCCCACCCCAAACCATCTGACCGGGCTTTATGTCAGTGCCACTGGTGATTTGCTAAATATTTTGCTTGTTTATAATCAGTAATTTATCCAAATAAATTTTAATTGTTAAAAAACACCACCTTCTGGATAAGGAAATACTTCTTGGGTACGTGCTTCACCACTGAACAGTCCCATCGCAAACGACTGTGAATCCTAGAATGGGAAAACTTTGTTTAGTGGGATCTCAATAGTTAACGTTATTTGGCGGTCAAGTGTAACTTTAGGTAAAGCTCAAACCAGACATCGGCAAAATATCGGTTGTAAATTGTGAAAAATATCCGTTATTGAACCAGCTACTGTAGCAAAACATTTCAGTTGACCTTTAGTGTTAGACTTTAATAATTCTCGGTTTTCACCTGACGTCACGGCGGCTATATTGGTGCACAGAAAGTCAAAAACAATGAAATGGCGGTCGAATTGGTGCACAATATTTATCTTATGGGAATTTAGCTCAATCCTTAATCAAACATTTCGTATTGTTTCGCCACCGATCACGTGAGTGAAAACGATCCATTGCTAGAAGTCTCTCTCTATAGTGTAAACAAACCACGAAATGTACAGTACACATTGCGCTGATCGCTTTTGATCAAAAATATTTTTCACGCAGTGTTTCCAGCTTTGCCTATACACCGAAGCTTAATTTCCTCGTGTTGTCTGTGTTGGAACCATCGCAAAGTTTGGATAGACAACAGACACAATGTATGACACGCGAGTATTAAGAAGAAATATAATGCAATGAATATAATCTCGACTAGAAGATTCCTGCAAGAGTGAGCTGTGGCGTTAACCTTGAATGGCCACTCCACTACTGTACCTGAAAAGCCTGCTTTAAGCCATGGTGTATACACATAGTACTGATTTGTGCCACAACGGCATGTCATTGCGAGATAAAGAGTTACCTGGCAAGTTATCAATTTGTGAAAGAAGAAACACATATGTTAAATAAACCAAGCATGCATAGCGGCAACCTCGTACCCAGGCTTTTCGCTCCCGCCCTCACGAACTCGTCGAGCGAAAACCCTGGCATGGGCTAGTCACGTGCCTCCAAGAATCTGGATTGCAGAGGCAATCATGTCGAAGCTCGTCAATCATTCCTTCTGCTGTTGTGCTTGTCGTTTCGCCGCTGAACTCGCTCATTGATGATCAGCTCAAATGAGTGTAATGAAGTAACAGCTGCCGTTGTTAAGGTTATTAATCGAGAAGGGTCAGTAACTGGCGACCTAAGCGATATTTTCGCAGTGAGTTAATACATCGCAAATCTTGAGACACAAGCGGCAGCACGAATGTGGAATTCCCTCACTGTAGAACTTTTTCGGTATATTAAACTGTTTCGACATCAAGCCAGGTTAAATGATACGAAATGATATCATTCCCAACCAATCATTCTCAGGTAATCTAAATAGGGGGCCAGGTTTAAGATAAATTTTAGGATTAGGGTTGTGCAGAAGAATTCTCTGGTAGAATCCTGAATAGCATCCTATAAGATCCTAACAAATCCTGTACTGTATGTCTAATTAATAACAGGAAATAATTCAGAATTCTGAATAGGATTAAGATGTTATTTAGTATCCTCCAGTGAGGGTTTTATTAAGCATTTCTTATAATTAGATTTTATATGAGATCCTATACGATCCTAATAAATAATTTATTCCATTTGTTCAAAGAACACATACAGTACCATGTCTTTAATTCTATATGTAATTATGGCCTTATACCCTTGCAAGGATCCTTAAGAATCCTCAACGATCCTGGTGCAGGATCCTTGAGGATCCTAAGAACAAATCTTTATTTATAGGAGTTAAGATTTTCTCATCATGTGTCACTAAATATAATAAACTTTCATTGGATTTTCTTAAGACAGTTTCTATAATTAGATCCTTAAAAAGCTCCTTTAAGATTTCAATAAATATTTCGTCAAGATTATAATAAAAGTCTCTTAATGAACCTTCAGGAGCCTTCCAAAGATCCTCAAGGATCCTTAAGGATCTTTGAAAGGATTACTCAAGGTTCTTAACGATCTTGCAAGGATTACTCAAGATCCTTAAGGATCATCTTTGAAAGGATTACTTGAGTAATCCTTACGGATCTTGCAAGGATCCTGGCAATCCTCAAGGATCTTTCCAAGAATCCTTGCAATGATTGTGAATCCTTAAGGATCCTGGCAAGGATCTTCACCAGGGTATTGTATTGATCCAACTACTATAAATATTGTTGATATCACATGCATCATAAAAATAGAAATCACTGTACCAAAAATTACATGTGTAAATTGGGCCTTTAGACATCCTCATTCCCAGGCAGGCTTTTAGCCAGGATTTCAAAACTGGCTGTCCAAAAAAATTTTTTGTAATGACACATTTTAGGGGGGGGGGACCAGGGGCATGCCCACCCGGAAAACAAACTTTTGAATTTTAGGTCTCTGAAACAGTATTCCCCACGTTTTGAGAGGACTTTTGAGAAAAATATAAAGATCTAAAAGCACAAACGAGTATGACCAGTTAACCCTTTCACTCCCAACTTTCCGGGAGCTCTCTCATTGATGAGAAAAATCGTCTGGTGTTATGTAGAAAGAGTAAAATAATAAAAGTATGGAAAATTCCATATTTGGGAGTGAAAGGTTAAATTAAAACATTTTTATAGTGTGTATCTCATGGTCAGTTGTTGTTTGGACCAATGAGGTCTGGAACAAGTGAGCGTATCAAACTTATTGCAGAGCAGACTTAGTCTTCATGTTAGAGCCACATAATATTGGTTTACATACATATATAAATCGATCTTGCAAGTTGCAATCAATCATCACAGCTGCATGCTCTTGACAAAAATAAGTAACGAAACCATTAGAAATAGGGAAACCTGTAAGTTGTTGTTTAAGGAAAAATTTTTGCTTAGGCTGTCCATGGCCATCCATACAAAAAGTCACCATCCAAAAATCTGATTTTTTAAAAGTGGCCATCCATAGGATGGCTGCCTGGCTGGCTAAAAGCCTGTTCCATAATTTCAAGGGAAGTTTCAAGGCAAGTTTTCTTCAAATAACTGAGTGTATCTCGTTTGTTTCGTTATATTATGTCCATGCTTGCAATGTCCTAGAATCTAGGACATCCAGTTTTCATCTGACCAGGGCCTCCAATTTTCCAGCACCGAGGACTCAAGGAGGCCCTGGGAATGAGGATGGGCCTTTAGAGAAAACTATTTACCAATTGGCAATAATCAATTGTAATAAACTATGCTCTCCGTCGCCGGTGTGTGCTTCACCGTGGGCGAAGTGTGGCTGAGGGGACACCACTTTCCACCCCGATTTATAGATACTTCATTACTGTAGGTTTTTGCAGGTTGCTTTTTAATCACGTTCTACCCCACCCTGCACATAATTATACTGTACTTCAATCATGCTATAGTACACATTTAGTAATTGTTCATTCTCATAAGGTAATCTAAGTTTAGCCATATCACAGACTCTAATATTGAAGATTAACCAATCAGGTATAGTAAACAAATTCTGAACTAACTATAACAGTCTTAAAATGTATATATTCTACACTTGAATTTTCCTTCACCCAAAATCCTTAGAAAATGCTATGTAATCGAGTGAAATGCCCAATATCGCTTACAATATACCCAATTCTCTCCTGGCATTACCACCTTATTATATATACAGAACTCGCGATCAAGCTCTCGGCAACACCCTCCGTGGCTCAGTGGTCAGAGCATTGCACTAGAATTGCAAGGTTGTGGGTTCAATTCCTGCTGGAAGGCCTGTGTAGTTGCATTTTTTGCAACTGGTCCCGGTTTGGTCTTAAAATGTATATATTCTACACTCAAATTTTCCTTCACCCAAAATCCTTAGAACATGCTATGTAATCGAGTGAAATGCCCAATATTACTTACAATATAACACGGATAGTTTAAAGCATTTAAGTCTACTTTTTAGAAGAAGATTGAGTTTATTATAGTTTTATAAATTAAGTGTAAAGACCCCCAAAGACCCCCAGGGGGGGTCTGGGGGCATGCTTCCCAAATTTCAGAAGCCCCAGGAGTGCATTTCTGGTGAATTCTGTCAGGAATTTTAATTTTTGGAAGGTAGTGATTATAGTGCAGTAGTCGATTATTTAACAACAAATTCTTATTGAAGTAGGTTAATGTTATGTAGTGTGGGTCTTGTGTGGTCATTATGTTGTGGTAACATGAAGTAGCTACAATTCACTGGCCATGAGCAGTGCAGGTACCTTGTGGATGCCATTAAATGTTGTTGTAAGTCGTAACATCAGAATAAGTTTTATTTTTCCTTGGGTGTTTGCAAGCCTTGAAATTTCATCAAGGACATCGAGGACATGTCCCCCAATAATCGTCATTTGGCCGCCGATAGGGATTTTTTCCCCATAATATGTAGGACACTTTTGTGGATGGAGTTTGGAGTTTTTAAATTTTCCCGATCGATCGAACGTATGATCGTAAGAAAGTGTTCGGCAATATAATATCCCAGCCAATGATTGAATTATCAGTGTGTGAATGTTTTGGTGGCCATTGTGGGATCAGCCCGGAAATGCAGGCACAACTGTGCTAACCACGTGTTCAAACACTGGTGGCCATGATTGTGCATTGACATTAAAATATGCAGAGGACATTGTTCAGTGTCGGAGTGAAGCGATCTGCATGTCCAAGCGAAGAAGACAGTCCTATATCTATATACCAGTAACTACTAACTACATGTAATACTATAGCATATAAATGACATAATATCATGTGAATGTTAGTCACTCTTTATGGATTTAGTCATTTCCTGACTGTATACGATAACAGTTCTGTCCTAGCCGAGAGAAAAATGTCCTTGGATAGCCTCATGGAAACTCATTATCAGAGGACATTTTTGTCTTTGGATGCAAAAAGTATAATTCGAGGCCTGGGTGTTTGGATAAATTGTGAAAAAGAATAATTATGGAAGAAGAAATGAGTTTCAAAACTCAATTGAAGATGGAGTATTTTACCCATATACCAGTAGTAGAAAAGTGCTTGAAAATATTCCTGACTGTAATTCTATTGCAGGAGTAATTCGATCAATCATATGACATAACCACCAACCAGAGATTTTCTCTCCTCTCTCAATCCACTGCGTGTAACTATTTAATAAAGTCTCATAAAAAAAAAAGAAAACCTCTGGAACGAGGGTGATTCTACCCACCAAATTACATTCATTACCTATGCACCTATTAAGAAAATATGATAAAACATAAGTCATCACTAGTGATTCACTACAGTTTTCTCATGTAGCCATGTCAACTGGGATGAAAGTCCAAAGGTCAATATATTTGAAAAGGACAACATGAGTAAGTTATGGCAAGAATATATTTTAGAGATAAGCAAAGAGGAAAGCATTACTAGATAAACTAAGTATTTCCTAATCAAATCATACACATGAGGTTAGGATATTTTGTATAAAAATACACGCTATTAAAGTCATAAAATGATAGTACTAAAACATCACTTAATTATATACCCACTCGATGTTGAGTTGAAGTGGATGCATGTTGTTGTCTTTGCTTTGTTAATTCTATAACTGGAGCTCTAAACAATAAAATAGTAAAACAAAACTCAAATACTAAAACTTACGAATATAAAGTTAACAATCTCTGTGTTAGAATTTAACACGTTGTGCAGTGATAACCTGTTTAAGCAGCAAGTTCTTTTATCACGTTACCTTACAATTGAAACTCTTGCTCTGTTGAGATGACTAAGAGAGCCTCTTAAGCTTCTTAGAAACATATTTTATCTCCCCGTAGATAATAGAAGTGTTTGTAATTGTCTGTATAACTGTATTTAATAAAGAAGCGTCCAGTCTTTATAAATATCGAGATGATCGGTCAAAGATACCAAATCTTTTGATGACGTCACCAGAAAGGTTGTCCCCAGGACATCCTCTGCCCTTAGCATGCCCATGCCACGCCCATTGCAATTAATTAATTAACCTTCTTCCTCGTGAAACATATTTATGCATAGTTTTGTGCTAGTTATGATCATCAACGGGAAATCTATTACCCCGGACATTCTCCCTTGGGTGTAATTTCCTATAGACTCCAGTGTTCAATCATTATTCCATTATTTCCCTTTGCTGATATACAATGAACAAAAAGAATAACCATCATGATCTTTTAAAATTCACTTTTGTGGGTTTATAACATTTTTTTATTTAAAAAGTTCTGAGCTTTTGGTCCGAGACATCCGTCTTTAGAGATAGTTTACATTAAACGTTTGTTCTCGTCAGCTAACTGTATATTGCGTTGCCTAGTGTTATAGGCATTGTGCACGTGAATTAAAACTAGCAGAATACTTGACTGATCTCTATATATTCTACACTCGAATTTCCCTTCACCCAAAATCCTTAGAACATGCTATGTAATCGAGTGAAATACCCAATATTACTTATAATTAAATATACCCAATTCTCTCCTGGCATTGCCACCTTATTATATATACAGAACTCGCGATCAAGCTCTCGGCAACGCCCTGTCGCCCTCCATGGCTCAGTGGTCAGATCATTGCACTAGAATCGCAAGGTTGTGGGTTCAATTCCTACCGGAAGGCCTGTGTAGTTGCATTTTTCGCAACTGGTCCCGGTTTGGTCTTAAAATGTATATATTCTACACTCGAATTTTCCTTCACCCAAAGAACATGCTATGCAATCGAGTGAAATGCCCAATATTACTTATAATATACCTGATCTCTATATAGATCAGTGATTTGTTTTAACCTAAAACTTAAGTTTACTGAGAAGCTAGACGAGAAATAATATAATCATGAAGAGCAAACCAAGTGTGATTCAGAGAGGTTGGCATTCTTGAGGCATTGTTCGATGTTTATTATAATTTCAATTGATTCGGCGCTTATCTGTCTTGAAAAGAAGTTGTTCACATTGGCCAGTAGCGTAGATAGTTCCTTCTGTTTGATATTGGATGACTTTTGAAAAAAAACAACATATATGATATTGGATGACTTTTGAAAAAAAAAACCATTTAATTTCGATCTAGTATACACGTTGGGTAGTCGTAGAACATTGTTGTTCTATACAGGGACATGAGCAACCCTGCCCTAGACAAGCTTCAGGTTCTCTCTGGCCCGGAGAGATAGTACCTGTTAGGGCCTGGGTTAAGGGAGGCAGTTCTGTTTGTCAACCCAGCAGCAGTCTCGGCATTTTCCACTGTCCTGTGGTATAGGTTCTAGCTAGAACCAGGGAGCAAACCCTAATAGAAAAACATGCTATGTGGCAGCATAGAGGGCGGCTGGAAATGTGGAACTCCCAGGCCCGTCGGCCAACCACTGCAGGGACTAGTAGTTCACACCTGTCTTGGCCGTGCCGGTGTGAGCATGCTATTAGCTCCCCGAGAGAGTGTGGCTAGTAACTTGCAAAATATAGCATCACTTAATTACCTTGCAAGCAGTTTTCATGAAATGCACAACACAACAGATCTTCATACCGGCTCGGTCGTCGCCCGGGTTAATAAGGACCGCGCTGTTCAATTAGAGCTTCCGTTGACAGTGACAAGTGAGCTTTGGAGCTCATCATTATCATCATCATCGACCCCTACAAATAGCGCAGTGGAACATTAGGACACTCCTAGACAGATAAATAACTGATCGACCTGAAAGACGAACTGCACCAGTAGCTATGGAACTCACAAGATACTGTATTGACATCGCAGCTCTCTGCGAAACACGGCTCTCTGATTCTGGTGGAAGGACCATCACAGGCGTCAGAGTTGGGCTTCCTGTGGTCGGTGGTGTCACAGTGAAATGTGTTAGCAATGTCTTAAGTCTCCTTCGCAGACGTTCTTGGGTCACACGTTTAAACTCCCTCACCACGAGAGTAAGGGGAGTTTAACCGTGCGAATCTATTAAAAGGAATGTCTGAGAAGGAGACTAGAAACGTCTTTAATTTTGTCAGAAATTTTAGATAAATTTCCTGCGGGCTTATTCGAAACATTACAATGATAAAACTGGAATGATTTTAAAATACAACGAGTGTTAGATTTTCAGCATTAAAGAAATATAGATCAGGTTTAAATGAGATAGGTTTTTAACCCTTTCACCTCGTGGGGGTTTCTTTTGACAAGTAAACTCCCGTGGCGTTAGCCAGAGTAAAATACTTAAAATGCGCGGATGGGCAGGCTTGCAGGTAAAAACTGCGCGAATGGCGGGTAAAAACTGCGCGGATACGATGCCGGTTGTCGCGAATTACTCAAGATATATTTGTAAATTTTGTGTGGATGCGGATATATTTAACCCATTTTGCGCGGATGCAGTTCAAATTTGAAAAAAAATGCGCGGGGAAGATCAAGCCTCTTTCCGCTGCCCCTCTCAACTCTTTCCCCCAGAACAGAACGCCTGCTACGCAGGCTAAATCTGGGGCGACGTGTATACATTACATTTTTGCTGTCGGTCGGATAGCGACAAAGACTGTTTTCATGAAACTAATTACTTCACAGCAGCTCTCCATGTAATTTTCTGTTGAGTCAACTCCGCTAGTTGGTTGATGTTGATATCCCTCTTTTTCAACTTCCTCTTTATGGTGTCTTTATATCGGAGGCGAGGACGGCCTCGTTTCCTTACTCCATCCGAAAATTGTGAATACAGGACCTTCTTTGGTGGTCGATCCGACTCCATCCGGAGTATATGGCCTGTCCACCGTAAAGTTCTTTCTGATGAGCAGGTCCTCCATAGAGGGTAGTCCAGCACGCTGTAGTACCTCGATGTTGGTGACTTTATCTTGCCATGAAATTTTCATGATCGCTCGTAGGTGTCTCATCATGAAGGCGTGGAGCTTTTTCACTTGGCTCCTGTACAATGCATGTCCATGTTCCGGCACCGTATAATAAAGCAGACAGAACGATGCTAAGTCGTTCCATGGGCTGCGTGGCCTTGATGAGGACTCCGGGCTGTGGACGATAAAACTGAGGCTTGAGTTCTGCACAAATTCTATCTGATGAGCATACTTTCTTGACTTCTTCAGTAGAGTATGGAAGATTTTTGGATTTCACGAAGCAATCGAGTCACACCAGCGCTGCATGGATTTAAATGAGGTTGGTCGTCGACATGGAAGCAGTGAATGCACATGTAAATGAATCTGGGGCAACGTTATCCTTGCCTGGTCGATACCTCACCGTATAGCTGAAAGAAGCCAACTCAAGTCGCCAGTCTTGAATCTTGTTGTTCTTAATCTTTGTACGTTTCCTGCTGTCGAACACGAAGGCCAGTGAGCGTTGATCAGTCTTAAGTGTAAAGTAACGACCAGCAAGAAAATGCCGCCACTTACGGACTACTTCTATTATAGCCATTGCCTCCTTTTCAACTGCGGGATAGTGTAATTCACTGCTTTGGAGCGTTCTGGACATGAAGGCAACAGGTCGACCACCCTGGTTTAATGTAGCAGAGCCGTGAGCAACTTCTGAAGCATCACATTCGACGACAAAGGGGAGGCTTTCATCTATGGAGTGAAGAGTTGCTTTCTCGAGTTCCTTCTTGAGCATGTTGAACGCAGCTAGAGCAGTTGCATCCAATGGGAAGGTTGTAGTCTACGTCAAAGGCTTTATCTTGTCAGAGAAGTTTGGTATCCACTTTGCGTAGTAAGCAAACATGCCGACCACCCTACGGAGGGAGCGGGCATTTTCTGGAAGAGGGAACTCTTGGAGGGGGCGGAGTCTTTCCTGGTCAGGAGTAATTACACCATTACCAACACCGTATCCAAGTATATTGATAGATGCCTTGGATTCCACAGATTTGCTTCGTTAAGAGTAAGATTCCTGCGCTGGACTGCTTCATGAAATTTCTGAACATTTTCTTCATGTTCCTTTTGATCACGCCCTGCCACTGTTATATTATCCAGATATGGAAATGTGTCTTTGAGTTCTTCCTCTTCAACGAACCTGTCCATTGCCCTCTGAAAAACAGCAACACCATTTGTAACTCCAAAAGGTATGCGACGGAAGTGGTAGAGTCTTCCATTAGCTTCAAACGAAATGGAGCACAATTCCGGTCTCTTTTATCGGCACCTGATGATAAGCACTTTTAAGATCAAACGTCGAGTAAACTTTATAGCCTGCAAGGTTGTTGACCATATCGTCGATCCGTGGAAGGGGGTAGGCATCAAGCTCGGTGTACCGATTGATCGTCTGCGAATAGTCAATGCAGAGCCGCTTCTTATGCCGGTTTGCTGGATCCTTGACGACAACAACTTGTGCTCTCCAAGGCGATGAGCTGGGCTCAATAATACCTTCCGAGTGACGCTTAGTGATCTCTTGTTGTATAAAATCCTGATCCTCCTTGCTGAAACGCCTTGATTTACTTGCAATAGGTTTACAGCCGGGAAGAAGATTTGAAAATAGAGATGGTTCATCAAGTGAGGCTGCAGAGAGGCCACAGACTGGTGTAAACTTTGGAATTATCAACTCTGGTTTAGCACCACCAAATTCGATTGTGACACTCTTGTGCTCCTTTTGGAAGTCTTGACCAAGAATAATGTCACTACAAAGATCTTTAAGTACACCCAGACGAATAGATGAGTAGACATGTTGATTAAGATTGATGTTCACAAAACAGTGACCAATAACATGCGTCTTGAGGGAGGTGAGGGCCATAGATATTTTGTGTCGACGGATGGATATTGAAATGCAGTTGTTTGGCCACGTTTTCACTTATGAAGCTGTCAGAACTTCCAGAATCGAGGAGTGCTGTCAAAACATTCCCACAGACTGAGACCTTCACAGAGGCTTGCATCAGAATCTCTGGACATGCAGCAACGATTGAACAAAGTGCAGATGAAAACATTGAAGCAGTAGTGCTTGTAGTGGCTTTCGACTTAGATACTTTAGCATAATGTCCCTTTTTGCCACAGTTGTCACACAGAGAGTTTTGTGCTGGACAATTTCTTCTACTGTGAATGGAATTACCACAGAAATAGCACTTCTTCGATGTAAATGTTGCAGCAAGAGGAGAGTCAGGAACTTCAACGGTCTGTTCTACTGACGGAAAGGCCACTGCTGCAGCTGTGGGAATGCTAGGCATAGCATATGTTTCAGCGTTCTTCTGTGCTAAGTCTAAGGCATTGGCTTGGTCAAAGGCGGTTTTCAAATCTAATTGACTGTTCTCTAGAAGTCGTTGGCGGATTAATGGAGATAGTAGGCCATTAATAAAATCACGAACCAATTCCTCACGATATTGCTCAGCAGTAACATCCTTGAGATTGCAATTCTTGCTGAGTTTTTGAAGCTCTTGAAATAACTCTTTAAGAGTTTCACCAGATTTCTGTCGTCTTGTTTCAAGCAAGTGTCGAGCAAATATATATTTCGTTTGGCGTTTTGATGAACAATTGATCTAATACCTCCAGTACTAGTGAATCATAGTCAGTACAGTCCTCAATATAATCATAAATATCATCTGATAGACATAGTTAACAAGAGTCCTGAATTTATCAGGAGCCCTTTCACCACATTCAGAAATGAAGTTAGTGAAGGTTTTATGCCAATGCTTCCATTCTTTAGCAGCCGAGGGCGAATTAGGATCCAAGACGAGTCGAGCTGGTTTGAGTAGCGTTTCCATTGATTTAAGTTGAATAAATTGTCGGAACCATAAATAGGCTTGATTAAATAGACAACACTAAATAGGCTTTATTCAACTTAAACCCAAACATAAAACTACAAGTATGACAAACATGTAGAGCTAACGAAGTTTAAAATAAAATACAAAATGGAGGATATGAAGACTGGAACGATAACTCAGGGGGGATTTTTAAGCCAGTGCCAGTCCCTTTGCAGGTAGCTCCCGTGCTTCAAGTTACTTAATTTTCATCCTGCCATATATTTTGTTTGGGACGATAACAAATTACTCCAAAACAACGGATTGAAATATATTGTTTTATACGTATGTTTTTAGAAATAGCATTGGCTTCAATTTGATGTATAGTATAAGTTTCCTCGTTATTTTAAACTTTTTAAAATGTAGTAAATGTTCGACCATATTTCGCTGGGAAATAACACTAAGAAACTTGTAGTTTTTCTGAGTTTTGAGCTAAAATACTTAACGCTGAACGTTGGGCTATATATGAAACTGAAGCTATTGAAAAATGCTATTTGGTATAGAAACTTCAAGACTTTAGCTAAAAGGGAAATAATTAAAAAATATAAAAACAACTGCCATTTTGTAACGTTCGGCAAACAAAATGGCAGTTGTTTTTATAGTTTTTAATTATTTCCCTTTTAGCTAAAGTCTTGAAGTTTCTATACCAAATAGCATTTTTCAATAGCTTCAGTTTCATATACAGCCCAACGTTCAGCGTTAAGTATTTCAGCTCAAAACTCAGAAAAACTAACATTTAAAGATTTTTAGCTTCATCCATTCATTCCTGACTTATGGAGTTAGCGTTCCAGTTTACTTAGAGTTCAATGGCCTTATATCAGCAAGAACTGACCAAATGCGACTGCGGGCTCGAATACCACAGGCAACCCAAGTGTTTCATATAATATAAGTTTATGTCACACTGTGTGTAAAGATGTTATCCAGATATTTCACATTTATATTTCACATTTAATAAAAGCTCACTACATATGAGACTCATTATATGCATAATATTACATAAATACTAAAATACTAAAATAAAGTAAGATTTATATATTAGACAACTTTATGATTATTTTGGTATTTAGGAACATTAAATGTAAGTTATGTAATATTTAAAACACGAGCAGGAGTGTTTTATCGGCTTCAAAAACGATTCGTTATTGGATGTTATGTTCATTAGTATTCTTTATACAAAATTGTATGTTCATTAGTATTCTTTATATAAAATTGCATGTTCATTAGTATTCTTTCTGACGTCAAGAAGTTTTATCAGGTATAAAACAACGGACATGGTACTGATTTCCTTTGTGTTTTCCTCATGAATTATTAATGAGTTTTTGAATACTGGTTATAACACTTAACTCATTCCTGTCCGAGGGCTTCCCCAGAGGTGAATAAAATCGCCTGGCGTCAGCCAGAATAAAATACTAAAAACCAATTCGGACAGGAAAGAGTTAACAAGTGATAACTCTATTCTCCGACGTAAAGTTTAGGACGTGCAAGACATTCTAAAAAAGTTTGTACGTACTAGCAGTTAAGTAGCTTTTTCAAGTTGCTGCAAAATCAGTTCACTACAGTACACTGAAGTAGTATTAGTATTTAGTACGTGCATGTAAATTCAAAGTTAACAATCACAGACCATAGTTCAAACACCCGGTTTCAATTTACTATCTCCATCCATGCAGCTGCATGCCCCAGAGCATTTATTTTGCAGACTAAATTTAAAAAAAAAACATATGCATTTTCTCACGCTTTTATAATTCAGTCAGATTTATTATAAATTACAAAGGGCAAGCTCTGTTGCTTGGCCTACTATAGTTGGATATTAATAAGTAGTTTTTATGAAACTCCTGTTACCTGATGTCAGATGATTATAGATTGAAAGTTTTACAATTAAGAGCGCCGTTTTTTCAAGATTTTCAAGGTTAGTTATTTTAGTTTAAAATAAAAGTTAAAACTTCAACGTTTTGGACAGCTTTACTGATATACTGTCGATTTTGGGCTTGATGGCCAGATTAGTAAAAAAGATGTTTTAATTTTAAAAGAACTTTTAATCAAAGATGCACGATAACTTAATTTTTTTGAAAAGAATAATTATTGAGTATTGATTAAACAGAAATAGAATTACATTTATATTAGACACGTTTCTTAAAACTTGTAAATAATAATAATAATAATAATATTCTAAATAATAGTATTAAGTATTAATTATATAATTATTTTATTAATTATTTAATTTTAGTGAAAGACTTCTTAAAACATTCAGTTCCAGACAATTCTCATTCTTATCACAGTTCGTATAATTAATAAACGTATTATAAGTAAAAACTCACGGTCTAACCTTATATACTGAATTATTATTATTCAAGTTCTTCATCTTTCTAACATATCCATGTATTCCATGATATTTTATACTGTGCCTCGTGTCGGATATAGTGGTAGTAATTGGCCTAGATTCAGTATCACCTTCATAACCTATGTATGACGCAATGCAAAATCTAGAAGACACAATCAAAAACCTCTCTCCTCGAGCGAAAGGTCGAAAATTGATCATATTATACCGAAACATACTAATCTTTCCAAAAAAAACTTAAATAATTTTAATAAATTTAGGTTAACTTTAATTTGTCAAGCTTTTCATTGTCTGTTTCCATTCTGTTGATCTTAAGTGTCGTCTCAAGGCTTCTGAATGCGTTTTTTGTTGTTTTCTTTGTATTTCCTGAATTCTTATTTTCTTGTAACCTAACAATCTTCTTGTCAACATCTGAATGTTTAGGCGAAACGTCTTCTTGTTCCGCCAAACTCCTTATATTCTTTAAACGTATCTTACAGTTCCGAAAAACTTTTACCTCTCTTCTAATTTTTAAAGTGTATTTTACACATATTTGTTTTGACTATTAATTTATATGTGGGTTGATGCATAATGTCATCGTTCTGCTTGGTGCGCTTGGTGTTACTTATGCGAAATTTATTCCTGTGGCGACATTTTGAAATATTTCAGTTCTTTTGTTGAGGAAATGATTCAAAAGTACTGAAATATTTTCAAAATGTCGCCACAGGAATAAATTTCGCATAAGTAACACCAAGCGCACCAAGCAGAACGATGACATTATGCATCAACCCACATATAAATGAATAGTCAAAACAGGTTTCCTACTAGTTGTCTGAAGATCGTCCACGGGCGTGAAACTCCGAGTAACAACAACCGCATTTTATTATTTATATACATTCGCTCTATCCTTTAAGATATTGAGCACTCTATTTAAAGTCAGTACTCATGCAGTAGACTGTCTCCGACAATCTTATATATATATATCATACATATATATATATATATACAAACGAGCACTTGTGATTTTGTTCACGGAATGTCGGAAAGTGCTCAATACCATAAAGGTAATGTGAATAGAGTATAGTTTAAGTGGGCTTACATCAACATTTTGAGGTAAGCCCACTTAAACTATATATATATATATATATATATATATATATATATATATATATATATATATATATATATATATATATATATATATATATATATATATATATAATAGGTTGCGTCTTACGCACGCTGTGATTGGTCAATTACCGTGTTTATATCAGGTTATGTAAACACGGTTGTGATGTCACGGCACATTTTTTAGCCTTATTAGTTATTTCATAAAAGAAATAGAAAATGGATGCCCTGTGTTTATATAGCCTGATGCAAGCACTCGAGTGAGTTGGGATAACTATATGGCTCGAGTTCACATCTCCCAACTCACAGTCGTGTTTACATCAGGCTATATAAACATGGGCGGCCATTTTCTATTTCTTAAATATAGTATATATATATATATATATATATATATATATATATATATATATATATATATATATATACTATATCTATATCTATATATATATATATATATATATATGATATAGTGAATCAAAGGTGAGACATACTCGGTCTACCCGATCGAGTAATAATGAAAAATGCTGATTTTGCTACACCAGCTTCTACTTTTATCGTATTACAGTTTTGTTTTTAAAATTAAATAAACTCCCCCCTAGATACCAACATGCGACATTTCTAGCCTTTGATCTCAGAAATTTTTATTTGATTATAACTTTTCCCACAAATTCAAAAACACAATATTTGACATCAAACGCGTAAAATGCTTCATGCAGATGCTGATATTTATTAAAAAATTCATTGATGTGTTGTACAAACTATAGTGAATTATTAGATATCAAAAGTAACCGCTTTCAAAATAACTTATTGCAAGTGGTGGCTATTTCTGAAACTGCGGTCACTTTAGGAAGGACCGCTAATTTCTGTTTTTCCGGTGAATGTAAAGGGCGGAATGACTTTGTGCGAGGGTTAAGTGACCCATGCTTTATAAAAAATAAAGCTGTAATATAGAATTAGAAAAACTGTAATATAGCCGCTAGTGGGTCTTGCCGCTATGATTTCTATCTTAAGCGGCGCAGAAAATCGTTATTTTTGTAACGGAAATCATTCCGCAAGTCATCAGTGCCACATGCCATTCCACAAAATTATCCCGCCATTTACATTCACCGCTGTTTTTCACAGCTGCATGCAGTAATTGTTAAAAAGGCAGCCGCATTCAAAATGACGGTAACTGTCAAAGCGCCGCGGTAATCAGTTTTGAGATTTTATGTATTTGGACAAAAACTTTCTTAGACCGCGTATATCTCGTACAAAGAGGTAAAACTATACTTGGATGATATGAACTGTTATTAGCACAACAAATAAATTGCAGCAGTTATGCAATTGATTACGGTAAAGACAAAGTTTAATTTAGCTTTTGGTTTTCCATATATAATTTCTTGCTTTGTTATTTGATTCTTCAGTTTTAACGTCAGGTAGTATGTTGCGCGGCTCTTTGGCATTTTATTCAGCCAATATATGTCCGTATTAAAAAAGTAACACTTCGAGGCCTGGACCTCTCCCTGTGCTGAATAAAATCGTCTCGCGTTAGCCGGAATAAAATACTAAAGACCGTCGTTTAGGCCAGGCTTCAAAGTGTTAAATATACACAGAGGGGCATTTATGGTTGGTCATATCGAGAACAAGACCAAAGTGTTTGTTTCATTTATCAGTTGTTAATGCATGTTGCTATTTTAAAATTATTTAATATAGAAATTTTCAAATTTAAATTTCTCTCTTTAAATAATTATTGTTGAATTTAAATTAAGCACGAAAGCCTTTTGTTCAGTAAGTGCATAAGAAGCCCCAAAATAACCCTTTTTGAAAATACACCCACACAAAACAAACACTTCAGAAAATAAACCTTTGAAAAATAAACACTTCTGAAAATCAACGCCGAAAACTCTGTGGCCGAAAAGTCTGTATCACACTAGAGTTTACCACAGTTAATAGAATAAGATTATTAATTCGTATTCTATTAACTGTGAGTTTACGAAATAAAGTGCTTTATATATAGTGTTTTGTTAAAATGAGACTTTGTAAGCATGTATACATGCAATTTAGCTAAGAGAAATGTCAAATGACACAAAATCTGAGTGCTTCAAATAATTTAAAACACAATTCATAAATTTTAATAACTTTTGTATACGTGCTTGTTGAGTAATGTGAAATACTGTATAATTTCTGTTTAAATGGATTTCCTGACATTTTGGATTATCAAATTGCATTGCGGATCTGAAAAGTATTTATGAAATATCAGGAAATATAAATTAAACAATCTTTGTAGATTATAGATGAGATCGTCGGCTGGCTTTCAGTCTACTAAAATATTGTTACTGATTACTTTTGCTTGATATTAAACAGCAGCGATGCCAAAACAAGTTTCGCAATAGAAAAATATATTTATAGTTTAAAAATAAGATTATTATTATTTTGATCACATTAATATGTTTTTGTACTTCAAATAACCAACTATAGCGATCGATTAGTAATTTATTATTGATGTTTATTATTGAGGCGCCATAATTTATTAACGATGTTTACAAAAAAATTTGAAAAAGGCTACTTTTGAAAAACCGTTTCTGAAGTCAATATATATGTAGATTGCGGAAAATAGTATATTCTGATGTATCAATATTGTAATGGCTGCATACATTTAAAATCAGTTTAAGATAAAAGGTGTGATGTATATTATCTTGTATAAAGGTCTATATACAATTTGTATAAAGGTCTATATATACAAGTGAGTGCAAATATACAGCGATATTTGGATAGTTAGTTATTTGCATTTATTTGCGCTGGTTATTTGGATTGTTAGCCAATCAAATTTATCACACGGGAGACTACTTCATGTATGCTTATTATTTTGTCTTGGTGCAAGTCACGCTACTTCTCTGGCTTTTTTAGAGTTTTCTTTTTCCATAAAAAATTGTTGATCAGAGCAGCTGTATAATAAATCAGATGTTTTGGTGTTTAGTATCGCTGTATATTTTTACTCGTTGTTTGTATTTTGACTCGCCCTGCGAGCTCGTCAAAATATGGCACAACTCGTAAATATACTATACACCAAAACATATAATAAGATATATCTATTTAGAAGTTGTAAAATTGATGGTCAGGTATAAAACACAATAACTATACTTTCCCTTTTAAGTTTCTAATATTTCTTTGTCGGTAAATTTACACGTATGAGGTATCATAATATCGGCTGTATACGTCACTTGATTTATCGGTGCTTTGCTATTGTTTTTTCTTCTTGAAAGTCTTCTGAGTATAGTGTTTAAAATCTCTTAGCGTTAAAGCAGAGGTAAGCTTAACTCCATCATTGAAAACAGGTATAGTTTTTTAGCCCAAAATATTTGTATAGGAAAAGGTATGAGAAAAGCCTGTTATTGATATATGTAAAAATAAGACTTTTCGATTTTTTAAATTTAAGCTAGCTTTTAAGGGGTTTATAACTTCAAAGAGACCCACGGACAATAATGACCTTACACGAATATACGTATATATGCTGCAGCTGTTTAAATAAAGTCCTTCAACTACATAAAGTAAAGTTATCAAAACTGACTGAATGATTTTTGAAAGACTTGTTGGTTTTTTCCGACTTTTTTTTATCAACTTTTACTAATCTTTGATATGATTACCGAAAAGCTTATTGGGTATATATAGTCATTAAGCCTTTTGTATGGTTAAATATATTTCATGCCATGCATGCCCATACAGTACATGATACATATATTAATTATATATAGCTATCTTAAAAAAACATTATCGGTGTATATTGCTTTGTTGTTCCTGTATTTTGTTCATTAGAATTAAATCAAATAATATTTGTTAACTGTAATCTAATTGTTTCGTTTTCAGTGTTTACCTTGTGAAAATGGATTAATGCAATAAATAATGTATGAACTGTTGGTTAACTTACTTATAAACACTAGCCATATAAACAGGAGAAAAATGTTCAATATTTATATTTTACGACTATTTACGAAAACGTTAACGTATGAATATTAAAACCTAGCCACATGTCAATTTTATTTGATGGATCTTTATTTACTTTCACAAGTATTAGTGCGCGTACAACTTTAAAAATTTTATTGAGTTCTTGAACAAAATGAATACAAAATAGACGTTCAGTATGATATTACCTGTTAAACATTTTGTTGGAAAAAACATCCTTGTAGCTCAGTTCATAACAAAATTGTTTCAATTCTAATCTGATAAGGCCATTCTGTGGTGGTAGAGATAATCATATATATATTGATTGGGAAAGCCGATTTCAGAACTGAGTCTGAGGCGTACATCAGTATACGCGACAATGCATATTAATTTTGACTTACATTTGGTTGAACTTCAAGCATTGTAAAATCAAGCCAGTCGCCACATCGTTCGAATTATTTTAACTTATTGCTGTAGCATATATTGCTATAGAGAAAAATGGGCTTTGATTATTGTTGGTGACAAAGCAGTTCTCTTCTTAATTCGATCAGTTTTGTCAATATATACTGTGTTTTGTGTGGTCAGTATTCGGCGTCTGCTTTGCTTCAAAGGTTAGTTGAAATACACTTAGATTCTTCACGATGACATGGATAAATTTAGGATGTTATTTCTTCTTAGTATTTTTATCATATTCCTTCGTATATAAATTAGTACATTCCTGACCAGGCATAATGTTGTGCTACAAAAGTTTAATGCCAAAATATTCACTGTTTAATATTGATTTAGCATTAAAAATAGAATATTTTCTTCTCATCAATATCATAGAAAAAGCTAGAAGAATTTTGTGACATCCCGAGTAAATAATCTCCACTACTAAAGTTCTCAATAACTACAACAACAGAAATGAATGTTCCTAACGAGACTACGTACCGCCCTCCCCCACCCAAGATTTTGGTAAATCACTAAACTGATCCATTTTCTCAGACTTGATCAGTTCTTACCCTCTTGTTAATGGCCCCTAACCTCGTCCTAATTACGACAAAGCTATATAGTCAAAATAGAGTTAAGCCGTTTTTCTTCATGTTCATGCCTCACAATCGAACATGAAAGTAATTGATCAAAACAGACACGTGAAAGAATGGGGGAGGCAACAAGCGGAAGTATTGTATTACACTTATCTGTAAACTGTTTGTTAAGACAATAATGGAAAGAATAATGGGAAGTTAGTGTAACCTTATATAATGCTTGAGCTCTTGGTTCTTGTAAACCGATCAGGTAAAAGAACTTTAATTGCAACAAAAAGACTAACTGAAGATAAATCCCGGAGCCGCTCGACGGGCGATCCTTAACATACAAAACTCGATATATCAATATGATAATATAATGGGTTTGTTCTATTTAGTTTACATAATGTATACATTTTCTGATCGGTGTTTGATCTGTATAGAGCATTTTTTATTAATTTAAGGCAAAATTACTTTCATGGATTAGTTACTTGATCCTTCCAGGTAATTGGTTACCTGATTAGCAGTACTTGTACGTGATTGGTTGCTTTGTTACTTAGCAACAGTAAACCTGACTGCTTCACCGTGGGCCCCCAAGATTCTTTATGCGATTACGTCATACTATACTTTTACCTACATTTAATGTGTATTTCTCGTTTTCTTTCCATTCCCCTTTCTTTTTCTTTTCTTTTTTCTATTTTTTACTTTCTTTTTTCCTCTTCTTTCTTCATCAATGTTGTATTATTCTCCGATAACCAAAACATGCCAAGTTTTTGCTCGTAGCAAAGAGGAAAAAGAAACCATGTTTTGTTGGTTCCTATAGTGAAATTCTCAGTAATAATAACACAAAAACCAGCCTAAATGAATCTACTCGATTTAATTATAAACAATGTTATATCTCAACTCTAAATTATCCAATCACAGACATTTGATAATTTTTAACAAGAAAATTTCTAAGTTACAAGAAAGTAAGAACTTGAAAAATAGAATTTGAAAGAAAGCAACAAACAAAGCAAAGGTAGCAACAACGAAAGCACTTCGAACCGCGTCAGTTTAGGACTGCCATTTCTAGTGTTCTCTCAAACTTCCCATCGTGTTTCTATATAAACTCTATGGAAACACAGAAAATCATGTTTCCTACATTTTTATAAAATATAATAATCAGCGAAAATATACGTTAAACGCAAAAATATATCTAAATAAAAAGTGTAAATTCTCCTTACTGTCCATGGATCGGCGTGTGCATGGCGTATTAGATGGAGTAGAGTTACATTAAATATTATATAAAATTTATACTAATTATATATATATATTTCTCAAACTCATTAATAATTCATGAGCCGAAAACAAAGGAAATCAGTACCGAGACGGTGGTTTGGATATCGGAGGAAGAAATTACATAAATTAAGCCAACTTTCGCCTCGATTTTCTCTTAAAATACTGATCTGTTTGAGAAGCTATATCATACACTCGGAAGAGTGTTTCATCAGGATTCCAAACACCTCGAAATTTGTTAAAAAACCTCGGCTTCGCCTCGGTTTTCAACAAAAGTCTCGGTGTTTGGATATCCTGATGAAACACTCCTCCTCGTGTATGATATATTACATGTAATATTTATAAACCGCGCAGGAGGGCTTTATCGGATATAAAACACGAGGCGATAGCCGAGTGTTTTAGAGCCGATAAAGCCCGTACTGCAAGGTTTTTAAATGGCTTCTAAAAAGAATCACTTCATACGTTCATTGGCGTAGTAATTTTGAAAATTAAACTTATCTCAGCCGTTAAAAACCAGCGAGAAACTTAGAGCGAGTCTATATCACATATATAGATCCGATACGCTCATGATTTTTCTTTGTGTTTTCCTCATGAATTATTAATGAATTTTAGAAATATATATATATATATATATATATATATATCTGGGGGACATGTCCACATTAGGTTGTGGTCCCATTTTTCTAATTCTAATTTCAGAAAGAGATCCACTTTGTGTGGTAGCCCCATATAGTACTTCTTTTTACCTTCTTTCATAAGATATCCACAAGTGTTGTGGTACAACCTTTATTTAAAATAAGAAGCTTGATCCGTTTTTACTGTACTATATAGAGTATGCCTAAATACAATTATAGACCTGGAGCGAGGGGTATTCCAAAAAAAAATTACCCCAAGGATTCGTCCGAGGGATATTTCATCTCGAGGGGTCATTTTTTGTGGAATACCCCGAGCGAAAGGTCTATAATTGATATATTATACCGAAACATATTAATCTTTCCAAAAAAAGCTTAAATAACTTTAGCTTAACTTTTGTCAGCTTTTCATTGTCTGTTTCCATTCTGTTGATATTAATTAAGTGTCGTCTTACGGCTTCTCGATGCATTCTTTGTTACTTTCTTTCTATTTACTGAGTTCTCATTTCCTTGTAACCTAACAATCTTCTTGTCAACATCTGAATGTTCAGGCGAAACCTCTTCTTGTTCCGCCAAACTTCTTATATTCATTAAACGTATCTTCAGTATTATTATTATTAGTATAAACGTATATTCATACAGTTCCGAGAAACTTTTACCCTCTCTTGTAATTTTTAAAGTGTATTTTACACATTTTTTTTTTGTTACGTATATGGAGCAGGTAACAACAACAATTATATATTACCATATATACTATATTATATATATTTATATATATATATATATTGTTGCTCTCGTAGCCTTACTAGATCGGGCGCCCCCGGTACTTCTAAACATTGTGAGCGTATTTTCAAAGTATCGCTAGAAAGTTCTCAGCCACATCATTCAACAACTAGGCAACCAAAAATCATAAAATCGAGCATGCGAAGTACTGACCTCTATAGAAACAGATCAGTGATGCGAAGCATGTTGGGAATATTGCGTAAAATGTGCCGAAGAACGCAGATGGAATTACTTACAGTCAGTCTACCCGATCGAGTAATAATGAAAAATGCTGATTTTACCAGTTTCTACTTTTAACTTTCGTATTACAGTTTTGTTTTTAAAATTAGCTAGGTAAACTCCGCCCCCCAGATACCAACATGCGATATTTCTAGCCTTTGATCTCAGAAATTTTTACTTGATTATAATTTTTTCCACAAATTCAAAAACACAGTATTTGACATCAAACGCGGAACTGAAATGCTTCATGCAGATGCTGATATTTAATAAAAAAATTTAATTGATCTGTTGTACAAACTATAGTGTATTTATTAGATACACAGTAACCTCTTGTAAAATAATATTGGAAACGGCGGCTATATACTTCTGGAAGTGCCGTCACTTTAGGAAGGACCGGTAATTTCTGTTTTTCTGGTGAATGTAAAGGGTGGAATGACTTTGCGCGAGGGTTACGTGACCCATCCTTTATTATAAATAAGGCTGTATAATATAGAATTGGAAAGACTGTAATATAGCCGCTAGTGGATCTTGCTATGATTACGGAAATCATTTCGCAAGTCATGCCACATGCCATTCCGCAAAATTATTCTGCCTTTTACATTCACCGCTGTTTTTCACAGTAATTGTTAAAAAGGCAGCCGCATTAAAAATGACGGTGACTGTCAAAGCGCGGGAAATTCTGAGATTTTATATATTTGGACAATTAATTTACTTTCCGGGGGGCTGCGTATATGTTGACCGTTGGCACAAATTCAAATCGAATATCACTATCACTGTAGAATGCATGAAATATATACCAAGTCGAGTTTCAACTATATTTCGACAAGTTCCCGACTCACTGTCAATTATAACCGCTAATATACTAAAAATAAGGAAAGGCTGGTAACATTTCAGACGACACTCATTCAAAAACCGTTCGATCTCGCCAAAATTGCCATCAGTACATTCGTCAAGAACTTGCCTTTCGGTTTATTGCTCTTTCATCCTCAACGTTCATCTTCGCAGCTCGAGAAACGTTCATATACAAACCGGCTTTGGCTTCACAAAAGCTCTCGCCGTATGCGTGTCACCTCAGTTTGTATGAACGTTTCTCGAGCTGCGAAGATGAACGTTGGGGTCGAAAGAGCAATGAACCGAAAGCCAAGTTCTTGACAAATACACTCATGGCAATTTTAGTGAGATCGAGCGGTTTTTGTGGATTTTACGGAGCTTCAAGTGAGGGCCGTCTGAAATATTCTCTATGAAAGTCACCAGCCTTTCCTTATTTTAAGTATAAAGCGGTTAATTGACCATGAGTGGGACTCGCCGAAATATAGTTCAAACTCGACTCGGAAAGTCACAAGCATCAACAAATACAAAGCAGAAACAAAATAAGAAGATTTATTTCGAATTTCTATGGGTCATGGGTCAACATACGCAGCCCCTCCCCCCCAAAGCAAATTAAATCGTAGGTAAACAAAAGGAACACAACACTTGCAAGGGGGTGGCGTTTGGGCCGCCTCCTGTGGTTCAGCCGCGAGTAAAAAGACTAAGACTGACATCCAAGATGACCGCGTATAGGGACCTAGAACTGACGTCCAAATATTCCCCATTGCCGCCATGTTTTGCCTCAGTTTTTTATTAGTAGTCAGCCCTCCAGGTATATATAGAGTCAGTTCATTGAGTCAATCATATTTGCCTGCATGATTGTAGGAAGAGCGCGCAATACAATTGTACGTCAAATGCGTGAAGGCCAAGCTTTTAAAAGCCTCTTCTCGTTTGGTTTAGAAAGGTATGTCTTGACAAATGTTTGCTTCTCAGCGTCCTGACATCATCGTATGATTTACTGTGCAATTGGGTATTAATTCAAAGAGCTCAGATTAGACCCTCGTGCTATTTTGAAACTGTTTGAAAACTCGCTCGTTTAGATCATTCCCAAATAGCACTGAAGTCCAGTTAGAAGCATCTATACATCTTCTGCTTCTTCAGGTGCGAATTTAAAGATTTGAAAATTTTGAAAGAATACATAAATGAAACAATTAAGATTTAAACATCATGTATCTCCATTGGCCTTTCAGGTTCAAAGGATGGCAGACTTTAGTCCAATCCTTCATAAACAATTTTATATTCAATAAAGAAACCCGTCATAATTCCATGGGTTATCATAAAGTGATCAGTTTAATCAATGCTTTCATCAAAAGAAAGTATACGTTAAAAGAGTACAAAACTTTTTTTAAATTATACTCGTCATTGTGGTCATTGTCGTTTTAGCTTTTTTTTATACCTCTTAGCATTTGTAACCTTGTGCTAAAAAAATGCATTGTTGTTGTTAATAATTTCAAAATTTTGAAATAAATAGATCTCAATGTATTGGTACCGTTATAAACACAGGAAAATATATTTCTATTATGTTAATAAAAAAGACAGCTGCATGCAAAAAATATTTAATTTAATGTTGTACGCAGATTCTAATTAT
Source organism: Paragorgia papillata (assembly GCA_035771165.1). NCBI lineage: Eukaryota > Metazoa > Cnidaria > Anthozoa > Scleralcyonacea > Coralliidae > Paragorgia > Paragorgia papillata. Next base: position 621,609 of record JAWNZC010000229.1, read on the forward strand.
ACTATGCTGTTCGCTCCATGCAGAGGTTTAATAAGACGTTGGCTTGGTTTGATAAAAATAATTAAATGTTAACTGATTCAAATGATCTACTGCATGGTGAGCTGGTTAGTAAAACTAATATTTTCTCCATGTAAGATGTGTTGTTGTTTTAAATAAGACATGTACAAAGACTTGAAATCTGTACTTCTTGGCATCTTGCTAGAGTAACACCAGAACTGACATAAACTATATTGACTAAATCGGATTTACTGAATACAAATTCGTATATAGAGATGTCGTATTTCAGTTACCTTACATTATCAATGTCAATATATAAAAAAGTATATTGATTAATATTGCATAGTGTAACTATACGCCTTGCTCAATATAACAAATGTACATAACATACACGAAATAAGAAGTTACTGTCAAATAAAATAGAAATTTCAGACATAAATTATTAGTAAATGCAAGCATTAATACATGCAAACATGCATGTTTAATTTATCATGGCAGGTGCAATTTCTTACAAGAAAAACAAATTTATTCAGTGTCTGAAAAGATGAAGCTGGACGATTGATTCTTTGAGCGTACCAAGTTCATTCCTCACTATCTGGAAAATTCTGCAGCAGTAAACATAGAAAATATATCGTGCGATATTAACTCATTTGTGGACCTAAAGATTCAGCCCAGCTATAAATGTTCATGTAAGTCTTATTATCTCTTTAGCTTGATATTCATTGTACAGTTCTATGTATATGATCTACGGTAAACGGCATCAGTGACCAAGAGAACATTTCAGTAGCTGTTCTCCTACACTGCTTAACCTGTTCTGTGTACTTAATAATAAAATATGGCAGAGAATTAAAACTCTCGCGCCTTTGCAAGTTAACAGAAAATCTCTTTCCTAATCGTTGGTGCATGTGTCTTGTAGAAAGAAAAGAGTCTTTTTCATAGATAAGTATTTTAAAATCCGGGCAAAGTCACGATTTAATAGTTCAACTGACCACTTCTTGCATTTAGCAAGAAGCCATGTTAAATAACCTAGCATTTTAAACTCAGGTTTATGTTGTCTGACTATCACGATGCTCTATCAATTTAAGTATTATATATCTTCACTCAAGGTCAACAGAACTGCGCATGCATGCGTGTTAGGTTTACTATCTTAAGTGCAAGAGTTCTATATATATGTCATCTATTATATATTTCTATAACCGTATACAGTTGTGGAACGTACGGTGCAAATTTCGGTACGGTTCCAAATTCCTTCGGACCTGTGCACGCATGTATATATCATGGAATAAAAAAAAATGCACATCCTTGCAAAGGAATCTTGAAGAGTTTGTAATTTTTCATTTGCCAAATTTTCTGGACAAAATTCTAGAGTTTTATATTTTTGTAAAGTTTATATAGATGGTCGAAACTCATGCGCTGCCAGTCATTTGCAGATGATGGCTCATATATGGTTGCTTTTGCAAGTTAGTTTAAGTCTTCTAGAAGCATTCTATCTATAGAGCTATATCAAAGAAAGCGCGAGACAGCATTGAAAGATCGTGGGACAAACGTATTTCTAAGCGAAACCTCAGTATAGTACGTATACCGAAAAAATGCTCAGTAGACCATTTGAATCCTTGCGAGGAATATTTTGTTCCGACAGTTGGCTATATATATATTTGGTTGTGACGCCTGTTTTAAAACTGAACTCTTTTTCTGTGTAACCTAGCTTTTTTTTTTACTGTAGTGGTATAATAGTCCAGACTTAATTCAAGATAGCTAGTAATTTCTTGCCTGAAAGTCGATCAATATATTAATAGACATCGTGAAGACAGAATTTTCCGATACTACACGTTACTGGTTCTCCATGGAGTAATTGGGTTATGTGAAGTGATATATTGTAAGCCGTTTACAGTTAAGCCTTTCAGTGCGTGGGTGTTAGCAAAAGTATAAAAAATACTAAGTACGTGCTATAGGCAGTGAAGGGATTAACTGAGCAGGGTTCCTTATAGCTCCTTACAAGCGACTCTTAGTTATGGAGAAAACTCATGCCAGTTTAAAAGAAAGATTAAAAGATGTTGCATGCAGCAAACTAAATTAAACTGAACGAACTATTTATACTGAATAACCATGCATCAATCATATCTTCTCCCTAAGAACTAAGAGTCAGTATTATAATACAGGAAGAAACCGGAGTACTGGGAAAAAACCTTTGGTCCTTAGTAGAGTCAACTGAGCAGTCTGACCTAGAAACACTCTTCTGACATGCATGCGCGGATCGAACCCGCGTCGCAGATGTGAAACGCATGTATGCATGCGCTAACCATTGGATGTTCCACCAACACCCTAACTGTCTAGTCCATATAAATCACAACAGAATAAAGAAAGTGATTTTATAAAATAATTTGTTTTGATATAACATTTATGGCTTATATAGGACCAAGACAGATATATAATATATTATTATTTTTCAAATAAAACATGCTTGATTACACGCTAGTTATTTTGTTTTAGGTCTTTCACATCTGCAAGGTTGAAGACTATAAATTAAACATGCATGATCTATATATAAACATAGTACTCGATTGTTCTTAACTCCTTCACGACCGATGGCTCTCCACTTGACAAGTAAAATCGCCTGGTGTTAGACAGAGTAAAATCGTCTGGTGTTAGACAGAGTAAAATAGTCTGGTGTTAGACAGAATAAAATAGTCTGGTGTTAGACAGAGTAAAATAGTCTGGCGTTAGACAGAGTAAAATCGTCTGGTGTTAGACAGAATAAAATCGTCTGGTGTTAGACAGAGTAAAATAGTCTGGCGTTAGACAGAGTAAAATAGTCTGGTGTTAGACAGAGTAAAATAGTCTGGTGTTAGACAGAGTAAAATAGTCTGGCGTTAGACAGAGTAAAATCGTCTGGTGTTAGACAGAGTAAAATAGTCTGGTGTTAGACAGAGTAAAATAGTCTGGTGTTAGACAGAGTAAAATAGTCTGGTGTTAGACAGAGTAAAATCGTCTGGTGTTAGACAGAGTAAAATCGTCTGGTGTTAGACAGAGTAAAATAGTCTGGTGTTAGACAGAGTAAAATCGTCTGGTGTTACACAGAGTAAAATAGTCTGGTGTTAGACAGAGTAAAATCGTCTGGTGTTAGACGGAGTAAAATAGTCTGGTGTTAGACAGAGTAAAATAGTCTGGCGTTAGAGTAAAATACTCTGGTGTTAGACAGAGTAAAATCGTCTGGTGTTAGACAGAGTAAAATAGTCTGGCGTTAGAGTAAAATACTCTGGCGTTAGACAGAGTAAAATCGTCTGGTGTTAGACAGAATAAAATACTCTGGCGTTAGACAGAGTAAAATCGTCAGGTGTTAGACAGAGTAAAATAGTCTGGCGTTAGACAGAGTAAAATACTCTGGCGTTAGACAGAGTAAAATCGTCTTGTGTTAGACAGAGTAAAATAGTCTGGCATCAGACAGAGTAAAATACTCTGGCGTTAGACAGAGTAAAATCGTCTGGTGTTAGACAGAATAAAATACGCTGGCGTTAGACAGAGTGACATAATAAAGTCTGCGTCGTCCGAAAACGAACGATACTTCCTATAAGCCTGACCCTGGGGTATTTTTACACTCCGACAAAACGAAGCCCCTAGAAAAAAGAGCTCTTCATGGGACATCTCGCGGTTGCTAAAACTGATTCAGAGATATTTATTCTGAAGACTTTAGACTATTGTATACTTTATTGGTTCTTTATGAATCTTATACCAAAATAATCACTTGAAGCATGCAGACGATTCCAGTCATACAAATTTCATCCTTGCAACACATTGTGCTTATACGAAGAAACACATTTTACATGGGAAATAATCGCAGACAATCGTATTAAATTGATCACCACAAAATTCTTGGGATTTAAGAAAATTTCGTTTTGGCTTCAAAGCACAGCATGGGAAATAGTTAAGTGCATAGCGTGAAATCAACTAAATTAAAAACAAAATTTACATATGACTGTTCTTATGCATGCAGGAAAAGTCTTTGTCAATGCTTTGTAAATTACTTCGTATTGTTCTGGTTCAATATTTTTCATCACAAGAATGAAGAAGATGCAATGCTTCATCTAGCTTCGAAAAACAAATTTATTTTATCCATAATTTTATCCATTCTATCGTCAGTATAATTAAAGTTAAGAATTCTTGTTTTACACCGTGTATAGATTACTATAGAAAAATAATTCAAAAATTTGGGCCTGAGACGAGGCTCGTTACAAGTGCTGTGAGGACAAGGTTGTTTTCACACTTAATTTTGGGAGCTTTTTCATGGGTGTTTTAGCGGAGTCCAATAGGATCGTAGGATCTGGGTACTTGATTGATGTTTTTCTCCTATGGTACTGCTCGCAATAGGAAAGGCATTAGAGCGTTGCCTCCAACGAGCGTTGCCTCCCGCTCACCGAAGTGATTTTCAAGGAGGTCCTGCAGTACCAAAAGTTGTAAGCTACAAGTACCAACTATAAAATGGTTCATATAGTTAATCTGCAATTCTTTAATATTTTTTTCTTTTTCCTTTACAGAATTGTTTATTTTATTTCTGAGTGAATCAGTGAATGACAAGACAAGAAATGATTAACACGCCAACTGCTACCAGTTCAACAACAGAAGCTAGAAAAATCTCATTAAACAACGAAATTTGGTTCATGGTCATTAAATATATTTTATTCGGTACAGCGTTTTTAATTAGTGTAGCTGGCAATACCTTGGTTACCTATATTATATTCACTCGTATTAAGATGAAAACTGTTACGAATTTATTTATTCTAAATTTGGCTATTGGAGACTTGATTTACACATTAACTATTCCTTTTGATATTGGAATTCAAGAAAGTGGTAAAAAGTGGATTTATCTTCCCTTTTTCTGCAAAGTCCTTTCTCCACTCCAGACCATTTCTATGTCATCTTCGCTTCTTACGTTGACTATGGTTAGTCTAACAAGATACCGGGCTATTATCTACCCTTTTAAAACACAGATGCAAGATAGAGGTGCTAAATGGAGCATTGTCATGATTTGGATATTTTCAGCCATAACAGTGTTTCCTCAAGTAGTACATCAGCAAGTTCTGAACCAAGAATGTTCGGAGAAATGGGAGAGCAAGAACCATAGAAAAGCTTATACAGCTTTTCTTTTTGGTTTTCAATACGTAATACCTTTAACTATTATGACAATAGCGTATACACGAATTGGGTTTGAATTATGTCGACCAACTCAAACACCAAATTCATTAATTCAAGAAGAGAGAGATAAAGAAGCGCACAAAGTAGTTTCAATGCTTGTAACAGTAACTGCAACATTTGCTATCTTTACATTACCTACCTCAGTCATGTGGTTGTGGTTAGATTTTGGAGACGCAGACAGCTCATACTCACATTTCTGGGACGTTCTGGACATTTTGTATATTTCTGACTTTATTAACTTAGCAGCTCATCCTATTCTATATGTCTACTTTAGTAAAAATTTTAGGACTGAGATGAAGGCAACATTTACAACCAAAGCTAACGAAGCAGACTCCAACGTGTGTAGGAATAATATAAATGCACGGTTAAGGCGCACGTTCAAGACAACAGTAGTCTAGTCTAGTGCAATTGAAATATAATTACCATGACGCAAACTAAGATATTTTGTTACTCCCAACTGGGTATTAAAAACCGAACAAAACAAAACAAACCAAAACGAAACAGAACAGAACGAAACAAAACAAAACAAAACAAAACAAAACAAAACAAAACAAAACAAAACGAAACGAAACGAAACGAAACAAAACAAAACAAAACAAAACAAAACAAAACAGCACAGCACAGCACATGCAGCACAGCACAGCACAGCACATGCAGCACAGAACAGCACAGAACAGAACAGAACAGAACAGAACAGCTCCTTTAAAGCACTGATCTTTTGAAAGACTGAGTTGTAAAGCGGCGATCTTTAAAATTTAAATTTGTCAGCAATATTTTTTCAAAGCAGCGTAATAAAGCCGAATTGATCCTGCACAGAAGTTTTTTCTGGAAATTAACTGACACGAAGCCGTGCAGCTCAACAAGTATACTCACGCGTGACACACGTGCGGTTCAAGTCATTCCATGCAAAAATACCGTAAACCTAACAGCCAAATTTCAGTGGCTCATTTATGGTTATAGAGCGGTTATAGAGCATTCAAACATGAGTTGCGGGTTAGAGTTCTGTCAAAAGAAAACACAGTTTTCCGAGTTTTAAAGGTGCTGTCCAGTCCGTTCTGCGCATGTACGTAACTAATGTTTACTTCTTCGTTTATAAAAAATATTTACCTTATTGAAGATTGTACTCAGGGTGGCTATATAAACGCTTCTATCGTTTTCTATTCTTTTTAAATGTAAATATTAATAGACATAAGTAATTTTGTATTTAACATTCAGAATGAATATTGTGTAAAAGGTTATAATATTGGGTATAAAAATAATTTAAAACGTTCAGAGTGATTGAAGTAGTTTTATTTAAATATTTCAGTAAAATTTTTATTATAGTTTCTATTCTACACAGCCTACTCAAAAATCATGTGCGATGAGTGTGACCCTGGCCCGAAGATGAATTTAAATATGTAATAAGTTAATAAGAAAAATGAATATAATTACTTTGAGATTTTTCCAACAATCTATGTAAAAAATTTGAATTAAATGTTCGGAATTGAGATTTTTTTATGGCAAGGAGTAGACGAAAAGCATTTGTAACAAAATAATTAACTTAAAATTATACCAAAGGCAAAGTAAGAATAACACAATAACTATAGAGCGTTTTCACTCACGTGATCGGTGGCCCCATGGGGGTGGTGAAACAATACGAAATATTTGAATAAGAAAGAGCTAATTCCCATACCGTACACCAATATGGCCGCCATTTCATTGTTTTGATACACCAATATGGCCGCCGTGACGTCAGATGAAAACGCTCTATAATTATGATAACACGGCCTCTATTTTAATTAGAAGAAATATGTAAGATTTAATTAATTACCGAGAACCAAGGCTTTTAGTTATTTAATAGTTGAGGAGGTTTTCTAAAAAACATATCAATTACTATATATTGCCCTGGTCAGGTGACCGGACAATATCTATATACAGCTCTTGAATTTTTAATTATCGGCTCTCTTGGGATGTATCGTAGATACATCTCTAGAAAGAACGAAGAAAACCGACTCAGCTATTAAATAACGGCTGTATATAGACCTCTTACTGCTTATGACATCAAGACAGCCATCTTGAAAGACAACTTCGATGTTCAGTAGCTCAACAACAGAACGAATAATCCAAATAAAATTATATAGTAGGGAATAATAATAGTATAGAATAATCCTAATCAAATTGTAGAATATCCTAATAAACATAAAGTAAAAAGTAAACGAAAATGCTTATAAACTATAGTCTAGAATTTTCATCAATTATTCGCGCTGATGAGCAGCGGAAGTTTGAAGTTGTCCCCCCAAGATGGCCATGCAAGGGGTCTAAAGATCTAGAACGCTCCGTCAAAGATGTATTCGGTTAAGCGCTCATATTTTGCCGATCCTTCTTTTGGACGTATAATTGTCGTTGAATCAAATCCTTTTGTATACAAGAAAGTAAAAAAAAAAATACTAAAAATTCTCAATATATCATCTCGCAATATTGCATGCAGTCTCCAGCTGTTGTATAACCAATCAGATATATTGCTCGAATCCTTTTATAGTATTCTTGCCGCTCACAATGCATGTAAAAACATATATACGCTATTCAAAACATATAGATAATAATAGTAAAATTCATTCTCTGAATTCAGTAATGTGCATTGTTTTATTATATATAATAAGCTCATGATGGTGTCTTAAACTGAAAACCCGCAGAATAGACGTAATTATAATATTTACATTAATGACAATCCGATCTATAGAACGATATTTTTAACCAAACGATATTATGTTGCAGGAACAAAAATGATACTCGTAACATACTCGCAAAATATTGTTTAGGCAATATGTTGTGCTCAAATTAATCGTTATGTGATGAATGGCGCTGTGTATAACACCTCGTGGATGCCATGCATTACAGCCATATTACTCAGTACTACACCATGCACACAATATAGCTTACACACTAGATGTAGATGTTTTCAAAAGCATTGTACAGCTAGGGTCAGTTGTGATATTGTTCTTTTCAGAAGCAGCATATGTTTCTTCGCCTGTTTCATCATTCCTTTCATGTCGGTGATCCGACTCCTTCGCAAAGCTCGACGTTTGTGAGTGTGACGAGGTCGAATAAACTTTGCGTTTTATTTTACCAAGATAGCGACGAAACTCACGTCTGAAATCCTCATTGCATGCCAAATAGATAAAAGGATTTGCAGCAGCATTAGCAAAATCTAATATGTTGAAAAAAGCAACAATGTCGTAAAATTCAGCGATGCTATTGCTATCAAAGTCGTTGATCATCCACATGGTTGACGTAGGCAGGTTACAAAATGCAAATGTTACAGTGACGATAATCAACATTCGTATTATTTTCTTTGATTCTTCATTTCGTGTCTTCTCCAGTGTTTCGTTCTCAGTTCGTCGACTGCCTTTCTTTAATTCAATCCCTACCATGGTATAAGCGAACGTTATTGCAGTAAGAGGAATGACGAACTGCAATAAAAACAAACTCAACGTATAAGTCTTCTTGCTTTCATTGCTCGGCCATAATTCATCGCAAACTTGCTTGTCTGTAACGTCTAGAACTATGGCGTACGGTAGGACCTGAAATATCGACAAAAGCCAAATAACGACAAGCGAAATCTTGATTTGAACCACCGAAATTTGACGATGTAGAGGAAACACCACAGCCCAAAATCTTGATAATGCCAGTACCATTAAAGTAAATGCTGATACACATATCGAAAGAGTCATTAGTGGGTAAAATAGTTTGCAAAAAAAACTAGCAAAAGGCCAGGTGTTTGACTCATTAACCACGATATCCAATGGAACATAGAGAGTGTAAAGAACGTCGGAGACAGCAAGATTAAGAATTAAAAAATTTGTAATTGTCTTCATCTTTCGTCGGCGTGTGATAATAACACACACCATGAGATTGCCTGGGAGACTAACCAAGAACATGATGGCATAAAGTGTGTATTTTAAGACTCGAAACCACGTAACATCTCCAATGCTTTGGTTTGAGCTTTCAATCCCTTCACTAGGCGGTGTTGTTAGATTTGGAAACGTTTCCATTGCGAATATCTCCTATTGCCCTGCAATCTAGTAAAGAATAATTAGAAATAAATATATATATATATATGATAAAAACTTTTCAATGTCTGAACAATTAACTTCATGCATGCAGACCCCCCTACATGCACGCTAATGTTATTAGCACGCAACTGTAGCCACACTGGCAGTCAGACGTCTACGACGAGTTTATTAAATTGTATTGTATTTAATAGAAGTACGAAGTGTATTTTATGGAAGTGTTCAAGTTTCTTTTTCTCAACCATGGCTTTCGTTTCGAATAGTAGGTATGGTTTGTCTGGATAAAAAATTGTTAAAAATATAAGAGGGGATTTGTCTATCTGCATGTGATTACGATAAGAGTAAATAATTTGGGCGACAATTTGAGCAAGGGGAGTCGAACGTCTAATCTTCTACCTTGTTATTCTTTGCATATATAGTGAAAGACAAGTTGATTCAAAATAGTTCAAGTGAAGAACATGAGTAAAATATTAAAAAATAACAGCACACTAGGTGTATTAAATGGTTTATCTCATTTCTTTTTAAATTATAGTGTTCTCATTTCTAAAATACAACACAAACATAAGATACGGGACACAACGGCCACCTGTGGTAGCGCAACATGTGTCCAATAAGTATTTATATGAAGAGGAAAATGTGTCATTAAATTCTGAAACAACAAAAAAAAACGCATCCAAATCCTGACACTAAATAAGTGAAAGTTAGATAATTAAACTGTAGGTAAAAGCATAATTAACAATTTACTCAACTATGCTGTATATAACGACGTTGTGAAATGTATGTCAAATATCAGATTATATTGTTAGATGCGCAGCATTACTATATATGGCATTATATCAAACTGACCAAAACGCTACTTACATTTCGGGAGCCTATAAGTTTCTTATTTGTATAGCTATACAACATCTACGGTATCAGTGCATGGCAAACGGTAACAAAAACCTAATTCAAATTATGTTTTAAAGCCTTTCCATAAATTACACTAGCCAGCTGCACAGTCAAGAATTTCTACTTGCCGTATGAAGAGAGCGACACAAAACGATGAACAATTACCGAAATTCTCTTTCTAGTACATGTAGTATGTCGTCTTCTACTCACATGAACTTGTTTTTATAATTAATATTTGGAATTTTTTTTACATCCCACACACATTGTCTTGCAATTTAATAATACAACTGCTTGGAGTCTTTGTTGTCTGCCAAGAATGGGATCACGGATGAAGAATAATCACGTGTCGATCGAGTGGGCGGAAACTCCAGATCGAGAACCGACAAGTCGCTTCGTGTTTTAAATTCGATAAAAAACCCCAACACAATCATCAAGTAACCAAGTGAGGTCATGACTCATGTATATAATTATGGTGCTTAATGCTTTCATTATGAAATTTTAAATAAGAGATCTGAACTTTTCTCAAAATGTCGCCACCAGAACTGAGTAACATATCAAACACCTGCCTGGCGTGTAAAAAAGAATGTGAGACTGATGTCACCAAGCAGGCTTCCCACGTAGGATGAATCATAACGCATTATAACTGAGTAGCCTGCATGCGCTGCAGAACACTACTGGTAAACCAGAATCTCCTGTTTATCTTATCCTAGTTACCTGATGTTTGCTATCATACTTGTGAAACTCACTGTCAGAGTAGTAACAACCTTATTTTAAGTCTACTTCTTGTATACTGTAAGCTGATCTACCTCTTGAGGTATTGAGAAACACATAGCAATTAACAAATCGAAATATAGTAATAAGGTTTGAGTACTGCCGAAATTATTGAACGTAGTTTCTAGGTTTAAGTTTAAAGTACCTATGAAACGAAAATTAAGTTCCTTGCTTCGTTTTTGAGATATTTCAGTATGTTTGATATGCAAATTTGACTTATAAGATAACTTTACGTCACAGTTTGCATAATGAGTTATCGCAAAGTGTTCTATATCTTTGTTATTATCGAACAAAAGCACTTGGCGAATTAGGAACCATGTGCGAGTGTTTCTCGCGGAGAAAAGACCCTGGTCACGTGACTACCGAAATCTGGTTGTGACAAATTTTGTTTGGACAGGGGTGGTAGAGATGATTTAAAGCTTCTTGCCTGAAATATTTTACCGTTTGAGAAAATACTTCGATCTTGGGGATTCAAAAGTTCAGCGCTAAGTGGGTACAATATGGCTATGATTTCTGATTATGTTCACAAGAAATGGGTGACGTACGAGGGACTGACGGCGTAGAAAAGCGAAAAGCAATGACCGCAGGTGGTAAATATTTTTCCCGTTTTAAATTCGGATTCCTTATCTAGCTGCTCAGGGTTGTTTGCTATAATGCTATCCTTAAAATTAAAAATACAAAGCGCTGAGATATATCCCTCGGGGTTGTCTAGGTCGTTTATCCAAATTAAAACTTCAGACTGTCGTCTGGGTAAATGTCGACGACCCTCCGAATGCTTCGAATTTCTCTCTGCTCCACACCTCGGTAATTTACGTAGAGTATTCACATAAAAACAAGTTGTGTATAAGAATAAGCATTATAGTCGAAATCTTGAGCAGCTAGAGAAGGAATATGTGAATTTGAAATGTGAATTATTTACCGTCTGTGATCTGTTTCTTTGTTTCGCTTCTCTGCGGCGCGAGTCTCTTCTACGTCACCCCTTTCTTGTGAACATAATTGAAAATCATAGCCATATACCGCACCCACTTAGCATCCAAGATCAAAGTATTTTCTCAAACGGTAAATCTTTCAAACGAAAGCTTCAAATCCTCTCTACCCCACCCCTGCCCAAACAAAATTTGTCACAACCAGATTTTGGTAGTCACGTGACCATGATATAACCAAGGTCTTTTCTCCGCGCGGCGGGTGGAAAAGAGCCTGGGTACGAGGTTGCAACAGAGTCTTAGTAAATTTTAAGTGTTTTTGTTTGACAATAACAAAGATATATAATGTTTTGCGATACGTTATTATGCAAAGAGTGACGTAAAGTTGTCTTACAAGTTAAGTTTGCATATCAAACAAACTGAAATATCTCAAAAACGAAGCAAGGAAACCAAAAACTGCAAAATATGTTACTCTATCATTTTTAAGTGTTCTTTTAAATAAGACAAACTTAATTTTCAATTTTGCAGCCAAAAGCTGAATTACATTGGGTTAAAAATGTTACAAGTGTGTAATTACAATACTATTCAAGGTAATTAAAAAATAGGGTTAAAAATGTTACAAGTGTGTAATTACAATACTATTCAAATACTATTCTAACGTTTAGAGCGAAGGCCCTTTACGTTTCTCTCTGACGAAGGGCCTTCGCTCGAAACGTTAGAAACTACGTTCAATAATTTCTTTTATTTCACTGTAGCAATTAACCACAGTTGGCCAACCTGACGTAGGCTACGTTTGAAGTTCCTTAAAATTAAGGAACGGCTTTAATAATAATATGAAATATGGCCACAAGAACGCTTTGAAGTCGAATCGTCTGTGATTACCTTCAAACACGTCTAAACACTATAAACAATAGTCACACAGACCAGAATCACTTCGATTTTATTTCTTACAAATTAGTTTTTCGAGCTATTAAAACACCACAATTGGCGATTGTCATATTTGTTTCGCTTCGGTCGCCAACAATCACAGGCGTATTACGCGTGCTCATAAACTAGAACTTGTTTGACCAGTTCAAAACGTGACTGACTCACCCCAAACCTGGGGCGAAGATCGAGTTTGTTGGCAGAGCCCACTTTCCCCCGAAGCCTTCAAGCCTGTAGGTCGGAAATGGGCTCACATCAATTTAAATTTAAACAAATTCCAAACTCGTGTAGAGAAGAAACATGCATATGTACAGCAGTATATACTGGTTGTTGTCGTAGCGGATTTATTTCATCGTTCGTACGAAAACAAATATGAAATATCTGAAAATGTCGTAAATCAACTATATAGTTGTTTTACAGAAGTTCAACATGAGTCCGGTACCCTGGTCCCATAAGTTCTACGCTGCCCCTTCCCCCCCCCCCCCCTCAAAAAAAATATGCTGAAAGTGGGGTAGAACCTCTGAGACACGCAGGGTATCATTTCCGTGGTTTATATTAGAAATCAGTTGTTTATTCCATTATGGACTTTATTCCATATATAAATAAATTATGATTTACCTTTACAAGGCTTGCAACCTTGTTAGTGGTGCAGGCGCGCAACTAGGGGGGGGGGGGGGAGTTGGGGGGTTGCAACCCTTGCCCTTTTTAACCCATGCCCTTTTTGTGAGACCTCTAATACTAGGTTAGACATTAGATAAACAGATAATTAATCGTCTGTTGTAGTACGCAATACAATTCTCCGCAAATCTGGCGAGACTCAGAGGCTTCTAGCAGTGGGCCCGGGCGGCAGCTAGGCTGAATATAATTATGATAAATTTTAAATAATGCGAGACCAAAATAAAAATTTCCGCAACCGAAAATACGAGAAAAGCGTCCTCAAAATGCAGGAAATGCCGTTTCAGAGACCCAAAATTCAAAAATTTTCCGGGGGTGCATGCCCCCCGACCCCCCTAGAATCTCTGCTTGGCTTCTACTCCGAAATTGTTTAGAATACTGAATGACTTTGCCCTTTTTTTGCGTTCAACCCCTGCCCTCGAAATTTTCTAGTTGCGCCCCTGTGGTGGTGGCAGTTACTGACGTTTCGACGGTCTTGGTCAGCGGCAGTCATCCTCAGAATCTGACTCATCTCCAGTCGTCTCTTGTGTCTTTCGTTAGAGAGAATTTATTTAAAATAGGAAAGTAAAAAACGCTGGCGTAAATGATGTGCAGCAGGGGGCAGGGGAGTGAAATTCGAACTAAACTCCAGCGCGCCTTGTAATTTAATTACCCCATGCATTGCGATCTCCTGCGTCTTAATTTTCCTAGTTTTTCCTCCCGCTTGAATCACGTAATACGCACATTACGCTGGAGTTTTCCGAATTTTATTCCCCTCACCCCTACTGCACATCATTTACGCTGGCGTCTTTTTTACTTCCCTTTTTTAAATAAATTCACTCTAACGAACTACACAAGAGACGGCTGGGGACGAACCTCAGAATCAAGTGAAAATTTTGAAAAAACGAAAGAAAAAACCCTGAGTATGAGGTTAAGAACAAAACCCCCATGCCTTTCTCACATCTGCTTATAAATTAAAGTTCTTTTATAATTTAAATGTGACATTCCTCAAATTAATCACAACAAACTAAAATCTAGCTGTTACTATACGATTTTGCGTATTTGTACGAATATTGAAAAACCGTCTATAGAAAGTCTTGTTGCACAGTGAAGGAGTAGTCGATTATTTTATGTTTTCAAAGTATTTGTTTGATTAGTTATGGAAATAAACTATTAGGTGCACCTGCAAATATAAGTGGATATGTATTAAACCTTTTCAGATTACAACTAACGCGCCTCTCGCAAATATATTACTATTTTCATCATAAATAAACGCAGTAAATAACTACGAAAAATAACTATGAAAACAAAGCAGTGAGTGATACGACTGAAGCCAAGGCTAAGTGGAACGGCCGAGGTCAGTACTTTTAAAATTTTAACCATGGCGTAGCAACTCAGTGCATTACGCTATCTCTGTCTGGTCACCCCTGTGGCAAAAAGTGTTTTGAGATCCATTTTAAGGCATGCACAAGATTATAATTTCAGATCTTACTTTTGTTGTACATTTTATTAAAAACGTCATTTAAGACACAGTAACAAAAGGTTCAGTGTAAAAAAAACGTTGTACAATTTGTTGCAAACAATAAAATATAACATATATAAATATATCTACCTGAAAGACAGCGAAGCTTCTCCAATGTTACGTTTCTTTTCCGAAATGCTTTTCCAGCTTTAATCTTTAACGTTCACTTCGAAAAAAGAAAAATACAGCGAATTGAAAGGTAAGATTACTTATTCATTCACAACAGTTCTGAGACCTCGTAGGCTTTGAAATTATAAATTGTACCGCAATATAGTTAGCATGCGACTGTCTCCGTGCAAATAAAATATTAAACCCTCCGACAACGTCTAATTGACGCTCGTTGACAGCGCATTTGATATGTTGACAATTAAGAATATTCAGCTCGACTCCTTACACATGACGTCAAAACAAGCGATCAAAGCTCAGAAGTTGAAGAGAGCAAATAATTTATGAAAATTTTATAGTTTATATAATCACTTGTCCTTCACAAATAGAATAAGTACAATAGTCTATATCGTCCCACTCAAAACAACATATCAAAAAGAAAAACAAAAGCAACGAAAGTCTAAACTTTAAGTAATATTGAAATGTTCCGTTTTCAATAAAACCCCCCGAAATGAAAATAGACATTATTGGGAAATATAGTCAAAATTAATTCTTTTCTCGTACCAAATTGTTTTATTTGATCAAAAACTTACATTTAAAAATAATGGTTTGCGTTGCTTGGAAATAATGAAGAAGAGCTCAGCAAAATTAAAGTAGTTTATAAGATTGTACACTTAGTAAACAATGACACAAAACCTTAGGCTGCATGATTAATTATACTCTGCCCACATAAACACAATGAAAACCCGACAAAGAAACAACCCATGGTCAAAACAGAATTATAAAATGCTAATGCTATATATAATACAGTTTCATATATAATATATATATATAGTAATATATATATATATATATATATATATAGTATAGTAAACTGTAAACTGTAAAAGCGATCATAAGCATATATGCAACTTCTATACAACACCGTCAGGCATACACCTGCATGCATATATTAATGCTTTCGTTCTGAATGTATTCGTAGCTGCTAATAAGACTGTTTTGTGCTATAAATAATGGACATGCAGTTACATGCTTAAAAAATTCGACATCTGTATGTAGTATATACATGAACGAAATAAAAATTGCAGTTGCTACGAGCACTGAAGAAGTATACAGACAAACAGCAAAAATGTTTATTCAAGATAGTTATTATGAATGACATGCATGCACTGTTAAGGCATAAACTGAACAACACTATAGAAGAGCAAATATTTCCCGCAAAGCTATATATAAGACATATGACAGCACGGCATACAAACTCGTAGATAATACAGATAGATCTTAAAAGGCCTGGCCAAACGCTTTCAACATCGCATTCAACATTGTTGAACGATGTTGAATAATGTTGAAAGCACGAGTGGCCAAATGAATTCAACATCGTTCAGCATTCATGAATGACAATTAATTGAACGTGGGCTACCACAAAAGCTGGAATCGACAATATCCCGCATGGCGCATGTCTCTGTTCAACAAAGTTGAATGAAATGTGGCCAAATGCGTTCAACACCTTTCAACATTTTGAGAACAATAGAAATGTTGAACGCGTGTTGAACGAAAATTTGAACATGTTCAAATTTCGTTCAACATCATTTAACACCATTCAACAGGGGTGGCCAAACGCTTTCAACATGTTGAATTCAACAATGTTGAACGATGTTGAATGAAATGCAGTGAAAGCGTTTGGCCATGTAGGCCTTAAAGGAATCTGCCTATTTATACATGTATATAATTTTATGTACAATTATATTGCCAGGTATATACTAAGGAAACAGACTACTATACAGTACATTTGTACTGAACGGTGGTGTATATATATATACATTTAAATTTCCAGATATGAGATATCACACAATCACTGACAGGCTTGTTGTTTTGTGTTTTTCTCAAAGAAAACAAATTGCTCAACAAATGTTCGTCACAAGAATATGGTTAAGCTTTTCTAAGGTTTTGTAGTCACTCAGGTTTCCGCGTTGTCTTTATGAATGTGAAAATGCTTTTTCTGCGTTGTGCCGAACGAAGTCATTATATACTCTTGATCGGGTCTTGGGACTGGCATTCTCAAACGCGCTTTGTATATACTATATATATATGACATAAAATGATATTTTAAACAAATACAGGAATCTCAAAACAATAATAAAGATTCGGTCAAGTCTAAAGTGTTTATTTCTTAAAGGATAAGGGAATATCACGATGCATTGTGGTATTCATGCAATGAATTGATACATTAATGTGCTATGGGAAGGGTATTGAAGGGAGTATATATAGTGGCCAGAGCTTCTTATAGGCTCGAAAATTCTAGTCACATCAAGAATATAAAAACACAGGACTTGAGAAAAGATTAATATAATATATCAAGCATATAGCATGCATATGCTCCCCGAAATAATTAAGCGATTAATTGATTAACGGTTTCTGCATAATTCTAATATCATTTCTAATCGCGCTAAACGTTAACTCTTATATATTTGCACATGAAAGCACTACCGAAGGCTTTGAGAAAAATAAGCTGGTAGTATACGCAGGCGGTGCATTAACAATCAGCTGTATGCGTACAACATGAGGTATATATACATACGTATTATAAGTATACATAACTGACTACAATTGTTTCCCCCGAAGCGTAAATTTTTCCAAAAATCTTAAACCCGAAAACCCCTTGACCACGATGTTTTTAACTAATTAAGACTATATAGACAAATATTTCTGAATCATTCACGAAAAATGAAGGCAGAAATCGGAAGATGGATGATTTATGGGAAAATAAAAATATTTAATCAGCATTTGTAAATCGGAAATATCTAATGGTGCTGATTTACTTAAAGGTAGCTCTTTATTCCTTGAGTTTCCTTGGCTCAAACCGGCGGCTTTTAATGTTCGGCAAATACGAACATTTATAACTTTAAGTGTAATCTTTGATAAGTGCAGATCATGTATAATCTCTTTTACTGATTGATATTTGATATACATGGATATTTTTCTACGCTAATATTTAATGTTGAATATGTTACACAAAATGAGCAACCCCTGCAGAATAACGTAACTTATAGCTACCATATTTTGTTAAAAAATGACAAAACAACAATAAGCAAGAGTAAAAAGGAATATAGAGTTGCTTGACTGGGCTAGGGATAAAACTCACCATTTAGAAATTCAGCAGTCGGAATACGTCCCACTGTCTGATCTGAGTAATACATATATATTTAATGTGTCATGCTTGCATAGCCTGATAAAAAACCCTACGGTAACTGACCTGCAAAGAGACTAGCTGAACACAAACGGGCAACAAAAAACGGAGACGGGACTAACCACATTGCCGAACACCACTCGACAAAGAGCGTTACTTATTGCACTAACTACAGGCAATGACTTACACTGGAAAGTTGGTACACAAACTTAGAACAACGACCATTAGACCGATCACAACCATCACCAGCACCTTATAAAAGACTTATCCAAAACGCGTTACAAACAAACAAACAGTAATATTTTTCCACCGACAAACATATACCGACAGCACCACCCACGAACAACACCCACTTCCCCTGACAACGCCCACCACAGATTACACACATACCGCAATCATGACATAATGAACCGGACACATAAATATAGGCGAACCTGACAGAAACCTTTCAGTTGACTCTGAAGATGACTGCCGCTGAGGTCGTCGAAACGTCAGTCACTACCACCACTAACTCAAGACTACTCTAACCTAGACGAGCAAGACGAGCAACTTTCTCAAGCATGTTATAATATATTCTGTTATACAAAATCCAAACTATTATTAAAGCTTCTTTGCTCTTTACAAATTTACAAATTTGACAACGATCTTATCACAGTTTTTCATTTCATACGCCTCACCTTAAGATTTTTGGCCTCTAATAAAACTAGACAAGACAATACTTTATTTGCACCAAAACTTACAATTACAAGGTACGACAGATGAATTAATAATTGATGCTGCAGGTGCCTTAGAATAACTTTAAAGCGCTAATCTAACTAGGGCACCTATATTTGGTTTTTATTATATAAAGTTATATTGTCGGAAGGCTGTCACGGAAATGGTACAATAATAGAAATACAACCAATACACAAACATAAACAAACTAAACGTAGTGATATAGACAAAATGGCTATAGATTGCAGCAATGTACAAAAAACTAACTATACAGATACCTCCTCAATAATAAACTTCATGTCATCAAAAGCATGCAAGATGAGAATCGACTCAAAGATCTTTTTTCAAATCGTTGAAAAATTGTGCCAATTAGTGACGCAGGTTCCCCAGCAACGTTAGATAATACAGTTACGACACTTATATAAAGGCAATTGGTCGGGCTTTCATGATCGGGGTTTGAATTTAGAGAGACTCCCTGTGTGAGATGAGGGTTCAAGCATTATCTTGGGAGGTCTCAGTAACTTCCAGGGTCAGTATAACTTCTATTAAGACGTGAATTGTGTAATATTCCTACTTTAACGTCTATTCATTGACATTTTGGAAATACAAACCTCAATATTACACAATAAATAAAAGCTCAGATCAACTAATTATACACTTTAAATAGAATCAATATCAGTAATATCGTACCCCTTTCTTTCCAACCTGGAGTGACAAAAGCCAGTACAAACTTGGTTCGGATAGCATACTGATACCCATTCTCTGTCTATTGATGTTGCCATTAAATTTAAAATTACTACTTTCCAAAATATCCCTTGTTGCCAAACCAACAGGTCTTGTTTGTCTACTTTAGACCCCAATTCTCTGCGTATTAACAAAATAATCTTCTATTTTAACCATACTTCCTAAACCTATATATTGTCACTTGTGATAAATTGTACGTACACCTGCAGGCAAGCAAACACATTTTGTATAATATTTATTATAGACACAATTTTGAATGAACGAACATTCGAACAGCGATCTGTAATTAATTTTATTTATTACATTGTGAATAAAACTAAATGTTATGCATAGTTAAACAGTCTGACAATAAAAAACTGTTACGAAATAAATGGCAACAGTTGTTGCTATGGCAACAATGACGTTTCAAAATGGCTGCCAATTACCCTTCAAACTAATTTAATTCGAAAAAAACTTTGGCGACTACAATTATTTTTTCATTAAAACTTTTCTTGAAGTATGAGTAATTAATAGACCCATTTAAAAAAAATTGGATCTACAGATTTTTTTTTAAATCGGCCTATTGATTACTCATGCTTCAAGAAAAGTTTTAATGAAAAAAACCCATTGGGGGTCACAAAAGGGTAATTGGCAGCCATTTTGAAACGTCATTGTTGCCATAGCAACAACTGTTGCTATTTATTTGGTAACAGTTTTTGATTGTCAGACTGTTTAACTATGCATAACATTTAGTTTTATTCTTTTTCCGAATTGTTTATGCACGTGTTTTGGGCTCCCAAACTTGTATTTTCCATTTTTCAAGAAACTGTATGGAGCCACCTTAAACTGCGAAAGGACGTTAAGTTTGCCCCCAGCAAACACAAGCAAACAGTTTACTTTTTTAATATCTAAAAAAAAACCGACCACGTGCACTGGGCAAGATACGATTCCAAACCTTTGTAATGTCTTTTATGATTTATGTCAGTCTGATTGAATCAGTTAAAGTCTACTTAATACGTTCTATCGCTATCTGTAATTTTTACTACTTCCAATTTTTTAAACACGACGCAGATTGAATTTAGGCTACATTGGGTATTATTTCGAGTTTAGCTAGTATAATTATATATAATATGTATGTATAATAAGTGCTACGATCGCTATACGATTATGACAGGTAGGTTAATCTTTGATATGTGTTAAGCCTTTTTTCTATACCGTAGTCATGCATTGCAGAAACAGGCCGATATTAAATTGTTGCCATGGACCTAAATCTTTTGTATTAGTCGATTTTTGCCGCTAGTTGAGATTGTGTTGCTCTATTGTTAGCACATAAAACCAAGCTAATTTTAATATTAACTAATATTTGCATACAAGCACAGTGTCAAAGTACCTTTTAATTAATACAATACAACTTTTAGCAACATTAAAAAGCGATATTCCTCTGATATTGAAAGCAACAAGCATCATAAAGCTATACCTACATGCATGGCTCGAGAAATTTTGGATAGATTTATGTCAGTGCATGTTCTGCATTTTAAATTAAAAAAGACAAAAAATCAACTTTGTGCATGACAGAAGGATTGCAATAAGAAAAAAACAAAGCGGCAAATTATTGTATTTATCTTTTTAATATGGGTTTGCTCCAGGATAAATATTGAACACTTGCATTTATCAAATCAAATCAAAACGCAACATAGGGTATACGTGATTACAGAAAATACTGTACTCTCCCTTACTTGTATTTGATTGGTTTTAAAACAGCAAATTAAGATTGCAGCAACTAGGGTACCAAGCGGGAAACGCAGTCTTTGCTTGTAATAAATATTATTGCCCAGGAACGTGCCGTAACTATAACAAACATTGAGTGGTAGATTAACATAAGAAAATTATGACTATGGTAACAATTATTTTCTGAACAATAATATTTTATTAACAGCTAAACGATCAATATTAAAGGGTATTGGCAATAAAAATTAAGTTTGTCTCATTTGAAAGAACTTGTCAAATGGTATAAGAAGACCTTTTACAATTTTTCTCTATCTTTCTTATGTTTTGAAATATTTCGACCAAAGACAGCGTGCTGTCCGCCATCTTGTTGTAACATCGGGTCTAATTAACTAGGAAATTGGTGACGTCACGACACAAGCAGGGTAAACCTGATGAAACTACTCCGTGGGTGACCAAATTTCCACGGAAGGCTTTTTAAATGTTGTGGGTCAATTTAAAATGGAAATAGCGCAACAAAATCGAGTTTCTAGCTCATAATGTCATACGGTTGGCAAGATAAAAATTTCACTTTACCCTACTTATGATGTCACATGCATATCGAAAATAATTCCAAGATGGCGGACAGCACGCTGTCTTTGGTCGAAATATTTCCAAAACCAAAACAGATACGGAAAAATTGTAAAAGGTCTTCTTATACCATTTGACGAGTTCTTTCAAAAGAGACAAACTTAATTTTTATTGCCAATACCCTTTAAGGTGTTACTCTGAGTGAAGAACCATACCGGACAAGTATAGAGAAAACTCCACTCGACCGCGGCTGGGAATCGAACCCGTGACCTTCGGTTTACTAGTCCAATGCTCTTCCGACTGAGCTACATGGTCAAGTTGGGAGCTGAAGGTCAAATGATAGTACTTGGTAGCAAATATAATAGATAAATGTATTCATGTTCTCTTTCATATTAAACGCGGGCTCAAGCGTCGAAAACCACGGCCACCGATATATTTTGCATAACTGTAGCGGTAATAAAAGAAATATTGCGATTTTGAATAAATAATCGACTTTCTGAACTTCACACAGTTTAGCAAATTCATTGTTTGCAAGACAAAGATACGGCGTCCATGCTGATTCCAAATACAGTAGCAGCTAATAAGAAGTATTTTGTTAACGTTTTTCTAACAAGGCTGCCATAACGTCACGTGCAAACGGAGAATGCTGAATGGTTGATGGTCTACATAATGAATGAAGACGTCTATATATTGTAGTAAATAAGAATTTAAACTAAACTAAATTGACGAAAGACTACATGGTTGGAGTCTAAACAAACTGAAGATGCAATCTGATATTGAACTATCCTATCCCGAGAATAACTTTGAGCATAGTCAATCAAAGAGTTTGGAAAATCTGTAAACTTCACAAGCAACTGTAAATTATGTTGGAAAGACCCTCACTGTGCACAAAAAATAATATTTTGTTTTAAAATATTTTGATATTTAAAGTTCACAGTTGCGCAATTGAACTCAAACTTTCTATCGAAGGATATATCCCTGGTCATTTTCAAATCCGATTAATAATTCATGATTGAAAACAAAAAAAGACTCAGTACCAAGACGGTGGTTGGAAAGAAGAAATTCGTAATTTAAGCAAATTTCTCTTAAAATACTGATTTGTTTGAGCTGCGACACTATAATTGGCCATTTTCCAAAAGAGTATGTATGCATGTAAAACTTTATTTAAACACGCTGGCCTCAACAACAAAAGCTGATTTCAATGAGGGGCGTCACACTAAATATAAATACATTTTTGGAAATTTTAAAAACAAATGAAAGTATAGATACAAAGAAAGATTAAAAAAGGAGAGAACGATGTAACTGTACATTATAGTTTACAGGGTTTTATAAGTTCTTACTAATATATATACATAAATACAAATTCTTAGGCGTGACCCAGCATCGTGGCCTAAAGTGGGCGTATATGCCTTTTAAACGATTGAAGCGTCTCAGACGATTTGGCTTCTGAGGATAAGTTATTCCACAGCATGGCACCGCTATATTTAAAGCTTCTTTTCAAGAATTCTCTTTTGGGCTTTAGTAGTGCTAGGTCTGTATCATTGTTTCTAAGATTATAACTGTTCTGAAAAACACTTCTTTTAATTAGGAAGGATTCTTTTAGATTTAGAGCAGTGTGGTCATTCAATATTTTGTACATGAGAACTGATTTACTGTAAGAGCGTTTTACATCAAGTGTTTCCCACTACAGAGTGTCAAGAACATCGACTGACCTGATATCGTAACTGGCTCCTGTAATATATTACCCTTGCAGCACGAGACTGAAATTTTTGAAGTCTATCCTTGAGTATTTTGCCACAGTTATCCCAGAGAGGGGAACAGTAGTCAAAATAAGGTTGAACCACGGCTTTATAAATAGTTTGTACTCACTTTGTAGCGTATTGGCAGGGACATAGGGCTTTGCTCGTCTAATAGCCCCAATACCCGCACTTGCCTTTTCACATATCATCTCAATGTGTTTGTCCCAGCTAAGTCTTTCATCAATCTCGACGCCCAAGCATTTATATGAACCAGTTCGGGGAATTGGTACGTTATTTAACAGAACTGAACTATCACCAACTTTATTATTCAAATTGTATGATGACCCAATAAACATAAGCTTTGTCTTAGTTGGATGATGTTGCAGTTTGTTTCTAGAAAGCCAGTTGTAAATAATATTAAGGTCAGAGTTTAGTTTTCCGATAATCTCAGTGAAATCATAAGAAGATGCAAAAATTTCAGTGTCGTCTGCATATAGGCATGGAGTTGTACTTTTAAGACAATCTGGCATATCGTTTATGTACAATAATCCCTTAATGACCCAAAATTGAGCCCTGTGGGACTCCATATATTATTTTCTTAGATGAC
Organism: Paragorgia papillata; assembly: GCA_035771165.1. Taxonomy (NCBI): domain Eukaryota; kingdom Metazoa; phylum Cnidaria; class Anthozoa; order Scleralcyonacea; family Coralliidae; genus Paragorgia; species Paragorgia papillata. The sequence continues at coordinate 645,897 of JAWNZC010000229.1, forward strand.
GATGTTTGACTATTAACAGAACACACTTGTTCTCTATTTGTTAGGTAAGATTCAAACCATTTAAGTTCGAAACTGAGATATTCCAAATTGGTCATTCATCTTTTTTTAACAGAATTTTGTGGTTTATCGAGTCAAAAGCTTTCCGAATGTCAAAAAAAACGACGCCTGTTAATTGACCATCATCCATTTTTTCAAACCATTCATCACACATTTGAATGAGTGCTGATACGGTTGAGTGTTTTGGGCGAAAGCCCGATTGAAAATTCGATATAGCATTGAGTTTTCGATCAAATATCTATATATCTGACCGAAGACTTCTTTTTCAAATACTTTACTTATTACCGGTAATATGGAGATAGGGCGATAGTTTTTACATTTTCGTCTATCATCAGATTTATAGATTGGTGATTCCCGGGCTTGTTTCCATTCGTCAACATATATGCCCGTATTAAGGGATAGGTTGAAAATAGCTGTTAACGATGGCGCAATTATGTTCGAAGACATCTTAAGGATTTTAGCAGGTATTTTATCTATACCTGTTGCTTTTGAAGCTTTCAACTTCTGTAAAATAGAAATGATGTTGCTTACGGCTATCTCAGAAAAATTAAAGCGTGCATTCAAAGAATTGCTACCTACACATTCATCAGTTATTGAGTCATCATCAATTGGTTCATTATTGGATTCAGCAGCCAGCTTAGGTCCAATATTGATAAAATAATCCTTAAAAGATTCTGCAATAAGTTTATCATCTGAAATTACCATATCATTGATAAAAAGTTCGCTAACGTTGGTCGATTTACTGAAGTTTTTACCCAAAAGAGTATTAATTAACGACCATCTTTTTTTTAAATCTTTAGAATATGAACAATCTCTAATTTTATCGCAAAAGAACTTGGATTTTGTATTACGCATTTCTATGTTAACTTTATTGCGCTCCGCCTGATACATTTCCCAATGGGTTTGGGAAGTTGAAGACTGGTAAAGAGCATTGAGCTCTGGTGTTCTTGGGATCGTTTAGAAGGACAGTTTCATTGTGCTTACGCTACCAAGCATGAAATATGTCCCTCCAAACGATCCCAAGTACCCTAGCGTTCCTAACCCGTCATCAACTCTTTTGGGAAATGGCCAATATCCAACACTCGGAAGAGTGTTTCATCAAGATATCCAAACACCTCAAAGTTTGTGCAAACATGCACCTCGGCTTCGTCTCGGTTTTCAACAAACGTCTCGCGGTGTTTGGCAATCTTCTCCTCGTCGTGTATGATATATTACTCCACAACTTGTCATGTCTAGTCACTGTAACTGAATTTGAGGGTGTCTGTAATAATATACTGCTATCTTATATCTTGATGATAAAAGCTTCCTCAACGTCGACCAGCAGCAGCGTAGCGAAGAGAAGTACTACAAATCTGAAACTGTTTGTTAAGATCTCGCCCTTGGCATCCAGTGCAAGCTCAGAAAAGATGACCAATGACAATAGAAATCTGACAGAAATTAAACTTTGAGCATTAAAACATATAATAATCTTTACAAAGCAAACAAAAAACACGAAATGAATCGATTTTCCTGACATTTTGTTACTTATAACCAGTAAGAAAAAGAAAGATTTACAAATTACAATAAGTTGACACTTGTATTTATATATATCTTGTATATATAATCTATTAAATTATGAAATGAACAAGAGCCAACCTTCTTGAAATGGTTGCAGAAAGAAATATATTAACAGTATATAGAGAACCACGTGTTTAAAACAGTTTATTGTTTCAAAGCACATCCTCTTGTTCAGGTTTGTAGACCATACAAGACGTAAAGAGAAAAGACTGCGCCTCGAAACGTTGTCAATAAATTGTGCCAAACTTGGTTCCCTGCTGTTAATATATGTATGGCAAGTGTATATAATATTGCTTTAACTAACCATAAATGTCACAATTAAAACAAAACAAAAAAAACAAACCTCTGGCCATCCAGCAAGTAGTTCCTATTTATCACTTCTGCTTCGAGACTCTTCTTGGAATTATAATATTGTTATTTTCCTGCATGTAGATCGAAATACAATATTATACTCAAAGCAATGTTGATAGAAGGAACTGACCTTATCACTTATATCACCAAAACTTACAGAAAAACAAACAAAATGACCTCGCCCTTTGCTAGTTTAAGCTATTTCTTCACTGTGTTTATTAGACTAGTATGTTGACACACTGCTATTGGATTTCACAATCTCTTTAGAAAAACATGATTCTTTTTGGTTTACACTGCTGAGGTCAACTAAAAAATGTTGCCTCGAGCGGAATTTGAACTCTATACTATCAAATAGAATGATTTATGATTTTAATTTATATGTACAGGAAATGGCCTCACTCCACTGTCAGTGAACTCATCTTCGATAACTAGAACCCTAAAGCATCTTTTCCAATCATCGCAGAATCAGGTTCGCATACAGCTCCCTGCAAGTACTTGCATCATTAAAAAGAACTCACAGCAATAAAACAAACACTGTAAAATATTTTTAATTAGATATAGAGTGGCGCCCAGACGTTTTTTAACATCATCGTGGGTTTATATGTAACGTGGGTGCATGTATACTATACGGAAAAGTACACGCACTGTGCGTGTACTATACACATGCACGTACGTGCGTGTACTACACGGAAAAACTACCCCTTATCTGGGTGGAGTGCTCTTTTGTTAGGCAATTGTTTGAATTCTGAAACCTCAAACATAATGCGTGTATAGAAAACAAGTTGGAGCATTTCGAACAGCACGATTGCATGTTGAATATTCAGCTTAACACCACATTTGTTCAACATCAGGGAATATTTAGTCTTAATCCGCGAGCCCGGTCGTAGGGCCGAAGGCCCGGAGCCCGGTGAGGGTGCTAATATTGACATGCGTGGAGTCCACTTTACATGCGTGTTGGAATGCGAATCAGTTTGAGCGATCTGAATATTTGTATAACAGGTGGGCAACTTGCCTGCGCTGATCAGAAAATTGCGGGCGTATTTGTTCTTTATTGACATTTTTTTAATGCGAAAGTCAAAATACGATTTTCAAATAGCGAGTTCTCTGAGACTTTCTTCGTTTTTAATATGCCTTCCAAGCTTGTCGATCCAGCGATTTGCTGTTCAACTTGGTGTTTTTCGTTGAAGCTCGGAAAAGGTTCGTAATCGGAGCAGCGGAAGTACAGCATTTTCACGAAGACATCTTAAAGAAAATTGATTTCAACTCAACTCACCTCGAGTCCTTTCTGTTCGAGCTCACAGGATCGATTAAATGTTTTCTTTCACCTCAAGATAAGTTCATGTATTTAGTTCATACTTTTATGTTCCCGAAATGTGCTTTACATATTCATTTCATAGCTTTTCTTGCGAACACGAGTTGATCGAATTTCTCTATTTTCAACGAAAACAGCAATTAACCCTCCTCTTTGACGAACGATAGCAAAAAATCTAGCCGTTCGCATTACTTTCAAAATAGCGTTAAGGCAGTTTATGTTTATTCATCTGTTTTCCTGAATCAAAATTATCTTTGGGAAAAATAGGTAACACGTTCAAAAATCGCTCACGAAGACCCATGGTCGGCGCAAGCAGAAAATATAGTGGGTTTGAAGACTGAGCAAAAAACCACAATTGTTTTGTCAACAGCAACTTTTAAAGACGTTCTGACTACTATTTCTACATATCTTTTTCCAACTATGTCATTTTATCACACATCAAGCTTATTGTGTAGTTCTGGGGGAACCTCTTTTTCAGCCGTTGACTGTGGCGAAATTCGAATGGCAAATAAAGCAGAAATGCAAAAATATCTCAAAAACTAGACGTTCGCATTACTTTCATACCGTGATTTTATTAATCTTTGGTTGGCAATTGAACTGCTGAGTCGGTAATTCATTCGGTAAAAAATGCGCCAGGCAGACTAATTCGAAATTGAATATAGCATTTCGTTTATTTCCTTTCCAATTATATCATGGACGGAAATGTGCCCCGTCTGCGGACAAAATTGCCCACCTGTTTATTTGTATATATATATATATATATATATATATATATATATATATATATAATATATATATATATATATAAGTAATATTTATAAACCGCGCAGGAGGGCTTTATCGGATATAAAACACGAGGCGATAGCCGAGTGTTTTAGAGCCGATAAAGCCCGTACTGCAAGGTTTTTAAATGGCTTCTAAAAAGAATCACTTCATACGTCCATTGGCGTAGTAATTTTGAAAATTAAGCTTATCTCAGCCGTTAAAAACCAGCGAGAAACTTAGAGCGAGTCTATATCACATATATAGATCCGATACGCTCATGATTTTTCTTTGTGTTTTCCTCATGAATTATTAATGAATTTTAGAAATATATATATATATATATATATATATACGTGTGGACGGACCATACGCAGTGAAGATTGCGTGCACTGGGAACAATATAGTTCATGAAAAAAAGATTTCCACTAACAAGATAATTTATTCTTGACAAAAAGTTTAAAGGAATTTGAAATGCCATAAATGAATATAGTCGTGGCAGCCAGTGAGTAGTTTTCAATCTATTCAATGCATTTGGAAAATGCAAATATTTTTACATGCTCTAGCAATGTTCTTTGTAAAGAACATTGGAAAGAAATGTTCTCCACTGTATATGGGGTGCACTGTAAATCAATTAATAAAAACTTTTTAATCTTGACATAACTTGGCTTGAGATTTATAAGCTAATAAAAATCGTAGAACGCGTTTCTATTTGTTGCGAGAACTGAAAAAATAAAATCCCAACAAAAGTTTTAATATAGATTTTGGGTTTATTCATTCCGTCCGTTATTTTTTTATTACTTGGTATTACTTGGTATAATTAGTCTTTAAACATTGTTTGCGTGCAATGTGCGTGTAACGTGTGTATACTACACGGAAAAACTACACGCACTGTGGCTGTACTACTTACTGTACACGGAACTGACTACACGCACTGCGCCGGGTGTACTACACGGAGAAACTACACGCACTGTCCGTGTACTACACGGAGGTTACGTGTAACTAATTATACATGTCGTCTAGTGGCTAGGATCTGGCGTTTTCACCGCCATGCCCTGGGCTAACGTTCAATTCCCGGCATGGGAATTTGTTTGATCATCTATGGTTTGATGTAGTACTTGTCTTCACTCCTAGACAATATTTTCTTTAACGCATTATTGTTTTTGGTCATTTTAATGCGGCTTCCTGCATTGGGTGACAAATTAGATCGCTTTTTATTTTTTCCGATCAGATTGCGGGCCTGAGTCCAGATCAGAAGATGTGTTCAATAGGGGAGTTCAAGGTTTATTTCGCCATATTGCAAGGGGTGCAAAACCATTGGGGCGAGCGCGCGGCCATGCCTATGTATCCTTGTTAAAATCATTGCGAAACTCGCGAAGCAAGAAGTATATCGCTTCGGTTTTTGTCGAATTCGTCTTTAATCGTGGTTTGGATCGCTTTTCTGTGAGCTGGTATGTTCGTTCTTTGATTTTAGACCATTATCGCTGATAACCAACGTGTAGAAACGCTATATAATACGAAAGTGGTTTCCTCAACTGAGGGGTGGCTGCGCTGTTATGACGGGCACGACTGAGTGACGATTTGCTGTCGATTTCAGCACATTGTCTGCCACAATGGCGCAGCCACCCCTCAGTTTAGGAAACTTTCGTATTATAGCGTTTTACGCGTTGGTTATCAGCGATAATGGTCTAAAATCAAAGAACGAACATACCAGTTCACAGGAGAGTGATCCAAAACGACGATTAAAGACGAATTCGACAAAAACCGAAGCGATATCCTTCTTGCTTCGCAAGTTTCGCCATGATTTTAACAAGGATAAATAGGAATGGCCGTGTAACTAATTACATGTAGTTTTTAATTAAGAACCAAGTTGGTTCTAGTCTCCTGCGCGAAATTATTATTCAAGACGTTTATTTAAGACACACGCAGGTGGCAGTTCACTTTTTTTTTTATTTAACTTTACCTTGACTAAATGAATATAAGGATAGGAACTCCACAACAGCTGAGGCCGAATACTGCGGGTCCTGATTACGTTTCAGCTCCTTTCGCTACCCTACACAAGCAGACCGCGCAAGGAACAGTTTTTAGACGACTGATCGAAACCAACAAAAATCTTGCTGTCACTTTTTGCCGGCCCTGGGACCTAGAGCCGAGAGTCACTGCGGTGTTAGCGTTCTAGATGTCAAAATGAGATCAATGACGTTACGTCTGCTGGTCAGGCCATCTTGGATTACTGTTTTTAGCGTTGGGCAGATAGAAAGATGGCGGCCAGTTACTTGAAAATGCATTCTGAACCTGTTATCTCGCCTTAGCAACTTGGGTTGGGTTTCCGTCAACCGGAAAAATCTGTCTCCATGTAAATGCTTTGCTTCGAGATATCTCGAATTCCGAGACAACTTTGAGCGCGAAATGCTTGATCAACACTCAAGTAAAGTCAAACATGCATGGCGGTACAAAGACCGATTAGTATAACAAGAAAAACTGACACCCTCTTAAAAGTTTAACTCATTCCTGTCCGAGGGCTTCCCCAGAGGTGAATAAAATCGTCTGGCGTTAGCCAGAATAAAATACTAAAGACCAATTCGGACAGGAAAGAGTTAGAGAGATAGTTTATAACTCATTCCTGTCCGAGGGCTTCCCCAGAGATGAATAAAATTGTCTGGCGTTAGCCAGAATAAAATACTAAAGACCAATTCGGACAGGAAAGAGTTAAAAACAATCGGCAATTTACGAATATTTAACAAATACATGTTACACTTCTAACAACATGCACACATCCAATTATAGCTTGCTGTTTTACTTGGAAAACAATAAAGGCTTTTTCTTCTTTCAGTGCTTCAGTCCTTTTATCCCATCAGCAAAGGTTTTTTTTATGAGAATTTTCAAAATAAAAAGATCTCCTGTCATTTCGAAGATAAACAAATTTAAAGAAAGTCAAAACAACCATGTGGGGGGTCCTTTAGCAGCAGAATTATAGTACGGCATGAAAGTATTTAGTTTAGTCCTACATTAACAGATTCGGAAACTGAATGAATAATAAAAATACTGTCAAAAAGAGATTGAATTAAACATTGAAAACAAAACCCAGCAAAACAAAACAACATACCTTCTGGTCCGTAGTGTAAATTATTTGCGGAAATAAATTCTTTAATTGCTGTGAATAAAAAAACAATATTATCAGAAAAGCAATGTTGATACAAGAAACGGATCTCATTTCTTATATAAGCAAATGGAAGCGACAAAAGAACTCAAAACACAAGCATATTCTTTGCTAGGACTTTGTTTACATTGTATCTAAGCTATATTACTATATGCAGTCTTAACGCCATTTTCCTGCAATTTGATTGGTTCATAAACAGTTGCAAAACCGGTACAGGCCGGTTATTACAAAAATTGAAAAACAAAATCGGAAATTTAAGCAACTCAAGCTAAAATGGTATTTCAGTGTTTCGGTAAAATTGTTTTCGTTGAAATTCGGTTACTTCCGTCTTTGCTGCTTGTATTCTCGACCGTTCTGAAAGATTACAAGCAGGATAATTTTGCCATAAAGACCTCCCACTTAGTCAATAAGTTTTTATTTAAACACACCGCAAATTCATCAGACCGGCCCATGGAATAGATGCATAGTGTACGTATACAGTAAGTAAACTAAAGCATGCATATAGTATTAGTATAGTATGTAGTATAATAATGCATATTAAAACGAGAATTGACCAGCGGAATAACATGTATAGTCTATAATTGCCCATTCTCTTTCGACTGCTCGTAGTTACTGTTACTTACCATTCGTCTAAATCATATATCGAAGCAATTGTCCCCTTCGTGTTTGTTATTCTTTACTTCCAAGTAAATGTTTCAAGAGTCAATATTAGTCGGTATATATTGCCGGAGAAATTAAATAAGCCACAGAACTAAAATTTCGAAATTCCAATGACAAGATACTGTACACAGACGTAAATGTATTCAAGATTCTAAATATGTAACACACCCACGCACACGATTCACCCACATACACACGCAAAATAGTTAGATGCATTAAATTCAATCGAAAAACGAAAACTCTATATGTCAAAATAATTCTTAGCTATATTCTTGCTATAGTTGTGAAGGCGTTTCGGCTTTTCGTCGCAGACAATTTTCTGAATCCCAGCTTGAGGGAATCGACCCCACCTGATTGCATGTGAGATAGTATACAACATATGTTCATTCCGAACTTAGAAATATATCACAGAAACTCTTCATTAAATTGACCTATCCCTTGTCATTTGAGTGCCAGTAGCTAAATAGTTAGAGCGGTGGTGGGACGGCGATCAGAAGATCGTGAGTTCGTTTCTTAAGTTTTAAAATATCTTGAAAAAACTTCTTCAGAGCAGCCATATATAGTTAGATATAATCCTCGTTCAAATTACCTTAACATCTGAAAAACAACACGATCAGCATGTTTGTTATATTTGTCTTGGATTCACCTGTTTCACATGGGATATTATCAGTCGCTGATTTCAATAATGTCAATAAAAAGTACAAAAGTTTCTTGATTATTGAAAAAGACACTCCAAGGATGCCTGAAGTATTGACATATGTCATGGTATACGTTGTCGTTTGCAAGTACGCTGCTCATCCAGCTGTAACCGTTAGTGACAAATCATCACGACAATCGTCTTGCATGCTGCTCTTGCATAATATGCAATATAATCTTTCTCAACACTCATTTGCCTTTCAATAAGATCCATCCGATTTATGTAAAGTTAAAAAAACAAAATATTTTATGTTAGAACTTCGTATATAGATATTCTCTGGATATTTTTATATTTACATATTTACTTGCTTGTTTTGACAATAATATGTAAAGTAAATATATGTAGCCACAATAAGTTATTTGCACAATATCGATGACGTAATATTTGACAACAGCTACCAGAATGCTTTTCCAGTATCCTGTATTTATTCGCGCGCCGCTAGGATACCAGAAAAAAACATTCTGGCAATTGCAGCCACGTATTAAACGACATCGTGAAAATAGTCTATTATGCATCCCACATTGGCCACATAATCCAAAAAATAATTATATGATTTGAACTTAGTAATTCAGTATTCTCTTGGTGTTATTATTTATTGCTTCACGTGAGTCTAATAGTTTTAGAAGTTTAACCAATTCTGAGCTATAGCTTTTTGTTATTACAGAATGTTTTATTTAAAAATATTACAGTTAGACAATTTGGCGTTTAAATACAATACATAAAAACTTTTAATTGATACTAGCTAAATCTAATCTTCGGACGCCATCTCGTACAAGCCTGTCTCGAACGTCGAATTTATCATGTGTCGAATCTCAATCTAATGCAAATAAGTTTGAACAAATAATTTTACTAGTTTGCATTAGAATAAGCACATGAAAATTTCGACGTTTGAAATTAGCCTTAGTATATATACGCGGCATTAAGCGAAGTCTGTATATACAACAATCAAAATATAGTAAGGTTAGATATACTGCCGAAACAGAGAAACTCTCTGACGAAGGGTCTTCGCAGTCGAAACGTTATAGACTCCTACGTTCTCTGTTTCGGTTTTACTATATTTCGATTGTTGTTTCAACACTACCTACGCAGCACGCTACTTTTATTTCACTATTTGGCTGTATATATATACGTACGGTGTTGTGACCAAAATGTTCTTTCTCTTATATTAAACATTTTAAGTGTCAAAATAACTCTTTTTGAACAGTTATTTTTATATGAGAGCCAAGGTAATGCAGTGCACATATTACTCACAGACATGATGGAAAGACATAAATATTTTTTATAGAAGTAATAAAGAACAATATTTTTGTTAAAAAACTTGCACTATAGAATATCACTATTACGTTGTTGTAGCAACGTAGCTAGCTACCAGTGATATTCTATAGTGCAAGTTCTACAATCCAATTGGCTACCCGTCCCTACTTGCTAACTGCATGAACAGTGATAAATAAATTCAGTAACACGATATTATAAGACGAAGTTGGCTTTTGCTGAGCTTAAACCGGTTAAATTTCTTAAAAAAACTAAGAAGCGGGCCGCGTCAAAAAAAAACCCATCTACCGTACGTAGGACTGCTAGGATATGTAAGAGCGTTATATAGTTGGATGACTGATATTGTTAATTAATTGGCTCTTTATATAGAGTATTCATAGCTCTAAAAATGGGGAAACGGCTGTAGTGTCTTGACGTTCTGTGTCTGAGATAAAACATTGCAGACAAGAGCCATATGTTAACGAAAGTAAACCTAAGTTCATTTCTACTTAAATATTGGTAAGCGTAATCCAAGAAATTGTTTACAGAAAGAACTAAAAGTGCTTTCACACTCTGGTAGAGGCGTAGGAAGATGTTTTCGGTTAGGGGGGGGGGGGGGGGGGCTGAAAGTCGTCGCGCCTTGGGAGGTCCCGATGTTAGAATTTCCTGCATTTTGAGAGGAGATTTAAGAGATTTCTGAAGATTATAAAATACCAATTAATTATGCATCTTTGCTCTAAAAAGGGCTCTCGATCGCCAATTAGCAGGAATTAAACACATAATACCACTCAACAGAAGATTTAAATTTACCTTCTTCAGTTAACGCACGCCTTGGAGTGTTCCTTAGCATGCAAGTAAGCCTACAATGGTGGGTAAACTGGCAAAAGAGACATCTCACCTCGCTTCACCCTCGCTTCACCTCATTTCCGCCACGCCTCACCGTATCTCGTCTCATCTAACTTTATCTCACATCACCCCACATCACCTCACATCTCCCCGTCGTCTCCTCTTTCCTTTTCTCTCCTCTCATTTCTAAACGCAAGTCCTCTCCACCAGGGGTGGCGCCAAGAATTCCCCGACACAGGGGCTAAGGTCCCGGACAGGGGGGCTAGTAGGGGGCATTCTCCCCCGGAAAATTTTCAGAATTTGAACTCTGGAATAGCTTTTTCCATCTTCTCAGCGTGAAATTATCGCAATAACCGACAAGCTCCAGCATCTATTTTCGAGGTATCAATAAAGAGAAATCTGTTGAACACCTAGTGTGGTCATTAACCTTTGCCATTTTCGTCCGATATTTTTTATTTATTTATTTATTCTTTTATTTATTTATTTCCCCATATAAACTATTTTTTTCTAGCCCCCTTGCCCCCCCCCCCCCCCCCCCCCCCTCTGGCGCCACCCCTGCTCTCCACGCTCCAAAGAGAACATGCTAGTCAATGAAAACCGATGATTTTTTATAGATAGTAAACATTGCTGCACATGTCATATAGTTGACATATAGAGCAATTAATATCATCAGACATCACATTCATCAACACAAATTTATGCGCGAGGCTTTCAATGGCGCGTTAGCACGCTAAAGGGTTATTTGTAGTAAGTTATATACTATTAGTTAAATCTATTATTACATAACGATGGACTACTATATTTCTTGGTTAAATAACATAAATTCTGAGGTTGGACTGAATTGTTTCTGGTTATAAACGATACCCAGCCGCATGCGCGGGCATTTAATATAAGTACTCGGCTTACACTTTATTGGCACATACTTCAAGATAACTTCAAGATAAACTTTCTTCAAATGTTCCTTAAAGATCGATCATTTTCATAGAAAGACTAATACAAACTATATATGGACTCAAACGTGCGGGGTAGTGGTAAGGAAGCTACTGAAGCAGTTATGATGGCACAGAAATTATATTGAAAAAATGGTTATAAAATTATTGTGATATAATAATTGCATTCTTGTAGTCCTTTGAAATATTTATTGGTTAAAAACACACAAAGATCCGTAAACTCTCACAATCGGATTGGCACTTTTTCTTTCCTTTGCCTTTGGCCGGGTACAGATTATTTTATCCTGCCCACAAGTACCGACAAACATGATAATCTGATGGTCACTTGATACGTGCAAAGAATAGATTGAATTTCAGTGTTCCCAAAAATTTATCGTCATGTCAGTTTACAATATTTGTCATCCTGAAGGATCTAATTACGTTAGTACAGAGTCAAATGCATGTACCTTTCTGGCTTTACCATGCAACAGTTGACAGCGAATCCCAAACAAGCTAAGAGATAGCCCGGAATGAAATTTTTACGTATATTTAGATTTATTTTTTTATTAGTCGTAGCGGGCGGAATCTGGCCTAAGCTTTCCTGCAATTTGATTGGCTACGTGAGCGGGCGGTATTTCACAAGTAAGAATTTCTTATTCCAGATAAGAATTTGTAATTAGCCGAAAAATTATTTTTTTACATTCTGTCATTTCAAATTGATCGATTTTCATAACTATTTCGCTTGCCACAGAAAAAATATATTCAACAGAGAGCTACGGGGATGCAAATGAGTTTTATTATCCAAATGGTTTTGACAACGGCATGTGAAAACAGCGAATTTGTATAGGTGATCGCATGGGGCCGAGGAAAATTTGGGTTTAATTTCACGAGTGTTTTAAAAATTTTACAAAATTGCCCAAGTCGCGAAGCGACGAGGGTAATTTGTAAGATTTTGAAAACACGAGTGAAATTAAACTTTAATTTTTACGAGAACTCATGCGATTATGTGTTAATGATTAGCAGGCAAAATTTATATTCAAGAGCTATGTCATGTCCAGAAAATGTCGAAGTACATGTACCTTACTGATCACGGTCGGTGCTCGGCAACATTCCAATTTTCCTCGCTCTATCGCTGTGCCTGTAGCTTTCTTTTTGTAAACACAGGCAAAAGTTCGTAAATTTTCTAGTGTATTCATTTTCACTAATAGTTTACACTCCTTCAATAGTTTAAATTAGTTCAAAGTAAACAAAAAAGCATTTTCAGACCGAAAAACCTTGCAGATTTGTTGAAAAAGGTCAGTCCTCTGAGGTTCACTGTTGCTAAGTAACCAAGCGACCAATCACATGTAAGAACTGCTGATCAAGGAACCAATCATGTGCAAGTAATTTTGAAACCTTTTGAAACTAAACTGTCTTTATTCTGTTGTCCAACTATACTTTTGTTGTACAACAAAACCGTACAACAAAAGTCTTTATTCTTTAGTCAGATATTTTTCACATGCCAACCAGCTCATCGAGTCATGTCTTACTACAAGCATTTTCGTATTCAAACTCGAACAACACACTTTCAATTTTCCTTTCCTTTCGTCGTCTACGACATCATCAGAGTCTCTGATGATGTCGTAGACGACGAAAGCTAAGACACTAGGTTTATTTTATATTTTCATATTAGTTTTTAATGTTTTAATAAAGCTCTTACATTTTTTAACAGTAGCCTCATTTGAACTATCACCTTGTATTCATAGTTTGTCAGGGCTCCTATTGATAACAGCATTTGTTGAAAGGATTATCCTGACTAGAATAAATAAAGGTGTCTATCTATCTATGCGAGTTTCCAAGCGAACAACCAAAAATGAACAAGCGACGAAGAACGATTATCAACTAAATTTTAAACACCCTCCGTAACTAGATCTTCAAGTTTTGACTGTTTTTTAAACACAAAAAAGATTCCAAGCTTCTTGTCACACCTGCTGTCAGACTGCATGTCGGCAGTCGTTTACTGTCGAACGATACTGAAACTTTGAACTTTTGAATATCACGTGAACGTCATCTCGATTACGCAACTTAATTCAATTATATGTAAAATCTAACTACGTAAATCATAAATTGTACGATTAATAAAAGAATAAATACGTTATTTACCGCTTTATATTTTAATATTTCTCACAATCACGATCTTTTCTTACGATTGTCCTGCTAGACTTGCAGCTAGGGTGGCAGAAAACACGGTTTTGAGATGAAGTCAAAAGTCCAGTGTTTACACTATGCTCTCTATTAATGATGCTGTTGAGCCTTGAGAGAAAACTAATTGTTGCTTGTATTATTCATGAGATAATGTGTTGCTAAAGCTAATGGTATGCTTGGGTTTCTCCGCAGGAACTGCACTCAAATGTCAAATGTCCGTTGCCGTCGTCTACTCTATTTAGCGCTCGCCCGTTCTCACTTGTCTTACGGTAGTGAAATCTGGGCTCCTCAAGGACAAGTCACATGACCTTTCACTTCTTGAGGGTGTTCAGAGACGAGCCACGAAATTCATACTCCAAGATTATGAATCGTCTTACACTGACCGTCTCAAGAAGCTTAACTTATTACCTATATCATATTGGCTTGAAATTAAGGATCCTCTCTTGAGGATCTTCTCTCTATAGGTACGACCTATATATCTCCCATTTTGTCACTTTTTCTTCTATCCGCTCGTCTCGCACTCGTTCAAGTCAAAACAACTTGCTTCAAGCCAATCCTTGCAGGACTTCGCTTTTTAGAAATACTTTTTTCAACAGAATTGTCTTTCTCTGGAACAATCTCTCTCCGATAGTTCGTAATAGTACTTCTGTTTCCATTTTAAACATGATCTTTATATTCACTACTCTTCTAAGTTAGACTCCAATTTCTATGATTTCTATGATTTAAGGGGAGCACGGGTGGCGTGTGCTGTTAGCGCGCTGCCTCTCACCAAAAGTTAAGCCCGGTTAGACGGGGTTAGTACTTGGATGGGTGACCGCTTGGGAATGACCCCGTTGTCGAGCTGGAAACTAATGTGAATAGAGTTGTAGTTTATCTCTCCTGTGCTTCGAGGGTTTTTCGCCGGGTTCTCCAATTTTCCTCCCTCCGCAAAACCGACACTTACATCATGGTAGTCATGTTCAATTGAGGCATTTCGCTCTGTTTGACCACCAGTTGCTATAGGCAATAAAGTTAATAAATCTAAATCTAATAGACTGCGCACCTGGAAAAGTTTCTGTTCTAAATGTCGTTCTTTCAATCCAAGTTGCTGCTCTTAAATCTTTATTCTTATGTAATTTATGTATTAGTTTGTTGGGGTTTTTTTATCGTGTATTTACTTAATGTTTATTATGTAATTTTTTTGTTGGGTTGGTCTTTACATGGGACTCGTGTCCTGTTAATCATTCCTTCAATCATGTTCAAGTATTGTACTCTTTATTTACTGTATATTTGCATTCTTGCATGGTTGTAAAGTTAATAAATAAAAAAAAAATTCTTCCTCATTAACAACTGACACTTGACTGTGTTATGGTGACTGGGACAAGAATCTGACAAAACGATTGTTTAGGTTTCCAACAATTGTGGAATGTAAAGTTTTCTTTGCGAATGTCTCAAAGAACTATATATCCTTATAAAACATTACAGCGTAATAGCATGGTCTTAGGGGGCGATTACATGGACCGGGCTGGCCCGGTTAACCGGGCTAGCCCGGTTAACCGGGATGAGTTTACAAAACGATTACATGGAGCGGGCTAGCCCGGTAAGCCGGGATGATTTCAGGCCGAAATTCGCAATTATCAAGTAAATAAGGGCAAAGCTACGTTAGTTTTACTTCAGTTTTACACTAATTAGTCTATTATTTATTTTGTAAGCCCATCGTTACTAAAAAGATTGTTAAAGTCTTAGCTAACCCAGGAAAGCGTCTTCACGAAGACTAATTAATTTATTAAATCTTCGCTTTGATCACAAAACACACAAACAACGTTGATGTTCTATTTCAGTTCCTTTCAGCACTATTTATTCACACAGTCAAGCAAACGAACGCGTATCGAAGCGAGTTCAACAGTTTTTCAGCCCGGTTTGCCGGGCTGAAAACGATTACATGGACATTTTCATCCCGGTTAACCGGGCTAGCCCGGTTGCGACAAGCGGGATCCCGGCAAACCGGGCTAGCCCGCTTGCCATGTAATCGAAATGTTAAAACAACATGTGTTTTATATATAAAGCGGGCTAGCCCGGTTAACCGGGCTAGCCCGGTTAACCGGGCCAGCCCGGTCCATGTAATCGCCCCCTTAATAGTGATCAGGGACATGTCCACAGACGACACGTCGCGTCCTGTATATATGTTTTCATGTAAAACGGAGATTTTTAAATAATTTTTGCCTTCCGTTCACACGAAAACGCTGAATAAGCGTTTTCAAATGTTTCTGTTTACACCAAAAGCTAAAAACGGCTGTGGTGGTGTGCAGACGCAAATATTTTGATGCGTTTTCATCTTAATTAAAATGGAGAGATTTGAAAATTAACACATACGTGTGGACATGGCCCATCCGCTTAAAGAAATCTCGGTAAAAATTGAGACATCCCTTGCACCTAACGAGCCTTTAAAGCTCCACAAACCATCCTTTACCTTTCGGAGTCAGACATTTAATCACTAATATCTCTCAATGTCATACATTTACAATAAATGTTTACTTGCAAACACAGCATAAACAAGCATAAATATAGCATAGTTCCATGCATAAGACTATTCTAATCGCCCGAATCACCACACACACAGATTGCGTCGATCCGTAAGATTTTCTGATTTGATGTCTATCTGAACGACTGGACGCTTGCGTGATCGTCCAAATCGCGTGGATCGTCCCTGGTTGTATATAGGAGACATAATATACAGATTTGTTTGTATAAAGTTTGAAAAAGAGTGTATATAAAAAGTATAATTTTTATTCCTCTCGGTCAATTGAATTCATCAGAATGACAGCCGTAACCTCTATTATTATAGCTAAGGAAAACATCGCATCGTGTGTGACACGATTCGTGTTGATGATAATCCGCCAATGTGGGGAAAAATTTGTTTATACTTTATACTATAAGTATTGTAGTTATATTCTATATAGCTATACTGGATGAGAGCATCTTCTTTATATTATGCTGAAACATGGATAAAGTCAACAAAACTCGAAAAGATGATCGATGCCGTACATGCACCAAACTTTGATTGCATGCCCAAGACATCAACTCAGAAACGGCCCAACCATCACGAATATTTATGCACGAGACCTCCCTCGCATATCTTCAACTCTTGCACCTGCAATGAAGAAGCATGTTCACAAGACAACTTGCTATATAAGCAAAAGATCAACCAGGCTCTGCATATATTTTTTTTTGCATCTTCTAATACTAACCGAAGGCCCCGAAGGAAAATAACGTCCTCCTCTTTCCAACATGGACGTACTGATAAGCGACACTAGCTGGCATGTGTTTAGAAGACGAAATGCAAGTAAATAAATAACAAAGTGGTGTGGAAAGACGCGCGTAGAAATGTTTCGTCTGTGTGGTCGCAAGATGAGGATGATTCTCGGCTACGGATAAACAACTATAGTAAAAAGATATTTGTTGATATTTCGAATAATGTTTCTTATTGTTGCATTTCGTATAATTTTGGTTTGATTTCTGAACTATCGACCATTTAGATACGTTTTAGTTTCAGCTGCTTCAGAACCAGGGGGGTTGATTTATCGTCCTGCAGGTTGTGCCTGTATACAATAGTATATAATGTTGCCTGTTGGGCATGAGTATATATATAGTCTTTCTACCAAGTCCGGGGATTGAATAGGAAGACGGTATTGTAGAGTATTAAAAAATATTTCCTTACATTTCGTAGGGTTAAGACGCATACCTCTATCACTAGCAAACTGGTAAATATCGCGCACGATACACGGCATTACACTGGGTGAGCAACGTAGAATTACTCGGTCGTCTACATATTTTACTCTAAAGTTCCATGCATCAACTAGGGAGTTAACTAAAATAGCAAATAATATGGGGCCCAGTTTGTTAACAGTGTGTCTGGGCCATTCATTGAGGGCAATGCGGTTTTCCGGTTCAGAGATCGTGTAACTAGAGTTTAACTCTGTGCGAACATTGCACAGTTTGGCTGAAATTGCACAATCGTATGTGGGGTTAGATTGATGAAAGGATTTTCTTGTTTATAATTTCTCTGGCTTGATCAAAACATTCCTCGCACAGTCTTCAAAGCACTTTGAGTTGACAAAAACAATGTAAATACAACTATAAAAAGCGAGTTGTCCCTGCTGTGGGACTATATAGTCTACGTTACTTTTCAAACCGCAGGCCGGATCATATATTATCAGTGTACCGACACCTTGCGCATATATATCAAGGCTTCATTCGACTAATTTCCTCTTAATTAAAAATATACAGATTTAGCACCAGTTGAAGTGCGATAAAAGACTGATCAATAGTGTCCTATGGCTATAGTTTCCTACCCATGCATTGTCAAGCTGATTTTTTTATCAGAAAAATTAATAAAGTAATTGGCAGGCGTAATAAAATGATGCGATAAGATAAATAAAAAATTATGATACTATATGGAAACATTATAAACAACACAAAATTCAGACAAAATTTAATACCTTGACAGATCTAAAACTTACCAGTAAAAAAAAGAAAGCGTTATCTCTACCCAGACACAAATTAACCCTTGAACGAATGAGAGATTTTTTTATCATACAGCAAATTTTCAATCCCTTCGTCGACATTTTGCGTTGACAGAATCTCAGTAGGATCCGCAATAAAGTATTGTATTGCAGTCGACTATTGGGCACTAAACTAATCTATAATTGGTTTGTTGCAGACTCCGTGTGACTGAATATCAATCAATAATGTTGCTCAGTTTGTGCAGTGTAATTTCTTGGGAAAGTTGACATTTTAAAGCTTGCCTCCAGACAATTAACACACAGTTCATAACACAAACACGAATCATAATAAAATTAAGATATTTAAGTTATTTTCTAAATGTCAATGCCAAATGGTGGATATAAATATACCGCGCAGACGAGGTAAAACATCACAGATACTCAGACTATGAACTGAGCATATAAAGTTCAAAACACTTTCGTTTCACTATTAACAGTCTGGTTAACAAACGTTCTTGATACCGGCAATTTTGTAAACAGTCTTGGTAAATATAGACAAGATGCAATCACAGCAATATAATTGATAAATGTCATAAAATGATTCAGAATCCAACATTGAACAAAGACAAAGTACATGTACTTACCGATAGACAGTGATTAACTATGCCTCATTCAAACTGCTTTAGTTTAGTAAACTGGTCATTATCCTGTTTGAACAATAACCACGAGGTCTCCTCAACTCACTGTACTTCTTGTGTTAGTCGATAGCACAACCACTTCAGGAGGCCAAATGTGAGTAATTTCGACTTGCGTTGAATTACTAAACCATCTGCTTCCCGGATGTGACGAATTTTTACTTTACCTCTTCGGACTATAAAATAAACACCATTCGTCGGACAAACTACTTTTGTGAAAAATAACCATAATTAAAAATAGTTTGTTCAAGAAAATACCAACTTGTGTTTTTACTCACATCAATGATATATTGAGATTATTTTTTTTGTCTACAGATGAACTTTACTCACACATTTTACTTTGAATCATCGATCATCACCGATAGAACTTTTAAATATTAAACAAAGAACAGGAGGAGATAATAAAATTGAGTTAAACAATGCCATATCTTTCTTTTGTGTGTGGCGGAGTATTATACTGACCGACAGTGTGTTTTTGTGTACGTATCACAATCATATATTTGACATGTTACTGATTAAACTGATTGAAAATTGTGGCAAAAAAAAAGTGGCAAAAAGATAACTTGAAAACTTTTATTGTTATTTTAACGTAGGGGCTGGTATAGAAAGCACTTTTGCGCACTACAGCTGTGCGAGTTCCCTATACTAGTCATGGGATCTTTAAATAACGACTGGGAAAACCAGCTTCGTTTTTGCTTTACTATCGTGGCAATAGAACTATAGAAGTGTTCGTCAAATATTGTTGCAATTCATTTGCTCCTCCTAACAAGTTCCGGTTGATTGAAACTCATTGGCAATCTTGTTTTAAATTTCGTGATTCCTATGGATCGTTTTCACTCACGTGATGTTGGCCCCATTGGGGGTAGTGAAACAATACGAAATTTTTGAATAAGAATAGAGCTAAATTCCCATAGGATAAAGATGGTCGCCATTTCATTGTTTCGGTACACCAATATGGCCGCCGTGACGTCAGATGAAAACGATCTATTGGCTGCATGCATGGTCAAAAATCAAGAACCAATCAAATTCAAATTCAAAGCAGGAAGTTGCCGAATGAACCTCGTGAAATGAATTGGTCAGGACGAGCAAATCAATTGCAACAATATTTTAGGAACACTTCTATTGCCACACAGTAATTGACCAATCATGCGCAAACCCCTACAAACTTTACACACGCATAAATGACGTAATATAAACATAAAAATACGACGATTATCATGCAATAAGAGCGCTCTAAAATTAAACATGAAATCTATAATGGCAACTATTAATTTGAAATCAAGTATGACCACTTTAATATGATTGGCCAACGATGTGAATAAAAGACTGCAATGTTGAAATCTTTGATTTTTCAATCTTTTCCACTCGCCAAAAGCAACTGAGAGAAAAATATCAAGATCTTCACCCTCTCTCTATCGTTGTAGTTTGCATGTATGTTAAGTATAAGACCGTATAAGTTTCAAACATAGCCGCCATGCGCTTTGTTACGACAGTCCTTTTCGTGAACAAAAGTGCATGTGCGGGCATTCGCATGCCGCTAAAGAACTTTGCGCGTGCAGATGGCACAGTCACAGGTGTTTAAAATAATCTGCTATGACAACGTAATACAGTGCTATCTCAAACTCTCAAATGAGATAACGAATAGTTTGAGATAGCGGGAGTTTAAAATAACGAGGTAAATTCTGCTGTAAAACAATGAAAAAATATGTTGAAGGGAAATCAACTCTTGTTCGACATAGCGAAGTTTTCAAGATAACTGAGTTCGAGATAGAGAGGTTCTACTGCACGCTGTAACTTTCGTATTCACTACACAGTTCAGTTGTGGTGTCTGGTTTAAACATGCAAAGCTCGGTTGACTTGTTTAATTTAACGTATATGTCAGTAACATGCTGTAAGTTTTAAAAGATACGCTGCAAGAATAGTTTCGTACGTTACGCTATATATTACTTGACTCGCGAGTATTTGTTACGTTGTGAAACTTTACGTTACATTGTGAGACCACGTTACGTGAGATGTTACGTTGTGAGACCTTAGGTTACGTTGTGAGACCTTACGTTACATTGCGAGACCCTAGGTTACGTTGTGAGACCTTAGGTTACGTTGTGAGACCTTAGGTTACGTTGTGAGACCTTACGTTACATTGTGAGACCTTATATACCGTTTCGTTGTGAGACTTTACGTTAAATTGTGCATGAGACCTTACGTTACGTTGTGAGACCTTACGTTACGTTGTCGGAGACTTTACGTTACGTTGTGAGACCTTACATTACATTGTGAGACCTTACGCCAGTATGTTTAGGATTATTTTCCTATTATTCGCGACGGATCCCTGCGTTTTCAGATCGAATTAAGTCAATCACCACCTGTAAGTCATTCCCTCTATCACGACAAGCTGTTGGTAGCACTGGTAGCACTGGCAGCTACTCTCCTAATTTTAAAGATGGAAAATTTCAATCTTTGAAGCGATTGAAATATTTTTCAGACTAAAAGATTGATTTTAGATTGAAAAATTGCGCCAATTTCAAAATCAAATCCAATTTTGATTGAAAAAGTCAATCAACTGGAGTGATTGAAACAAAAATCAATCGATCGGGAGATTGAATATAGCGAGCCAATCACATTGTACAATATTCGCGCGCTATCCACTATCCGAAGTACTTCTGAAGAACTGAAGAGGAAGGAGGACATCTTTAATATAAGCCGAGTTTAGCCATAGTTTTGTCGTTTAACTGCCTATAATCATGTCCGAAACCCTGCGGGAATTGCTGGAAGAGAAAGGATTCCGGGAGAAAGTGATTTCGACGTTGGAAGGTTAGTATTCATTTTATTTTATTTCTGTTTTCGGTCCATGATGAAAATGCTTATGTTCAACAATAAACTGTAAACTCCGAAGACTAAAACCATCATTGCCATACCATTCGCATTGTTTCTTGCTATATACCGAACCGTTGTGGACCTACTTTTTGCTTTTTCAAAGTTTCCTCGTAGAACAAGAAGTATTACAGGATTTACACCAAACTGTTTAAAATAGTTCCCAACGTATAAAACTAGTAAAAATTCGCCACTGCCACTGGCGTCTTCATGGACGGTGGCATGTTTCCCCCGATTTAGGGAACTTTCCTTGTACTGGAAAGTCATTTGAAACGTGAAACAATGAACGAAATTATATATTTTTACTTTTGAAATTGCTAACTTTACCGTATGTCTGGATGAGATTGAGATATGTCTTTAGGTCTGTCAAAAAAACTGCATTTACAAAAAAAAATCGCATCTGACGACCGGAATTTGAACTTGTTTGACAGCGACGTTTTTTCCCATACACCACAAGGTGATAAACAACTCTATTAATAGCAACCTCGTACCCAGGGCATTTTGCCTCCACGTTGGGAGGTCGGCGAAAATGGCCCTGGCATCGGCTGGTCACGTGACACCCAGAATTTTGGGGTGTTATGGCAAGAAAATTTATGCGGTCTTTGTGTTTTGTTTTTGTATAATACGTATACATGAATAATAAATGAAATATTTAACGCTCTGCAAAGCTATCGTTAATCGTTTCCATTCTTTGGGTAAACTTTGCAGAGTGGATCTATCACAATTCAAATTTTCATGAATAAATTATACTCTATCTGAATTAGTCGAGTTCTTAAACCGGCCAATCTAATAGGGGATGGATATTACAGTATTTCGTGTTTAATATAACGTCGTGATCTATTGAAACCCGAAACACCGTTTGGCATTTGCTATGCCTAGATTTGATAAATATTGAAACAGAAATATATTTTATATTAAAAGTTTCCTTGCAGACAATAATTCTGTTGTGATAATAAAGACAATCTGAGCGATCCGTTTTTGTTCAGATACATTTGGTTTTAATAAACCAAACACGAGTTTGGATGCAAATACTTTGATGAATTTTGATCTGTTCTGACGGCCATTCTCATACAGGAAACCGAGAGGCGAGAACCGACCCTTCTGAAAACTTTATATTACTTTCGATTTATTAAAGAAAGCTAATAATAGCTAACAATTAGCAAGGCATCGATGGCAAATCTTCTTTTAATCGATTTTCTTTTATCTTCTTTTATAATAAAAGAAGATTTTTTTCGAGGCTAAAAATCTTCTTTTATTGTCTTTTATTCTTCTTTACCAAAATACTTTATATAAAAAAATACAAAATACTCAATGACTATGATTGTGACAGCGAAGACAGCTTTAATGAGGAAGAGGATTAAAGATCGAGCAGGAAAAAACTCTGGGAACATGGGAACACGTTGACATTCTAAAGTTAATAAAGTATTTTGATATTCTGACACTGTTAATGAACTAATTATAAAATTTTTTTGAAATGTTAAAAGTTTTCTCGAAAATCTTCTTTTATTGTCTTTTATTGTCTTTTAATGAATAAAAGAAAAAAGAAGATTTTTTTCCAAAAAAATCTTCTTGATTATCCATCTCTGTTCATTGGTGAGTCAATTGTTCTTTTTATAGTTTTAATATCACTGTCTGCATGCAATAAAAAATTTACACTTGACCCAGGGTTTGTTTAAAGACGATCTTGAGCATGATACTGTATGTCTTGCCACCAGTCGCCTGTATAATTACAGTATATGAATATTTTCATTTAGTGTTGGCTGTCACCTTGTTGTATTATTAATTTGGTAGCAAAGACAGAGGACTAGTACAGGTATTGCAGTGGTTTATAATAGTGCAATATTAATTAAAAGCTCACGATCATCAGCAATATGGTAGACACCTGTACTGTATATTATAATTTATAAATTATATCTATTAAGCCAGTTCTCCATCAACTCCATGTCTGAGATTTATTTTTAATCATATACATGTATTCATTGCAATATAATAGTGTGTATATAATATGCTATGAATACAATATATATTATATCCCCTATTGGACTTTAAAACTTTTCTTCCTCTCCCTCAGCAAAGAAATAAGGAAAAGAAGGTTCTGCTCGCAGGGTAACTTTAATGTGAATGCTTTAATTCATTTTTGAGGCAATTGTTCATCACTGACTAAGACAGTATTAAAGTTGGCACAGTAAAAATCAAATACAAAACAACTTGATGTATGTACACAAATTGAGGATTCAATGGATACTTCGTTCCGGGTTCTTTTGTTAATATAGTAGCGACGGTATTGAGTAGTTATGCAATGTTCGTTGATTAGCCAAAAGCAACCATTGAGAAACTACAACGCAGAACATCGTTGGAGTGGGCCGAACCTGACAAACCAACACGTCGTGCGAACGGCCTAGTACAGTATTGTAAATTAGAAAGGGGGAGATGATTAATTAACAATTATTCGCCGAAGGCGAGGTGAATATCGGTGTATAATAACCGAGACGAACTCGAGGTTATTATTCACCGATATTCACTGAGCCTAAGGCGAATAATTGTTTTAGTATAAATACACATTTTCGTACTTTTAGGAACAACATTTTCTTTAAAATTGTTAATTTCCTCGTCTATCGCATTGATAACTTGGCTGGCGGCCATTTTGAATAAACGCTGATTATCGAGAGGTGATTATCGAGAATTAATCCAAAGTAGCTCGACCAATCAGCGCGCGCGATTTTCTATAATCACCTGTGTATTCATACTAAACTGAATTAATAACCCAGTTATAAAGCGATAGAGATCCTCTGCCCAATAAAAAACAACAAAAGTGAGAACACAAATAAAAAACAACTGAGAATTGGCTCAATACGAGAATTTAGAACACTGAAAACGAGGCGCAGCAAAACGGGTTCCGCAAGCAGTAACAACCAGTGAAGTACGCGCTATATATAAAGGTTCACTAAGTCGGTCAATGCTGTACAACCCAATTGGCTCCCTTAACACAATAAGCCAAGCGTCTTCCAGCCTAACTAACGAGCACTCAGCGACGATAGACAACGATCGGCCACTCCAAAACACAAGAATCGGCCACTCCAAAACCTATATTTACGTTTCGCCCAACCACTGAAGCCGAGATTCGAAAATATCTAACCACTATGAAAACAAATAAGGCAACTGGAAATGACGACATTCCTGCAGCTGCTCTTAAGATATCAGCAACCTCTATTTCACAAAGTATATCTGCGTTGGTGAACAGTTCCCTTACAACTGGTATATTTCCAAGCAAATGGAAAATCGCAAAAGTTACACCTATCTTCAAAGCAAAGCCAGCACATAGCCGAGACAGTTATAGACCTATATCAGTTCTGCCGTGTCTGTCAAAGTGCTGTGAATCGATTGCAAATGATCAAATAAAAGAACAAGATAAAGTCCACCATAACTTTCAAGAACTAAAGCAATTCGCGTACAAAAAACACTGTTCGACGACCACAGCTCTAATACACGTAGTTGATTCTTGGAAATCGGCAGTAGATCAAAAAAAGTACACCGTGGCAGTATTCTTAAACCTCCGCAAAGCATTTGACGTGATCGATCATGAAATACTGATAACAAAACTACAGAAATATGGCTTTGGAGAAACTGAAATTACCTGGGTTCATTCCTATTTGACACAGAGAAAACAATATGTGGTTTGTAACAATGTACAATCAGATACACAAACAGTAATTAACGGTGTTCCGCAAGGATCCGTACTTGGACCCGCTCTTTTTTGTCTTCATTTTAACCCTGTTGTAAATAGTTTTTCCGATTGCGAATCAGTATTGTACGCCGACGATACAGAAGCGCACTATTCTCATTCAAACCTGATTACCGCGCAGTCAAAGGTAAATAACGATCTGATGAATGTTGATAAATGGCTGTCTACAAACAAAATAATTCCAAACATAAAAAAGACAAAAACGATGGTGATTGGATCAAGGCCTGCTATCAAGAAAGTAGACAAACTCGAAATTTACTTGCACAATCAAAAGCTCGAAGAAGTCACCACCTTTGATTACCTTGGTGTTCGTACTAGCAACGTACTTTCTTGGGAACCACATGTCAGTAGACTTTGTAAGCGAACTTACTCTAGACTCCATCTTCTGAACCGAATCTCCACTTTCTTGCCTAAACATATTCTACTCCGCATATATACAAACAAACTATCCTGCCAATCCTGGATTATTGCTCGACTGTATGGCACGACTGTGGATCCACCCTTACGAGCCAAGTTGAAAAGGTTCAAAATCGCGCTATGAGAATTATTTTAAACCAGGGAAGACGTAAATGCACACAGGAAATGAGAGAAGAACTTCAACTTTTATCCTTATACAACAGATGACGTTTTTTAAGATTTATAACAATTTTTAAAATTTTATACATTCTGGAATTTCCAGATCAGTTTAAGGGTATATTCAAATTTAGAAGTACCTTGGTAGAAAGGGAACTAAGGGACAAAACACTTTTAGACCTACCAATGGTAAGAACTAAAACTGGACAAACAATGTTTAGGTACGCAGGGGCAAAAGATTGGAACTCACTGCCGAATTATGTCAGAGAAATCACTTCGCAAACACTTTTTAATTATCTTTCATAACTTGACAGTAGTAATCATATTTGTAGTCTATAGAGTTTTTACCTTTTTTTAATAGATATTGTAATTTATATTTATTAATCATATATTTATATTTAAAAATCATATAATTATATAGCTAAATATTGTTCATCCTATTAATACCAGCTATATAGCTGAAAGGATTTAACAATTAAAATAAAGTTATTATTATTATTATTATTATTATTATTATTATTATTATTATTATTATTATTATTATTATTATTATTATTATTATTATTATTATTATCGATCACAAGCATGCGAAAAAGCTAAACAACTAGTGCGAACAGTCAGTACAAAACCATTACCGTAAAAAACTAAATAATAGTTTAAAACAGAATAGGTATAACGAGGAAACAAACGCACACTAATACAAACTAGACAATTGTTAGCAGTTATTAGAGAAGACCCCATGCATTGATGTTCATTCAGTTCCTAGCGTTTAATAGCGTTTGCCCGGGCGCTTGCGAACCACTTGCGAACGACCATCGTTGTATGGGACGTGACGGTGGTCGATACCATGTACGGTGAGTGCGCTGGCAACCCAGCACGTCGCACGCATGCGTGGCGATATCGACAGACAGCCGTAACGCAAGAGCAACGCCCTTGATTCCACGAACGACACACGAATCGTGAAGACGGAGAACCTCGAATCTCCGTTGGTGGCGGCGATTGGCGAACTGACTGTACGAGATCCACAGGCGAGAGGTAGCAGAATGATAGTTGAATAGTTAGTTGTACGTTCATTTGCGACCAGTCAGTGATGTTCCATGCCGTTGCGTCTTTACGAAAGGCTTTATCGTATGTCGCCCACGTTAGACCGCGAAGTTGCCTTTCGATTCGGACAATAAAAAGCTGGTACAGCCACAAATCTCGAGCTCGGTTGGGATAATAAGCACAAAAATTACTGGCATAAATAGAAAATGCTTGCACCCACACGATAATGTCTGATATTTGCTTCGTCCACAAGACCCTGGGTTAACCACTTGGCCATGAAGCAACCTGCACGACGTAGGTTTTTCGTCTTACGTTACGAGTCTTGCAAAAGAGTCGACGAATTGACCCGCTACAATACTTTTTAGGAGCTATATATATGGACGGAAAACCAAGGCCCACTACAAAGGGCGCGTTGCTGTCAAGGGGAAAATGCCCTAACGTGGCGTTTGTAGAGCTGGTCGAAGGCGAACTAGTTACCGACGAAGACAAAGTGGCGGCAAGAGGACCAGGTGAAGTCGACACCGTCTCAGGGAGTAAAAACTGCGAAAGCACTGGCGACTGAGGGACGAAAGTGGGCACAAAGGCCATGCAGAGCTTCGGAAATGCGCGTACCTGCTGTTGTTGATGGACGTAGAATGAACGGCGGAGAAGAACCAACGGAAGAAGCCACCAGTTGTGGCGGAAGTCCAACAGCGGACATAACTGGGCTTGAGGTGGTGACCACAGATACAGTTGATTTCCTTGAGACTGTACTATGGGTATTGGCCTCAGCAACTTCTTCACACACATGCAGTGTCCAAGACGTTTCGCGTTGATCGAGAATTGACCACTTTGCTTAGAACTAGAAACTGTGACTTTATACTACAAACGGTAGTTGAGGTACTAGAGACAAGAGATATGAGGAAGCTCTGCTGTGAACACCATTATATGCTTGCGTAAGCATGTGATCAGACATTCACACAAGGCTAGAAAACTGGGAGAAGGTTTGGAGGGAGCCCTGCCAAGAGTACCCGTGCATCACAGAAAGTTTGCTATTAACTGCATTTATTGCATAAATATATTTGTCACTTTTACTCAACAACAACTATACTTCATGTAAGGTCCACATTATAGTTTGGTTAGGTTTAAACATGGGATTAGCATTTGCCATTTGCTGATTAGGGTTATAGGTTGGGTTAGGGTTAAATTTTAAGTTTAGCACTACCAGGGGAGAAAACACAAACCACTATTGATCATGTACATATCACATAATTAACAATTAGACAACGAGACTGAGTTATTATTATATATTATTTGAGGTTTGTTTAAATATTTTTTTATACTGTCAACAACAAACGTTCAATATATAGTCTTATTATACCCTCACAAAGAATCATACAATCAAATGTTTACATTAGCTTCACGTGCCAGCTCAATATTTTACGATGTAGGACAACTACATATTGGGTAGCAACCTTTGGACAGGTGCACAAGGTATATTTACTTGTCAATTGCACGATTATTTATATTGGGCAGCAACCTTTGGACAGGTGCACAAGGTTTATTTACTTGTCAATTGCACGATTATTTATATTGGGCAGCAACCTTTGGACAGGTGCACAAGGTATATTTACTTGTCAATTGCATGATTATTTATATTGGGCAGCAACCTTTGGACAGGTGCACAAGGTTTATTTACTTGTCAATTGCACGATTATTTGTTCGATATAATAAAACACCTATTGGATTCATCTTCGCCCAACATGGAAAAAATATTTAAGTCTCAAATTTTAATATTGTCTCGACATTCGGTCTCGCCACTGTGGTCTCGCCAAATATTGAATTCTCGACTTAAATATTTTGCCATGTCGGGCTCAGAATCCAATAAGTTATAATAATTTCGGACCTTTTCCTTCGTCACATACAGTAAGTAACTAAAGGAAAATGAACATTTTCTTCCATAATTTAACTTGGGTTTTATGTTTACACATATATTTCCACTCATTTGATATATAAAAATATATTAAAATTTGAAAGAAATATTCAATCTATTTTCTTGTCGATACTCGATAGCAAACGTAATTTCAAATGTATTTAGTTTGCAGTTATTTCGTTTTAAACATATACTCATAAACAATTTAACAATCTTACCATTAACAATAACCATTTCGTAGCCGGTTTTGTTTTCTGCAGAACTTTTATATATCGGCTTCGTCTAAAATATTCGATTGTCTCTTTGCTAAATTAATGGAACTAACACGAAGTACTTATTCGATTATTTCCTGCCCGCTGGGAAAGGAGAACGTAGGCTCTTGTTGACAAATATTTTATTATTATTAATAAAATATTAATAGGGCGATACTACGTACGTGGCTTTTTCCAAGGCCAGCGAGTGTGGGGGTGGGGGGGGGGGGGGGGGGGGCAAAATATCCAGGGCCCGGGACCTTGCAAGGGGGCCGTCGCCCCGCTCGCCCGTCGCGACGTCATCAATCACTGGTGACTGATGTAATATGCTGGAACCATTATGTGTACTTAACACGAAGTACCTCCTCATCTCAGCACTGTTCCCGGATGGTGTTGGGATTACTCTTGAGACTGTAAATTATTCAATGCTTTGTTTTGGTTGAAAAATACTAATGTACTTGGGTCGTCGTCGTGACGTTCGCGTTGTGATTGCTTTAGGTCCCTACTGTAGTGTATATGACGGAGCTCAGGAGCTGTGTCATGTCTTGCAATAACAATTATACTGTACTGTTACTACTGTACAATAACATAATAAACGTATCTAAAAAATATACTTCAATCCTTCATTCATACATTTCACCGTTTTCACCCCTCTCCTAAATTTACGTTAAAATTTCACGTAAATTTAGGGGAGGGGGGCCCCGTACACATATGTCAGTTCTGGGGCCCGGGTTTTGCTCTCGCCGGCCTTGGCTTTTTCAATTCGATACGATACTGGAACGATACTGACCTATTTTTTCCCGATATTGATAACCGATACTTATATCAACACAGCAATATCAACAAAAGTGTTATTTTTTCCAAGAACAATAAACTATTAAAGTTACATGTTTTTGTTCAAAAACAATAACATATTAACGTTCTGGGAAACTTAGAATGCAAAAGCACGCGGAAAGAGCTATCATTTCCTTCAAATTATGAAGCTTAACCAACTATTAAAACCACCATCTGATTGGACAACCTTTCTAAACAAAACCTCACCCCCATACCACCCCCCGGAAACCCTAAACCTAATCACGCCCCCCGGTGAACCTAAACCTAATCACAACCCTCCGGAAAAATGTGCCTCCTCTCAGACCCTGGTTTTATTAGATGGTTAAGCTTCATAATTTGTAACCGATGATACCTCGCGGAAATTATTTGCGCAATGGAAAACAACGTCAACGTAGAACAACAAACTTTCATTTTATTCTGAGTAATTTTTCTTAATTAAATACAACTTTGATTTTTAAATCTTAATCCATACAAATTTGCACAAATTTCTGACATAGTTGTTTATTTAAAGATTTGTGCAGAAGCAGATGATAGTTTTTAAACTGTTTGAGATATTTAAATATTATACAAGAAGCATATCATGCTTAAAAATTGTAATTACTCGCGTCTGTGACAGACTGACAGTATCGTACCCTAAGGTTCCGAATCAAATAGAAAAGACTGGATCTGGACGTGAACGAGTTTAAAATATATTATTAAAGCAGTGTAACATAGGAGCCAGCTCCATCACGATGTTTACTACTACTATTACTTTGCTTAGTTTCTTATAATTTTTCTTGACGTTGTGTATTTGAATATATGCACCTTGCAGGATACGTGAATATTTTACAATATAATAACACCCATTAAGATGGGCCAAGTAAGTTATGACTTTTTCAAGATAAAGCAGTGCGAACGGATTAGTCGGTATATATATATATATAAAATCAGAGAGCTAATTCAGCTAAACAAATTAACTAGGTAAGGTATAAAAATGCCTATATATAAACAGTAGGAAATATTTTAATTACCTTGAAATCTTTTCCCCTCTATATAACACGGGGAAAAAATCATGCAAAAATTATACAAAGACCGAGTCTATTTTGTACATCACCGATTATATTTTGTCGGGGAAATGATATTTGCTATAGTCATCCTCTATACAAAGTCAGTTGTCTATAGTTTGTTCATCAAGATATTTGTAATTGAATTATGCACATGTCCGAATGTATTTAGATATTTGAGACGGTATAATTTACTGTAGTATTCTTAGTGTAGTACAGTATACTGTGGTTTCATTTTGTTTCGGCGAAATTTCATTTCACCTCATACACGTTTTATATTTGGCATGAGATAAGGCTAAACATATTTATACCGCTGCAACGATTTCAAAGCAAAGTTGCACCATCTTCGCTTGTTGGACAACTTTGACTTTTTTTATCTGTCTCTATTATGCTGGTCTGAAGATCATTATGCGAGGGAGAGCAAGGAACAAATGTTGTAAATCTTCCAGACTCAGAATCACTTGGAGGTGGAGATGGCAGGATGCAACCCAATTGACGTCGAAATTCACGACTGAAACTTTCGTTGCAGAACGAGTAAACAATTGGATTGCTCGCACAGTTTAAAAAGTCCAACATATTTAAAACATCCATAATATCCCAAAACGGGGCGAACTTTTTATCTGCTTCACCAAAGTCTAGCCACATCCACATAATAGCGGATGGTAATGTAAGAATGGCAAATATGAGTGTAACAATAATTAACATCTTGATCACCTTTCTCGATTCTCTTCCGCGGGCTTTGGCTAACGTTTTATTGTACGTCATGTTCCGTCCTTTCGTTAACTCTAAACCAATTCTTACGTAGCAAGTAGTGATAATACTTAATGGAATGGCATACTGGATAACAAACAGAGCTGCTGTATAACTTTGTCGTTGATTGTGATTTGACCATTCCTCGCCACAGGTTCTATCATTCTTGTATTTCAAGCGAATGACATATGGAAGGACGATGCTTGTTCCACACAGCCATAATAACAAAATCGCAATGAAACTTTGTTTAACAGAGATCTGGCGTTTCAGAGGATTTACCACGGCCCAAAATCGCGTCACACTCAATGCAGTCAACGTAAAGCCTGAAACTGTAATAGTCAATGTTTGTACAGGCCACAATACTCGGCACATGAAAGAACCGTATGGCCAAGTTTGGTGGTTGTTTGCGAATACATCAAGTGGAACACACAGTGTATACACTAAATCCGCGAGAGCCAAATTCATGATAAAATAATTCGTGACCGTTTTGAGCTTCATACGTCGGCTAACAACGTAACAAACCACGATGTTTCCTATAATACTAATCAGAAATATAATGGAATACAAAGTATATTTCAAGATTTTAAACCAATTGCGGTCGCCCAATTGAATGCCTCCTGTTTCTTCAGTGACATTGCTTGTAGTTGGCATGACCGTCACGGTACTAATATCAGTAGGGGTTGAAGTAAAGTTGCTGAATAACGTTGTAGCCACGTTAGAAGACATGCTTGTTAGTCCGTCCACAATCTTTATGAGCTATTATCCTCCTTTAAGAACGATGACAGCGTAAATTCTCGTACGCAAATTCCTGTGGATCCAGTTTTGATTTAGTTACACACCTAAAGAAAAATACAGTGTTAACGATCGAAACATGCATGTTTAATAATGTCTAATGTGATATCGAAACATGTTATATAACTGCCGGCAGTATACTTTTTCAAGAAGCATATATACTAATACATTACTCTGACAAATAATGATAAAGTTCACACTAGCAGCTGCGTAACTTAGAGACAAGAATAAAAGGCTTTAAGTTTACCATATATAGGCATTGTGCCATTACTTCAGATTATAAAAACTTCTTCTTTTA
Organism: Paragorgia papillata; assembly: GCA_035771165.1. NCBI lineage: Eukaryota > Metazoa > Cnidaria > Anthozoa > Scleralcyonacea > Coralliidae > Paragorgia > Paragorgia papillata. The sequence goes on from JAWNZC010000229.1 coordinate 678,949, forward strand.
TTCGTACAATATACTTAAAAACCTCAAAATGTTTGCTGTACGGTTTGAAAAGTACGCTTCCTAACATAAGACGATTAAAATAAACCGTAATAAAGGTTTGTTTTTAATAAACACTGACCAAGTTGCTACAATATGCAAGTGTTGAATATCCAATCAAAAAGAGGTTCTTAATAAACAAAAGATAGGTTCTAACAGGTGAAAATACAGAATTTAAAAACAAAAGCACGAGTTCACAAATAAAAGCAATCCGAACAAGCTTTGAAAGTCGTTCTATCGCCTTAACAATTAGATTAACTTTATGTAATATTAAAAACCCGTAAGGAACAAGATTATGGGAAACAACAGTTTAAAATGAATACACGTTAACAAAACTAATAGCATAGCTAAAAGCGACTTGTCTAAACAAATGCTCTCAGAATGTAAAGCATTATTGCAGTGGCTATCTTTGACAGTACTATATAGAATAAAAATTGTACTCTTCTGTACACTAAAATAATAGTGTTATGCATTATCGATCATTATATATGTTGAGACGTACGAATTACAGGTTGTCGGCATATTTAACGAGATTTCTAGTTTGTGTGTGTGTAAGAATAAACATCATGTAATAAAATAAACCACAGTGTAATTTCTTTCCATAATTTTTGGTTTCCTTCGATTAGGTTAGCGCACAAAATTTCTTCATAAATTATGAAATCCGGTAAATGTTTGCCTGCTCATAAATTTAAAAAATCTATAAAGTCATTCCTGATAAAGTATTAGCAGATAAATTAAGAGATATTCTTGGTTATAAATGTAAACAACTGTAAGCAGAGAATAAATTAATAATATAGACCAAGCGATAGAAATTCTTAGTTAAAACGAAAAAGAGAATTTGCATTTATTTTGAAAAAAATATTAGGGGTAAATTTGTACTCAACATGACTTAAACCACGTTTATGTTTGAGTTGTTGACAGTCTACTTTATCTCAAAAAAAACTAACACAAATTATATGTTTTGCTGTATCGACCGAGCGATAGCGAGGTTAATACGTTCAACACCGAGGTTTAATATTTTACCGTAAAGACCCGTCGACGGTCGAGGTTATTAAGTAGTTTATTATATGGCACTTTTTATTTCACAATCAATCCTGTATTTCTTGGACTTCGCTTCCTTTAACTTCGTATAAACACCAAACCAGCGTTATTTTCTGCTGTTTCTTTCTCGTCTGGATACTAGAATTTACTTTTGTAATGTTCATCATTGTTTATTTCATTTATTTTCGTCGTTTTTCGGCGATAAGAGTTCTTATTAGGTTGATGTGTTTGTTCCCAATCGTATAGGGCAACAATTTTCATAATGCCCACGGGCATTACGGAGAAATCTCGCCACGTCAGCAACATATCACTGCGCGTGATTTTACCGGAAGTAATCCATGCCATATATATATATATATATATATATTTTATTTTAAAAAAATGAACGTTGCTACTCCGAGTTTCACGCGTTAGCGATCATCAGTTGCCTGATGATCGCTAACGCGTGAAACTCGGAGTAGCAAAGTTCATTTTTTTTAAATAAAATCGATCTTGCTCTACCTTCAAAAGTATCGAGCACTCTGTGGTCTATTGTAAACGACTACTTGAACTATTATTATATATATATATATATATTTGACTCGATTATATGACGTGTTGAACTATAAATATCTCTAACAAGACCCCCGCTCAACTAAAAGTTCAGCATGACATATAAATTATCAATATCTTCTTTTAAAATACATTGCAGGGGCAGGGCGCTGCTTGTTCTTCAGTTTAAAGTTTCATGACAGCATCATGCAGGAGTACAACTATATAGTTATATCTAGTTTGAATTAATCATATACAACATTAAATATTATAACATCAAATTAGTCTCGAAAGAGCAAAACAAAAATGCCGTTGTTTGATCTCTCACACATCTGTTCTATCAATTATCTGAACACTCAAACTGGGAAACCTGAATATCCTTCAATGAAAAAAATGTATAAAAAAATGTTCGCCACAAATATCTCTCATTTTTGTACTACGTAACTACAAAATTGCTCTACCGACACACTGTTTTTCGCACATTGTATAATGAAATTATATAATTGTATAACCGAAGTAATTTATATAAAGAACGTGCGTTTCTACAAAATTATAACAAGTAGAACACAGCTTATAATAAACTGACAAATATTACATTTTGCAGCTTTCCGCACTAAAACACATATAGCTATTCGGACTTACAATTTTGGCTTGTTCCTTGTGTTCCCGTTATGCAGGATACATGCATGCGCTTTAAACTTTGTTTTGCACTAATGAAGTTTCAAAACACTTTTGGTGAGTTAAATACCGTATGTACTTTTCATGTTTTTGTACACTTGTGCCAACACCCACTTAATAAACGCCCCCTCTCAAATAACCTTATCTCTAACGCGTCATTATTAAGCGCCATCCCCACGAAATCTAAACAGGAAATAAACGCCCCGGCGTTAATTAAGTATAAATACGATAAATTATATGAAATGTTGGTTTTAACTTTGTTTTGCACAAAAATGATAGTTTGTCAAGATACCAATTTTTAAAACGAAGTATAATGGCATATATATGAGGTGACTTGCAATTTAAAAAGAGTCTATTTCTTTAAAAAGACTCTATAGTTTGTCTATTCATTGCAAAAACACGCCAAACATAAATCATGAGAATAGATTACAGCATTCTCCCATTGCTGGTTCAACGACAAACACCGCTCCCTATATATAGAAACAATAAACGCCCGAATTTAATCAGATTGGAAATTGCCAGTGGGAGACATGTAAGAAAAGATACAAGTTGCGATGCCATCTTAATTTTGGTCTTAGGGGATTCGTTCTCCAGGAAGTTTAAACTGGATATAAAACAGGAATTTTGAAAACCATCGTATACTGAAGCATTTACGTACTCCTGCAGAAAGATTGATGGACACAAAAGAAGAGTAAAAATATTAGAAAGTTGAATGTGGAGACTGGTTGTGCAGGGACTGGAAGCAACTGCTAGGGATTAGTTAGAAGGACGAAGTGAAAAAGTTATTTAAAAGGATCGGATACTAGGGTGAAAACAATCAGGAAAAGACAAAGGAAATGGTTTGGTGTGTTAGGAAGAACGAAATAAGAAAGACCTATATAGAGGGAAATAGAGAGCTATTATGCTGCAAATGAATGTTGAAGCTACTGGTTATGAAAAGACAACCATGCACATGCACGCATGCACATACGCACACATCGTGTTTTTAAAATATCTTATAACACTTTGTAGCCAATGCAGGGCGTTGCTTAGTCAAAATGTAGAATTTAGTTTATTCCCCGAGCCTGGGTGGAGGGCCGAAATCCCGTAGCCCGGGAAAGGTACTAATCTCGACACGCGTGGAGTCCACTTACACGCGAAATTATACGCGAGTGGGAAAGAAATTCTTCGTTAAGTCGCTTTTAAAACGTGAACTAACTAATCACACCTTTTTACTGTGTTTTCATAAGCACAAATCACCGTGTTTTTTCTACGAGTTAAGCATTTGTTGAACTTTTTGTCGAAGCTTTTCACAGTTCAAGCCCTTACACATTCCTCGTTTTGTTTATTTATGGCTATAATACGTTGTTTATTTTAATGTTTTTAATGCTTTTATATAAAATACGACAAAGTGCTTTCGATTTCCGTGTTTGGTTACTCTGATCCTGCACGGTTATTGACCAATCAGAGCTTGCGTAGTATAAATGTTAGACTTGTGTTTACGTGGATAAGGAAAGACGGTCGATCAACTTGTCTAACATACTAAATTCTGCATTCAACAGCCTATGTGATGTTTGTGATGTATGCAGACATATTCCACCTTTCGAATTCTATTCCACCCCATAGAGTTAATCGTTTCCGGGCACTGCCCCTTCTTCAAATGCAAATAAATGTCAAAACAGAAATCCGTTTATACCTTAGCATGTCACGATTATCCGAAAAGAGTTTACATTAACGTAATAGTGATCGGGATAAATAACGGATTAATTTTTAAAACATGTTTATTTTGTTCTTAACATTTGCTTATCGTTTACAAATGTTACAGTCCCTTACACCTAAGTGGAAACACCGCCCGTCAAAACATGTTCTATTTCAACGTCAAACATAAATGTTTTCCTTGGCAACATATTATGTTTCCCTTCGATACGTACATGCTTGTGCTCTTAGCTAATCACGTCTTGCCAACCCCACGGTGTCAATTTCAAAACGGTTAACTTTTGAACTACCCTGCGAGCAGAGCCTTCTTTTCCTTATTTCTTCGCTGAGAGAGAGGAAGAAAAGTAGGCTCTGCTGTATTCGTGTTTGGCTTCGTCCAAGAAACCCGTTTTAAGACCCGTTTAACCGGTTCTCGTTCTGTTTTCCCGTTTAAGACCCGTTTAACCGGTTCTCGTTCTGTTTTCTGCTCTGATTGGGACTGGGTTCGAGATTGTAACCAAACAACTGACATGCATGCGCAATGGAAACCAATCACGAATACAGCAGAGCCTACTTTTCTTCCTCTCTCTCAGCGAAGAAATAAGGAAAAGAAGGCTCTGCTCGCAGGGTACTTTTGAACATGCTTTGAACATGTTTTGACGGGCGGTGTTTCCACTTATCTGCAAACGACAGTAAAATGTTATGATTTTTTTAAAGAGCACCGCCTTCGAATAAACGAATAATCTGAAACCTTAAAAATTTGCGGAGTTTAATCGGGTAAATACGGTATCTCAATATAACGTCGCTTCACAGTGGAGGTCAATACAAAAACACACAACAGAAACTGTACAATGAATTCGCAGTTCTGGCTGCGTTTGTGAACGTGCATGCGCATGCGTGCAATATAATACACACATTTATCCATTCTTCCATCACTCTCTCTATCCATCAAACTATCCACGCCCAAATATAACAGAATATGTCTAAAAGTTTCAAGAACTTTATGCCAAATAATAAGAATAAAAAAATTGGCCTAAAATCGCAAACATTGGTAATAATGAAATTTGATAAAGGAATTAAGCTTGGTGTATGATGGAACGATACATTAATTAATGACTCATGTCAATATGTCAATCGGCTGCTTAGATTTCTCCTAGAACAAATCAAAGAACAGATATAATTGCCAAAATACTATAATAATTAAAAAACGTGCAAATCTGGGCAATATAGATAGAAGGACTGGACAGTCGTTTAGAAAAGATAAAACGAGGTTAGTGTTAGAGTAAAGAGTAGTAAAGCTAAATTTTATCACACATCTATGTCAATGAAGGTACAAACAATTATCAAAAAAATGCAAAAATATTGAACGACTTAATGAAAAAAATTATATTGGCGACTGAGGTAAACGAAGTAATGAGCAATTCATCAATTATGACTAGTGTTTGAGAGAGATTTGACTTTAAATTTGACTTTTGCCCAACTCAACAAATCTTATTAATGAAGCACGAAGAGTAATTATGATATCTAATATATATAATGAAATGAAATGTTGATTTAATAAGCAAACGCAAAGGCAAATTTTAGCCTCCTCCGCTAACAACTCTGTGGTCTTCCAAAACTGTTGCTTTTCAACAGGGCAGCCGAGAGAAAAATATGTGCGGACCACAACCCCCTTCATGTTTGCCTTATTTTATCAAACCATAAAGTGGACCGAACAAGGGATTAAGATCGGAAAAATAACTTTTCAATTCTCTCACATTCCTCACTTTCCCGCTCTCAATTTATTCCTGTCCCTTTTATACTGGGTCAAAACATTGCCCATATACGTTGGAAACTAGAAAGTTGCAGTTTTGAAGGGTAAAGCCACAGATTTGCCCGCGGCATGCAGAGAATAGGCAACTTTTAGTTGAGAAAAATTTGATGAACCGTTGAACGTTAAAATGAAAGCAGCTCGCCTTGATGATATGGAATATATAACTGGAATATAACTTTAAGAATATCGGCTCTGTTGATATACAAAGATCTGATTTTATCAATTAAAAATTAAGAGAAGCGGTCTGTAATTTTCGAGCAAATGGCGGTGATGGCGGTGATCAGCCATCAAAATTTATTTCCTGTCATTTTTGGTCTGTAGCTAGAAGTAAATAAAAGCACCGTAGTCCGTTTTTTCGAATTCTAGTTTTGAATTAAACGGGAAAATACCCCTAAAAATCAATTCTGCTGTCGGCGACTGCGGGAACACGAAAAGTCTTGTAGTTGATTTGAGCGGTATAGACACTGCTAGACAGACACCAAAACATTACTCGCGTACATATATACGCGGAAAAAATTTGCAAAAAAATATGACATGATGAATTGATTGAGGGAAGATGTGATCTCTATTCAAGCATAACTTGGCAATAACTATATAGAAACAAAAAACATTTCCAATGAGGCATTTTCAAAATGCGAGGTTACAATGCAAACGTCACGGTAACGTTCTCTTGCGTACTCTCATTATTTTTCTTGCTAAAAATTAGTACGTGATCTTAGGTTTTTAAACTATATCTAAAATTTGACTTGCGTTATTTTATTTTGGCGCCACACGAGACAACAATTGAATGACCACGAGTAACGACGAGTGATCATGCACGCCGGAGTAACCATGCACAATTGACAACGAGTGCATGGTCACAAGTAAGCACGACAAAGACCTCCCATGCAGTCGCTCCGCGGTTTTTCCTAAATATGTCGTCAAACTCCAGTGAGACTCAATATCTTTAATTTGTTATATGGGTTACCTAATCCCAACAAAAATCTTGCTGAAATCTTGTTTACTGCCTAGTGACAATCCTCCAACACAAAAAAAATTCGTAAATAATTTTTAGCCATAATCATCCAAGCCATCTATATAAAATGTCTATGAAATAAAAGTTTAGTTTTTCCTAACGGTCTTAAAATAACACCTTTTACAATTTTTCCATATTTCACGTCGTTCTTGAGAAAATAAGATTTGTTTGATATGCAAATAACCCACTGCATACGTCACATTGGTAATTTTACAATAAACTGATGCAGTGTGACGCATGCAGTGGGTTATTTGGATATCAAACAAATCTTATTTTCTCAAGAACGAAGTGAGATATGGAAAAACTGCATGTATAAGGTGTTATTTTTTCATTTTAAGAGTTCCTCCAAATAAGATCAGACTTGATTTTTCATTTCATAGACACTTTAGCAACAGTCCGGTTTACTGACAAGAAGTATTAAACAGACCACGTTTTAGTCGAAAATTTGGAAATATAGCCAAGAAAATCGACAAGCCCATGAGTATTTTAATCAATAAAAAGTGCATGCAAAGTCAATGAAAAACATCACGTCTACATATAAGCCTAAGGTAGTGTTTTAAGTTAGCTTTAGTTAAGCTGACTTATGGTCTGAACGAGCAAAGGGAAAGCACGAAAACGTGAAGCTGTATATTGTTTTAGGTTAAGCGAAAACTTGAAAACAACATAAGGACAAGGTCAAGGTATACTGAAACTGTATACCGTTCTTGGCGTTTACACAATATATAAATACTAAATAACTGTATAATTATTTATCCCCGAGCCCGGGCGAGGGTGCTAATCTCGACACGCCTGGAGTCCACTTACACGCAAAATTACACGCGAGATGAAAACCTGAAAGTTATTCTGAAACATGTTTATATATATATATATATATATGTTATCAAATCCACAACTTGCGCAGTTCGGATAGCAGCGTACTTGTAACTAACCTGTTAAATTATTCAAATTATTTAAATTTACGTCAGCAAATTATAATCATTATAAGTTCGGTTGGATTGCGAAATACAGTTTTTCAGTGATCACGATCATGACGAAAGAAATCTTTGCCTGAAAAAATGGTTTCAGCTAAAATGTACATTAACATTACTAAGGAAAAAGACCAAAGAAAGAAGGCTAAGAAGAGATATGACCGCAATATGACAGCAGAGAAGAGGCAACAATAAACATGACTTAAAACCACTGAAAAAAGCCTAACAATTTATACAATAAAGACCGAAAACGATGCCGACCGAAATGTATCTGAAAGAACAAGGATGTGTCCTGAAACTGTTCAAAGCTGGTAAAGAATTCTGCTCTGGTGTATTCTACTTAACTCGAGAGAGAACGATGAAGAAATTTTGAAACAAACGGCTTTTTAGATCATGAGGAGAACTGAATGATGCCTTGTCATATTTATTTGTCAACAACGAAAAAAACAAGAAACCGCGAACGAGAAAAACAATCCGAAAAGAGTAGACTGAATTGGCAGTATTTGTGGTGATATGAGCAGAAGAAAGTTTAATAACGGTAGGAGATTCGTATTTACCAGTTTAGCTGAGTTAAAACGAAAGAAATCTTGCAAATGAAAATCAATATAAATAATATCTTGTCTAGTATTGTCTTTGGACGCTAGGTCGTTGGCATTGTATCTTTTCTTGGCCACTATTTATATCTGTTTTTGAATGAGAATTTGTCATTTAGTTCATCTTGGGGTTTTTTTAATATTGACTATGCATGTTCTTTCGCCTTTCGGTCTGTCAATACATGACAACAGATGAACTTTGCTAATTAATTTTCTGGGATGTTGTTGGTTTGTTTGTTGGTTTTTTTTTTGGGGGGGGGGGGGGGGTGTTCTTGTGTTAAAAATGCATATAAAGCGGGCGAGGAGAACACCGCTGCCAAACGTTTGAGCATGCGTGAATTCGCTAGAGTAAACATTGCAAGAGAAGTGGGAACTAGCCGTGGCGACAACAACCAGACAGTGAAGACTAAGTAAGACTCGACTATTCATTTGTGTTTTAAAAAAATGGGTAAAGAAAATTACGAAGGGGTAAATTCAGAATATGTTACAACATTGACAAGGAAGCCATGCACAAATTACCTACCTTATCTTTTTGGTAGTATGCTTATAATTTTAACTTTTGTGTCGGACTCTCGGACCAGTCTAAATATTTCAGTGTTTTCCCGCTCTTTTTTTCAGGACGAGCTCGGACGTCGCGCATGCGCTAAACGTTTGGCAGCGGTGTTGGCGAGGGGTTGTTGCGTTTATGTATTTCTAGTAATACTAAATAAATACAAATCCCCTACCGTTAACTTTAAAATGATTTTGAGACCACTGAGTGACGAGATTTTGTTTACCATACGGCGTTTGGTTTCTTCAGGTTCTTTGGTTTCGCTTCAAGATATATTAAATCGGCTGTTTGTTTCTTAGCCCATCACAATTGACTCACTATCTTTTCTTCGTTGTTGTCTTTTAAGTTTTAAGTAGAGCTTGAATAATTTAACAGGTTAGTTACCAGTACCCTGCTATCCGAACTGCGCAAGTTGTGGATTTGATAACATATATATAGATATATAAACAGGTTTTAGAATTACTTTCAGCTTTTTATCTCGCGTGTAAAGTGGACTCCACGAATGTCGAAATTAGCACCCTCACCGGGCTCCGGGCCTTCGGCCCTACGCCCGGGCTCGGGGACAACAATACGGAATGTTTAAAGTGTCTATAAAGCGAAAATTAAGTTGGTCTTACTTGAAAATACACTTAAAATGACAATCGTTTGCATTTTTTCGTTTCCTTGCGTCGTTGTTGAGATATTGCAGTCTGATATACAAACTAAACATCTTGACGTCATGTGTGCATAATGACTTCGGAGAGAAAGACACCCACATGAGAGAAAGACACCCACATGCTTCCTTCAAATTAATTTGGTTTGATAAGAGCAAAGATATATATACATTACCAGAAATTTGGGACATTTTGCGGCCACGTTCGTAGCCAGTGGTTACTCCCATGATAATAATATACAGTAAATATTTTGCGAAAATGCAAACGGCTGCTAAGAACAAAGATTGCCTCTGCTTTCAAAGTAAACAAACATGGCTGCAGGCTGCTCGAAAGAGAAGAGACCTCTGTGGCTTCGTCGTTTGTCCTTCTCGCAGCTCAACTCCACGTTTAGACATAACGGCCTCCTGCTGATAAACGAAATCGGAGTTTCGACTGTGCATACAATCTGAGTCGGGATAAAACGTAGTTCGTTTATAACATGAGGCTGAAGCAGCCGCAGTAAACATAACATTTCTGATTTCAGAAACCTTTTAATGCTTAGGTATTCTATAAGGATAAAATTTGCTTCTCAATTATCCTTGACAATAATCCTAAACGTAGTGTCTAAAAATAATGAACTCAAAACATGAAAAAATAGTCCCAGCCTATGTTATCTTCCCGTTATGCTTTAATAGACACGATGTAATTTGCATAGGGGCCCAAATTGAAAAGGAAACTAATTTGCATGTGGGCCTAAATAAAACTACGATTTGGTGTATTGCTCAAACACACTGTAAAACCAAGAAAGTTTAAAGGCTTTGGGAACCGCAATGTTGTTAGATACGGAGATATTTACGAGTTATATTAGCAGTTCGAACATTGCTAAATACATAGCAAGCTCCGCACTTTGCATCGTTCGCAAGGAAAGTGGTGTATTTGGCAGATTTGTATCGCATGTTTAGCAGGATTACTATGGCTTACATAACAGAATGAGTCAAATAAGCAGCGTAAATAAATCGATGTTGGGAACCGGCTGTGTATTTCGGTAAGCGAACATCTTTTGTTATAACGTTTCCTTACTTAACTCTTAACAGGAATCGAGCTCCGCAACCGAGAAGTCTATGTCCCTAGTAGGATAAATTTTAAAATTTACGATTTTACCGTATTATTCCTTATACGATTTGGCCGTCATGTTTAATGGCCTATATGCGCCCGCGCGACGCCATCTTGTCCCAAATTTCTGGTAATGATATATATATATATATAACCTTCTCTGATAATTCATTATGCACATATGACGTCAAAATGTTTAATTTGCATATCAAACAAACTGACATATCTTAACAACAAGGCAAGGAAACGAAAAACTGAAAAAGTTGTTACTCTGTTATTATTTTAAAGGGTCTTTAAAATAAAAACGACTGAATTTTCGCTTCATATAGGCACTTTCAAGATTTAACCAGATGCTCACAGCATAAAAGTAAAATGTACAACAATGACACAAGTTTGCCCACTTCATCTTCTAAATCACCGAACTTGCAAAAACAAAACGTTATGACCAGAAGTGTGCGATAACGTGTACGTGTCTCGATTAATTAATGTAGGAATAAAACATTGCAGAAAAGTAATCAAAAAGGGTTGCTATAGCTACGGACAGTCACATGACTTGAAACGACCTCATCAACAGTAGTTCGCTATCTTAGTATCTAAGTCCTTAGTATTTTACTCTGGCTAACGCCAGACGATTTTACTCGTCAAGGAAAGAGCCCTGGTAGTCAAGGGGTTAAGATAATTCCTCAGTAATTCTTTCAGAAGTGAAAAGTTGCTGTTTTAAGAAAATACAGCTGCAGTAAACCATGATCTTTTCCCAATATGTAGAGCTATTTTGGCTAACTTTTCATTTCGTCTTGTTATCTTGAAAAATCCTTCAATAAGCACTTAATTCATGCTAAGAGAAAAAAAATTTGATATTTTAGATGCACTTATATATGAACTATTTAGTGGCAACAAATAATGGAAGAAAATTTGACGTAAATAACAATTGACAAACATTTTTGCGATATAAGAATGTCCACATCCTTTCTTGTTACATGTTTTTCTGAAGCCACAAGAACGAAAAACGTACAATATTTCAAATTCTCGAAGTATTTTTTTCTCTATTCTTTCATATATGCTGTAGAGCTGATGGAGGAAATTGGATAATTTAAAAAAAGTGGGGGTCACCAAGTGTCTTCGTGAGCTACACAAGGTTAAAGCTTGAACATAGTGGATTTCCCTATCATTTCATCTATATACGAAACCACGCAACAACAAAATTTCTGAAAACAATCCACCTTTCCCTATTTTATATTGAGTGTAAACTGATTTGTACTTGAAAAATGTCCCGCCATGCTTTGTTTGGTTTATAAAAAACATGTCTAAAATATTTTTTACTACTACTGTTACCATGGGCATATTGATTTGATAAATAAATAAGTTCTGATAAAAGAAAAACATTGGCTAACATGTCAACGTGAATTTAATAGATACCAGTTTTCTTCTTGTCAATTTCCCAATTTTAGTACCCTTGCAGTTGCAGCTTTGTCTGGGTCTTTCTTCGAGATCTATATAGTTTTTGCTGGACGCAAAGAATTGTGGTAAATAAAACGAACATGTCGTCGTCATACAGTGGATTGAAAATTATCTTCACTCAGAATTTTAATAACCATTTGCATCATGAACTTTGTCTGACATGGATATCTCTCCATTTAGGTTCCACAAGGCACTATCCTTGGACCATCTACAGTTCATTATTTTATCAACAACTCCCACAAAGTAGTTCTATATGTCACTCTACTTTTTTCACTGCTAAAAAGTTCATTTAATTAAATCTACTATTCAAGATGATCTATTGATCTACATGCTCTCAACAAATGATTTTTTATATAATTATTGTTTTGTTATCACTGAAAATTTAGCCAAATATTAGTCTAATTGGATGTGTATGTCACGTGCGTGCATCACGTTTATCATACTAACTGTAACGATTTACATTTATTTACACTAAAGTAAATTTAAAATAAGATTAATAATACTCATTTTTTTAAAAAATGATAAATTTTTTTTAAAATATACTGTATTTGAGCAGTTTTTGTTACATTTTCATACAAATTCATCTTTTTACAAAGTATAAAGAATTATTTTATAATATGGTTGTCATGACAGTGACGTCACGCGATTGTCATGAAAACTTTGGTCCAAAATATTGCAAATAATACAAATTTTCTTTTGTCTAGAATTCATACAAAGTTTATGATATAAAAAAAAAACCCTTTTTGTCTCATGGAGTTATTCAGTGTACATGCAGATTTGACAGGTACAAAAAGCCAACTCGAAAAATTCAGTTGACGAAAAATTCAGAGCGGAATTAATTGATTCGCATGCTAGGAAATCCAGTCTGCTTCTTTAACGATTAAGCTATCGAGTCAAATGCGACCGCTGTGTTCGGATATAATCAGTTAATTTTAAATGCACACACAAGATATTGTGACGATGACTTAAGACCACTGCAGTGTTATGACTCTATTTCAAAATTCTTTCCAAGGTAACACGAAAAGAAAGATTTAACAAATTATCGATAGATAATCGATTTCGAAAGATTTAGTCAAAGTGATTTAAAAAGGTTTTTAAATTACTCACGTTTTATCTTGCTGATCTGTTGGTTCTGCTAAAAAGTGTCTATGGGTCCACTATTAAAGCTAAAGAAAAACAGAGGTGATTAAAATCAAAATAACCTAATGTGAACGTACATACTTTACTTATCGCAGTACACCTTTTCTATAGAGGAAAAAACTCCAACAGATTACAAAGCCATTAACATTCGTGGAAACTATCTCTTTTCTTAGACATTGCTAGATAACGCCAGTAACGCAGGTTTTAATTTGGAGACAGATCAGTCTAAAAAATACGTTCATCGAAAAAATCGTGTTGCTTCTTAAAGTAAAGATATTAAATATTCATCCAAACAAACTGCAACTGTTCAAACATTCCTGTTTTCCCAGCCTTCGTCATTCATTAAGCGGAAACCTGTGATTCATTGTCTGGCAGCATATGTTTGTTAAGTTCTGATCGTACAATAAAATAAATCAATCGAACTCCGCGCTTAATTAAACAAAAAAAAAAGCTTATTTAAAAGGAAAAATAAGCATTAATATCTATTAAAATAAAGTACGCGTCTAGGCATAAATTTTAATTACGACGCCGCTATCAGTACTTAATAATTCGTGTAGGCAAAGCATTCCATGATAAGCTTATCAAGTACAATTTTGCCCGCTCCCAAGAAATACGCTTGAATGCATTCAAAATTTCCTTTCTTAATCTGATTCTTGTGCTCAATTCTTGTCCCCGACATCATCAACTATACGACGAACTGCAATTACTATGGCACATCATTTAGACCAACAAATTAACGACGGATAACTCAACAATCATATTAATTTATTTTTTTGCGAAGAGCCTTTGCACATGCCAAACAAGATAATATTGAAAAATAACTAAACAGATGGTGCGTTGCACAGCAACAAATTCAGTGTTGCACTCTTATAAGAGCTTACTTTTTTACTTCAATATTTGATATACGTGCAGATGACCACATGACAAAAATCCTTTGCAAAAACGCGAGTTAAACATTAAATTCAAACATTAAAATAAAAAGTCGTTTTCGATCATCACGTCAGCTGCATATATTTATACGAGCCTATATATATATTTGTAGTGAAGTACTCAATTGTTAAGTATATTTCAATGCGAAAAGTGGCTATTTAAATAAAGATAAAGTGTCGTGGGGTTGCTGTTAACAATCATAAAAACTATAATGGATTTTTGTCTAGTGTCACATGATGGGAAATATGTAGTGATACTTGAACATCCCGACCTCAATCAATAGCGACTTTTGTCAAAACTAATTGTTTGAGGTATGTAAATAACTGACCAAATATTTTGTTTTATTACATTAAAATAGCGACTTTAACGACAAGTACGCGTGATGTAATAGTTAGCGCGACCTCATGCAGCACAGATGCTCTGTCCAGATATATAGTGCTTAAGAGTAACACCCATAGTAACAATCGCGAGCAACACAGCCACAATCAAAGCTTTTGAGACTTAACGTTAGTACCGTAGCAACACAGCGACGAGCCATGGTAACCATATGTAAAGACGCTGGTCGCTATAAGCATAGTCAATCGAGATATGGTCTGGAAACTCAGCTAAAGTCTTTGGTCTATCTTTTTGTTCGCCTTTATGCATTTTTGTGCACGGTGCACGGTCACTAAAAACACAGTGTATTTCAGTATAATGAACGAATTGTCCAATAGCAACGTTTCAGTTCAATCACTCAACCGTGCTATTTAAATATTAATAAACCTAAAACAAAGGATGTGCACGGTGTAAGGTACGGTTCAACATAAAATCACAGCTCATTATAGGCGCTTTGAAGTTTGCCGAGTTTCCAGACCATATCTCGATTGACTATGCTATAAGCTTTGGCGCTTGAACGACTATAATAGACTACGAGCTAGCTCTGCATATATATATTTAGTATAAATACACAGGTGTTTATAGAAAATCTCGTGCGATGATTGGTCGAGCTACCTCGGATTAATTCTCGATAATCACCTACAGGGTTTATTCAAAATGGCCGCCAGCCGGTTTGTCAATGACAGAAGAGGAAATTAACAATTTTAAAGAAAACGCTGTTCCTAAAAGTATGAAAATGTGTATTTATACTAAAACAATTATTTGCCTCAGGCTCAGTGAATATCGGTGAATAATAACCTCGACTTCGTCTCGGTTATTATACACCGATATTCACCTCGCCTTCGGCGAATAATTGTTAAATATATAGGCTACATATACGAGTATAGCGTCAATCGAGCAATATGAAGACCACACACCTGCGTGTTACATGCGTTAGCTTTATTATAAAGTTTCCCAAACTAAGCTCATCGAAAACGGAACTTTTGTGTTAAAAGACAACAGTTTAAAAATCAAGATTTGATGTATGATTGTTTAATCATAAAAAAAATTTATTGTGTCGCAAAAGTGTCCAATCGATGCATTGTCGGGCAGATGAAAAAGATAAGGCAAATTTTGGAATGCACTTTTATAGTTACAAGAAACTCGACTAAATATGCACTAAATAATTGTAACATCAGGATATCAACAACATGCATAATTCCTGTACCGTATGGTATCCATGACTATAATATTCACAAGATAAATTCACAAACTGCCTACAAACAAGCCATCGTGCAATATTATTGTTCCATCAAGTCCAATATCACTGATGTGTTCTAAGTGTCTGTTGCCAGTTGTCGACACTCGACAAGTCACTGGAATCGTTCACATTCTTGTAACAACATCGACAAATGCATGAATAAAATTTCTAAGGGAAACAATAATTATTTTCGACAAAGCTAAAAACGATGATATTTATCATTGTTTCTTAAAAACAAAAATAGCTCTTTGTGTATTATACTCTTACTATTGTTTCATATTTTGGAGAAACAATCGCGATTAAACGTTCAACCAAAAAAAGAAATAAAAAAAAAGAAATAAAATCTGTCAAAAACAGTTTGAAGTTAAAAAATTAAGAAGAAACATCATTAACTCAAGAATATAAATTATAGAGTGTGGTCGATTAATGTAGATTATATAGTGTGGTCGCATAATGCCAGTGACTGCATGCTGCATGCAAATATGTATAGGTTATTTTGAGGCCACGAGGGGATATGTGATTTATTCACCGAGGGCGTATAACGTACTTTAATTTTCACATGGCTCGGTTTCCTTTGTTCTTTTTGGGGAATATATTCAATAGCCCCTGATAACAATGGCAAAACAATAGATTTATATTCTCTTCTAATATTCCCCTCTAATATTCCCCTCAATATTTCTTTTCTATCGTGACTCCTGTCGCCCATGTGAAAATTAACTGTGTTATAAGTTAAAAAAAAATGACTGATAATTTTATACCAAAATTCTCATAAAAAATCGTAGTTAACGTTTGAGTCCATGGCTTCTTACTTTAATTATAGGATGTGATTTTATCATTTTTCAATTATAACTTAAGATATCATTAAAAAAAACATGATTGTTTATTACACAAGATCAACCACGAGTGCAGTCACTGAGTGATGTGAGCGGTTCGTCGTGATTTGATACAGCAGTAGATAAAGCCTCGATCGAGTGATGCAATCACATGGCGTATTATTTGTCCTTTATGTCGTCAATCTAATTTATCTTCCGTTTGTCATTGCTAGTTGTATATTTAGTTTATAATTTGTATTTTTTATTGTATATTTTGTAACATTTAACATTTATTTTTGGAGGATAACCTTGTAAGGGACCTAGAGTCCTATTGTTACTTTTCCTGTTACCGCTAGGTACAAATGTTGATAAATAAATAAATAATAAATCAATAGAGAACAACAACCTCGTTCCTCCAGAGTCCAGACACAACATTAACATTTGTCATATGGCGAATACTAAGAACAATGCTACGGGTCAACCCATATGACTTTAATCGTAGATTACAGTTGATTTAAAATTCCTCAAAAAATTCAACCTTCTAATTGACTCAATTGAGTAAAAATATTGTGAATGTCGTGCACATCATACACATGCACTTTCCAAATATCCTCCCTTGCACTGCACTGCACTAGTATGAAATTATTTTTACGTAAAAATATACGAAGGCCTTTTTGAATTAAACTATTTAATTTTCTTTGTGATTTTTTTATGTAAACTGATAGGTTGGTTGGTAACTCGTATATACGAGACTTCTCAGTCTCGTATTTGCTTATGTGTAGGCATATTTGGCTTTTTGTTCTCTCATTGTATTACTTTTATTATTTTGTCAAATTAAAGTCGAAAAATAAAATAAAATAAATCCAATTTTTAATTCATTTAGAAAAAAGGTCAGCGGTTACTACAACACCTATATATTACAAGATAGTAAGACGTTTGACCCAGAGCCGAAAATAGTAATTCTTCAAAAATAAGTAATTGACAAAATGATCCATAAATTCCAAAGTTTAGGTTTAACAAACTAGTAATTATTTATCCATTTGATATTTTGTGTGTGTTTATAAATAAACATTTGACCTGTCTTAAAGGCAAAGCAAAAAAAAGTAGTGTGCTGCGTAGGCAGTGTTTAAATACAAATTGAAAATGTTAAAAGTGCTTGGTGTACTAAAGTGATCTGACGTTTCAAACGAATGTTTCTAGTGTCAGAGAAACGTCTCGTAAATTCCAAAACAATGATATATAATGTGACAAACACAAGTCAACCGGATACAACTGACAATAACAAGTGGTGTTATTAATAAATGATCAGCAAACCGGAGTTGCTAATGTGTGGGAAGCGGTTGTTTAATCCAACTCCCACACAATAACAACCCCGGTTTGTTGATCGACATTATTTTTTATTACCATTTTTCTTTGTTAGTTGCATCTGATTTGTGGGAGGTGCATGAATTAAATAATTTCGGAGTTATTTCCTTAGCTTAAGATTCCTGAAAAAAAGCCTTTGATTGTGAATCAACGCAGTGCGCACTTTACCGTTATAAAATTGGTCTGTGTTTAGACTATGTTGGGTATACTTCCCAACACACAAGAAAACTACCTCATAAATTGAAAAACATTTCAAGAAATAACAATTGATGAGTTTAGCATTTTACGTAAATGCATGTAAATATAAATTTGATTGTTTGGTGTATGAAATGCTATACATTAGAATTAAATCATTTCTCAATACAACTGGACTCAATGCTAAACTTTTTAGGGAATTTTCGTTACTTCGGGGTTATTTCAACTCCCACAATTAGCAACGACTGCAGTTTGCTGATCAATATCAAATGACTTATATTATTACATTTGTTGTTTTTAGTTGCATTTGATTGGTTCATATTTTTACATGATTATTCCACTGTATATATTAGACAAGCATTTTGTTTTGAATTTCACTTCATGTTTCTCTGACCTCCTTTTGGATTATTTTGGCAGTACACCAACCTTTTTTAACGTCTCCAATTTGGCATTTAAAAGCATAGCTTCCTTATAATTATTTTCATTGTGATACGGCGATTGAAATGTTATCTGCAATGAGGGAGTTATATATGAAGTCTTTGGTTTAAAGTTTGCCTATTTTATCAAAGATATATGCGGTGTAGTCTTATCTTATCATATCAACATTTTCTTTGGGAAATGAAAAGTATCGTAAGTTCAGCTACAAGCAGTTCAGGCAAAAGACTAAATATAGAAAGTGGGATACACTTCCCAGGGGCGGATCTAGAATTGTTGAAAGGGGGGGCGAGGGCGAAGCTCGAGCCTTCTTGGGGGGTCCGGGGTATGCTCCGCCGAAACGTTTTGAGTTCTTGGGTCTCTGAAATGGCATTTCCTGCATTTTAAGAGCACGTCTGAACACTCCGCAGTATAGAAAAAAGGTTATATTTTTTAGTTTACTTGTACTTACAGTATAATTATATTTAGCGTCTTTTATTATCTTTTTCTAGACCAAAGAGGGGGGTGGCTAGCCACCCAGTCCACTCCCTCTAAATCCGCCCCTGCTTCCACTACTAATATTTCCTTTGTTTCTTACTTGAAATCTAAAAGTTACAATACGTAAGAATTTACCTCAACTCAAAAAATAGTTACTTTCATAATATCATAAATCAGCTATGGTTACCATTTAGAAATTCGCCACATAGTTTAGAAGATATAGAGAAAAGAAGAAAAATAAAGAAATAAATTGAATTCAATGTATAGATAAGCCATAAGGTTTTCCTTACTCATAGAGCACGGTTTAAACGAAAAGCAGAAATTAATATCTAATTTATTTATTTATTTATTTATTTATTTATTTATTTATTATTTAGAACGTCTTCTACTAATCCATATAGTACTATCTTGTTTTTAAAAATTGCCCTCCTAACTAAACGGACACACTCAAATTTTTAACACCCGTCCCCCCCCCCCCCCCCCCCCCCCCCCCCGCTCGAAAACTACAGTCCACCGCTTACACCGATTCGCCAACTTTGCCTACATATACGTTGGACAGAATTAAAAGTGAAAGACCGTTAAAAGAAATAGCAAATGCAATCTGACGGTTAAAAATCGTTGTAAATGGCAGCCTTGGCCTTGGTTGACGTAATTAATACTGCTGGGGTAGAAATATTTGAGCTACGGCAATCATAAATCAATCATTTGTTCTTTTACAATCAGACGTTTGAAGTCCGACTTGTTGATATAGTATAGAATAAGTCTTAAAATCTGCTCATTTTCTGTCAAAAAATCCAACCTGGAGACGTCTTTATATATTGTTAGTGGCGGCAGAATATAGCAAAAGCGATTCTTTCATACTTTATATCATATCAGACAATACTAAACGGAGGCCTTCTTCAATAAATAAGTACATGTCAGGGGGGCATGAACTAGAGGACTAAAGCCCTAGATTTCTTTTAAGTACTGATAAGTTTACTTAGGACTATTACATTTTATCAATACTATACCTTTTTTAGACGCTAAAAAGTTGTATTTTCGATTTTCTGGTCCAAGCCAAAACGAAATCCGTAAAGATGTGCATGTTCCTAAGTTAATCTTGGGGTGTAACATGAGGACGACATCGTGCATATCTTTACGCATTATAGTGCTAAGTTGTGGCAAGAATCTTTCATGCACTTAATTAAAAGCCTAGTATTAACTTAAGGGCCGATTACACATTTCAGCCCGGGCTGAAATTTCAGCCCCTGAAACGAAAATTTTAATCAATACCTCGTAAGAATTCGAAGAATCTTTGTTTCTCGGCTGCGTAAAGAACGATCGCACCGTTCACACGCTTAGTTCAGCGGTTGACCGGTTGACCGGGCTGAAAATCTCCTCCTGGGTAACGCGAACCGGGCTAAACTTTCAACCGGGCTAAACTTTCAGCTGAAAATTTTCCATGTAATCGCTACGTTCGTTTTACAAGGATTTAATAAGAAGATCTCGTTGATTTCAGCCCGGGCTGAAAAAATCTCCAAGCGCAATGATGTTGTGAATTGCCATTACTGAACTCTCGTGAAACACATAAATTTGTAAAAATAATGTTAATATCGTATCAAATAAACACTTCTTCTGCGCGTATGTGATTTTGTGGCTATATGTAAAAACAGGACCCGGGACCCGGACCGGGGACCCGATGACCCATGTAAACCAAGGACCCATGTCAAATTGGACGGGGGTTTAAGAAAATATTATATTTCGTGGCGGGGTGATATTTTATTGTACTACGTGCAAATTGTTGTAATAAGAAACTCGGCTTATGTCAGTGAGATTAGAGGATATAATATGATTAGCAATCCGTTCAGAAAATAGCCCGAAATTGTAGTCGCGTTACTTGGCGTGAGAAGCCCGTTCGCTGAAACGCGAAGCTAGGCGGTTTGCGGCAATAAATACGCTGGTTAAGCCACATTCGCGGGCCGGCTGTCTATGTTTTTTATCCTTAGTTTAGGTGTTTTCTCGATTCCAACGAGTTTTCAATCGATCCTAGCTCAAATACATCGTGTGGCATATATACGGGTCCCCCTAAACAAAACACAATAAACTGACGGAATATCACAGCTGTGTGTCCGATAAAACTTAGCCGCGTCTCATTGACCAAGAAATTTTCGTTGTCCGCCTTCAAGATATGTCCCAAGGGGATAACGCCAGACGTCTGCAGAGGAAAGCTAGTGGTCGGTTGAAGCCGGTCTCGGCAGCAATGGGTTAACAAATACTATTAAAGTGGGCGTTTCCACGTCACAGCAAAGTTTTTGCTTTGGGCTTCCTTGGTTGTTGTCGCGTATACAGAATATCCAAATTTTTGGCCGCTCAAACCGCGTAATAGGCTATAATATTTTCTTAACCCCCCGTCCAATTTGAAGTGGGTCCTGGTTTTACATGGGTCCTCGGGTCCCCGGTCCGGGTCCCGGGTCCTGTTTTACATATAGCCGTGATTTTGTCATTGTTTATATAAACACATCATGCTGTTTTTTTAAATACTCGCAAGAATGTCACACTTGTTCGGGACGTGAAATAACTATTGACATTTAAAATGTTTCACATGTGATTCTCTTTTTATTAATTAGTTTTTAGTCATAATAAAGTATAATTCTTTATCGTTTTAAGTGAGTTTAGCAACTCTCCAGAGCACGAACTATGTGACGTATAATCAGTATAAAAGATACAACAAAATCTTCGACATGTCCTACCAGTTATCAGACTAAATAGAAAAGCCACATATGAAGCTACATCTATTATAGAGCACATGCAGTAAATAATTCTGATTTCTGAGTAAACCCATTGAATAAGAAACGTGGACAAATTTGATTTTTTAAAATCCATATCTCTTATATACTAATTAACATGAGTTAACTCAAAATTATTTGCTGGGTATAATATACGCTTTCCTACTGTTTCGTCGATTGTGATTTCGACGATTTGAAAGTGGACATATTACAACACATGTCTATATACCAAATAAGTCAAATATATGTGTCACTATAGCCCTAAAGGTAAACAAGAATATCTTTGATACAGTTTAAATCTTTCTATTCTTTCTGTGGGGTCAAAGTTAATAAAACACTTAAACTATAAAGTGATTAGAACCTGTGTCTGCCAAGACAAATTACTGTCTGTACAAATATTAAAGATTGAACAAGAAGTGGCGACTTAACAACGTTCAACTGTATTTTAAAACGGCGCTTTTCATGCAAATGTTATAATGAATTACACAACATTTAATATTCAATCCTATAAAATAATTGTTATAGGCTGACATTATACCAGGTGTTTGCTATGAACAAGTGCAAAGATCAGGATGCTAATTTTATCCTTAATAAAAAGATTTAAATCAATGATTCATTAAATCGACGCAAAAATGTCTTGGAATTATCATTTGTTCTAGGACTTCTGCCGCATCAATAATTTAAATCCTTACCTTCACATACAACAAACTTCTAAAGCTTTCAATTTTTGTTTATAAATTCTTGCGCCATATACATCGATAGCATAAAGTGAGCAATGTTAAGCAATACTGTCGCATATCAACCTTTCAACATCCCATATACGCCCTGTGGTGAACAGTATAAGTTTCCCAGCTTCTTCATTTGTAGACTGAGCACGAATCATATTTATCATAATATAGAGAATAACAACACCCTCGAAAGTCTTAAAATCTCTTACCAATAAACTAGTTGTTTTATAGTAAACACTTTGTTAGCGAAGTACACAAATATAATTACTAGATACTACTGCAAATCATAGTGTCGTGTTTGTACATGCGACGTTCGTCTTAAATACATTGATATACTACAAAGAGTCACGCACACACGCAACGGGTAATGTATATACACTATACTGAGACAATAAGGAAATATTGATTTTACGCAAGCTGACTAATTGAATTAACAAAGACAGCTCGAGTTGTTCTATAAGACTGGAATACAAAGTTATTTAAACACCAGCTGTTGTATATAACTAATAACAGCACCAGTGATCCAAAAAAGGTGAATACAGGTTTTTTAATAATTGAAATGACCGATGTAACCTAGCATGTTATTAGTCCCCTATTCTAGTTTAAAGTAGTTGCCAAAGACAACTGCAACTTTTTTGATAGAACAGCGGAAATATACCCTCATTTACTTTCCTGCATTAAGAAATCCTATTAAAATGTGTGACATGATTTGGAATGCGCTAATGCGCCATGCTATTAAACATAGACAATTCATTCCCAATACCTTCTTTAGTATCTGACGTGTTTCAGAAACTTGCTGATTGAAATAGTCCGTATTACATGTCCATTAATGCCAACACGGTTAATGATGCCAACAGCTACTCTAGAAAAATGAAAGCGGATAACAATGTCGGAAATTGTAAATAATGGGATTTAGAATCATTGCCAAAATACTGGAGAATATTCTCCTTTATTCCACTTCACTGAAAGACTATCTAATTTCAAACTGGCTGCATTACCGTTATCCTACATAATTATTTATTTAAAAACTAATCTATTACATACAATAATATTCATAATATATACTTTAATTCTCTTCTGCATCTTGCAAACACGTTGTACTGTCAGTGTTACAACCAATAATGTATATAGTTTTAAATTGTAAATGTGTCAGGGCTATTAGGTATATTATATATATACAGTAGAATACTTATTATAGTTATATTTTTTCGTTTGTTTTTGCTGTACAAAGTGTCATAAGTTAAACTCAGAGAAAAACTCTGAGCTCCAAACGGGACTCGAACCCACAACCTTCCGAATGCCAGCCGGACGCTTTCACCATTGCGTCACTGGAACTCAGATGATAAACCAAGGTTGCTTTTCGATATTTATACCTGGGAACTAGTCAAACCTTTACCAACTTCAAGCTGAAAACACTACTAATATGGTAATGTTTGTCAAATTCATCAATAATTAATATATAACCAAGTATCTGTAAATAGGAACAGATTCGTCGTTATTTTCAGAAAGTTATTGTTGATAAACTTGAATAATTTATAGATGTGTAAATTTTATAAACATGATAGAATATTCGCGTCCGTTTTTATATTACATAAAATCCCTACTTAAGATAAAGATTATTAAAGAAATTGTATATTATTATTAGTACTATTATTTACATTACATTACGTTGCGTTACACTGCATGCACTGCACTGCATTGCACTGCATTGCACTGCATTGCACTGCATTGCACTGCATTGCACTGCATTGCACTGCATTGCACTGCATTGCACTGCATTGCACTGCATTGCACTGCATTGCACTGCATTGCACTGCATTGCACTGCATTGCATTGCACTGCATTGCACTGCATTGCACTGCATTGCACTGCATTGCATTGCATTGCATTGCATTGCATTGCATTGCATTGCATTGCATTGCATTGCATTGCATTGTATTGCATTATGTTACATTGCATTACGTTACATTACATTTTTAGTAATGGTGGTGCTGTTGGTGGTGGTTGTTGGTTGTAGTTGCTGTTGTTGTTGTGTTATTAATGGTAGTGGTGGTTGTAATGTTGTTGTTAATGACATCAACACATCATGCACGTAAAGTTGTATGGTTGTATACTTACTAATTTGAAATTATTATTCCGACCAAACTCTAGAACCACTAGTCAAGCATAATCTTTCGAATCTAATATTTCAATGTCTAATAATATTTGAAGGTAGAATAACTTTAGACTTAGGTTAGGGCTCATCCTAGTACGTAAACAAATATTAATTAAATGTAAACAAATAATTATTACTTAAAGCCATTTGCATCAACTAATTAAAACTAATTAAAACCAGGCTTACGAGAACCTGTTCTTCTAAGTAAAGATTTGTAATAATTGTGGTTAAAATATTAACAATATTTAAATAAATCAAATTGAATTAAATTAAACTATCACTGCATGTCTAAACGTGTATGTTCCGTGTAGCGTGAGTTAGCAAAATGTGATATTCGTGATTATTTTTCTCGAACTTAGATTTAGGCCCCGTTTTATACACTAGAGCAAAATTATCCGGATTCACATTGTTTTTTATTCCCATGAGGATGAAAAACAATGTGAATCCGGATACTTTTGCTCTAGTGTAAACGGGGTCTTTTAGTATACAAGATGAATAACATAACACATATGTGAGTTGGCAAGCGGCTTCGTGTTGATGCCACCGTCGTCGATAATTATAATAATCAATAAGAATGTTCCAGCGATGACTGAGTGCTACAGGTTATCGCTTGCTACATTTATCACAACACGCAGTGAACAGAAGAAAAAATAAAAACAGCGTTAATAATTGTACTTTCACTTCAGACAGTCTTATCATTGACTATATGAATGCCTCAGTAACAACCTGGTTAGTTATACAAGACGGCAAATGTCACTATTAATTAAAACATTTTGATATGTTTAAACATGAATAACTAAATAAATGATGTTACCAACTGGCGTTCTCAATAAAACATCATTTCGATTGTTTTCTAAATGAAAATAGACGCACTGATGTGCTCTGTGAAAGTTGTAGTGGTATTATGACTGATAATTGATTTCATTGTCTAAACATTTCACTATTTCTTGATATCACAGGACATCACATGCATATAAGAGCAGAATGACCCTCGCGCAGGTCAGTGTAAGAAATGTCTTGCGACTACATCACGTATTATCACTGATCTCTCCATCATGAATAAACGTGGATATAATAATACCATTCAGCTAAACATAGTACTGTGTACTTGGTTATTTGCGTTGGATTACGCAGACTTCGATTACGATGAGCTTGTATATTACATGACAATTCAAGTATCTAATCGTAAACAGTTTCGTGATAAGAAATAGTCTAAATATAGTCATAGAAAAGTAGCGTGCTGCGTAGGCAGTGTAGAAACAACAATCGAAATATAGTAAGGTAAGATATACTGCCGAAACAGAGAACGTAGGAGTCTAACGTTTCAAGCGAAGGCTTCGTCAGAGAGAAGGGCCTTCGCTCGAAACGTTAGAACTCCTAACTATATTTCGATTATATATAGTCATATATAGTTTTAAGGCAAATGTATCTAATTTTACCAACCTTTTCTATATGAAGATACTCGGAATGCTGGAGGTTGAATGACTGTATTGCAACTGATATATATTTTTTCAACCACTTGCCCGTACCTGTCAAATGGTCAAACTAAATAACAAAGCAATGGCAAAGAGTCTTTATTTTGGAGCAGTATCAATTTACATAAAATTAACCAGGGCTACAATGACACTAAAAAATGTTGTGATGTCTAGTGCACATTGTAATGCTAAAACATCGTATTCATAAAAGAGGAAACATTTTTACATCAAACTTTACAAAATCCTCCTCCATTAATAAGCTTTTTAGGGCTAGTGTTATAATACTCGGTTCAATTGCGCAATAAATAGAATAACGCTGTAGAAATCCAAGCCCCTTTGTGAAGAAATAATGTAAAATTTAAGTTTATTGAAAGAGCAAATCCTTTTAAATTGGTAAAGACATTTTCTATCATCCATGTCACTTATATTAGTGGTCGAGGTGTTCACGTTTGTTTGATCACGGTTTGATGCAACGACGAGACAAGACGTATAATTATGACATTATGGGCACAGCATAGGTAAAAGGATGGAAAATCATGCATCATGCAATCATGCAAGTTTTGCCAATTAGATTAATTAATTATTTCCGGTGTGGTCTGATTTCTGATTAGAAGAGTTTTCAGTTGTGAACTATTCAACGCAAATCAACATTTTTATGGCAGCTGATGTGTAGCAGTATATGTATATTACTAAAATAAACTGTATGTATGTATGTATGTATTTATTTATTTATTTATTTATTTAAAACTTGAAGTAATAGATCAAACACGAGTTCAAAACACGAGAAAACAAATGAAAACCGAGGGCGTATAGATATTGATATATTGATATATAAACTATATTGATCACCCCATTCACGTTCAACTCGTTTTAGCTCAGCCGACTCTCTTCGACCAAACATATATATGTAGAACATCTTCAGTTCTTCAGGAACTTATTTTCTAACGGAATTGTGTTTCTATATGGAATAGCCTACCTTCAGGACATTAAATCCTCTTTATCCATCACTTCTCAGAAAACAAATCTATCTCGTCATTACTCAAAAAAACTGGACTTAAATTTTGATGTTGATAGACCACGAACATGAAAGTCCCTTTGCAATAAATATGTCGCTCATTTTCAAATTAATTGTAGTTCTTAAATTCTGCTGTATAGTATTGTGTTAATCTTCGTTGATTTTAGTGCAGTCGTTTATTGTTATTTTATGCATTTGTTATTTTAGTTAATATGGGACTTGTTGAGTCTTGTTGTTGGTCCCAACAATAAATTGTAATTTATAGCTGTAAAGTCAATAAAAATAAAATTCAAACACAACAGAATGTCTTTGCCATTTTCATTTTAATTTTGAAGGAAGTGGTCAAAAAACTTTTGTATAAATCATTTAAATAACTTTGTTATATACCAAAGACTTTCGTTTGCCAAAGATGAAATCTTATTGGTCAAATCATGGTCACGTGTTGTTCAACAAACTCAATGTTTCTTTCTGCTGGGAAAAACATTGCACTGTTTCGCTCTGACGTCAATAATGAAGAAGGAAACAGTGCAATGTTTCCCTCTGACGTCAGCTTTAATCATACGTTGTTCACGTGAATACACAATTACGGAAGCCGAGAGGTGTAAACTCGTTTTGAAAACTCGTTTCGTACTTGAAGTTCGTTGGGGAAAACTGAGTACGTAGTTCAAAAACTGAAAGTACGTAGTTCGTAACCTAGCAACCATCTAAAATGTGAAAAGTACGTAGTCCGTAACCTAGCAACCATCTAAAATGTGAAAAGTACGTAGTTCGTAACCTAGCCTGCGAGCCGGCTCTCATTTAGACGTTGGGGCCTGAATGAAGGGGGCGTAGAGAAAGTGAAAAGGAAAGCCTGCAGGGAATGTATTGTCTTGAGTCATACTCTGCGTTCGCCCAGGAACGCAGCTTTCTGATTCGCTGAAAGTGACAGCTTTTGAAATTTGACAGATTACCTTAATTAATAGACTGTAACTTTGTAAATTTGCAATTATTAAATCAATGCATATTTGTGCAAAAAAATATCATGTCATCAGGTAAATGTTCTTAATATCGTTGAGCGTTTGTTAAGGATTGTACGAACCGCATTGATCTTCATTAGAAAAGAACTGATCCTTTTTTTAAACGAAATACTGACGCTTCAAGTCCGTCATCAAAGTTAAATATTCTAGAGTGTTGGAGAGAGAGAGCCGTGAGTTGTGTGAGAATCGTGAATAAAAGGATAAAAAACTATCGTGATTTTGTGTTGTGGATATAAAAGCTATTCCCAACAACACCTTTAATTTTCGTTTAATTTGCCACGGTTGTTAAACACTTTAGTGTGAAAGCAAATCGCGATCGTCCACTCGTGGATAAGATACTTTAAAATTTGGTATTAAGGTCCAAAACAAAGGATAACATGTTATTTATTAGGTTCGGGATACCTACCCTGCGAGCAGAGCCTTCTTTTCCTTATTTCTTCGCTCAGAGAGAGAGGAAGAAAAGTAGGCTCTGCTGTATTCGTGACTGGTTTCCATTGCGCATACATGTCAGTTGCCAAGGTCAGTTGCTTGGTTACAATCTCGAACCCAGTCCCAATCAGAGCAGAAACAAAACGAGAACCGGTTAAACGGGTCTTAAACGGGTTACTTCGTCCTAAATCTTGGACGAAGCCAAACACGAATACAGCAGAGCCTACTTTTCTTCCTCTCTGAAGAAATATGGAAAAGAAGGCTCTGCTCGCAGGGTACGGGATACCTTTTGGCTTCAAGCTTCAATACACACAGTTCTTTGTACCGGCCAGGACTGCTGGCATTTACGGGTTTACCACCTGGACGTTGTCTCACTCCGTCTCATACGTCTCTCGTTGTCTCATTTTAATCTTATCCACGCAGCACCCTTTGACAAACGATGAGATATCTGTGTGGAAGTCCCGATATTATATAAATTAAATCGTTTTGACGGCCACACAAAATAACAACTGATAGCTTTTCATGCCATCTATTTTCTGTAAGCTTTTTTAAAATCGATTTTCCGGCAAGGTTCAGATCGGTCAGATTTCTTTACACAGATTTTCGTGAAATCAAACAACATTCGGTGGTTTTGGTATGCTTGACCAGTGCTTGACTTTTTAGTAAAATTTCAACAGACGGAGACGAACCGATGCGCAATGTTCAAAAATAGAGAAGCTAATTGTTTATTTACATCGGTGTGCTCCTAATGGTCTGCCTTTGTTCATTGCTTCGCACGTCAGTTGGGGGCGTAATTCGCAAAGCAATACATTCCCTGCAGGCTCTCCTTTTCGACAACCCCTAAATGAGAGCCGGCTCGCAGGCTATTCGTAACCTAGCAACCATTGGTTGGTTAAACAATACTTATGTACTGTTTAAGTCAGGGGGTTTAAGTCGTTCCACAACACCAGTACACCACAACCAGTGACCGCAACTATTTGATTGCAAAGAAAGTATATTTTCCTTTCTTTTGGAGCAATGGAGGCTGATATAAACAGTAAGTATACCAATATAAACGCTATCTAAAGTTTAGTTCGTGATGCTTTGATCAGTTTAATGCTCTGGATGCCCAATGGCGATGGTTCTGTCTGTATATATTAGGTCTGTTCGCCTTTTATTTAAAAGGATGTATCGTAAAGTATTGGAAGCAGTGGAAACCGTGTACACTTATTCTTATTTATTTACGCAAAGAAGGACTCGCAAGGAATCAGCCGAAGGTATTCAACTTTATTTTTTTGCAACTGAAATGTTTAATGTTTACTTACAATATCTTTAATTACCCCCCTGGACTTGTGGTAATATTAGTCTGTACAGTTTATTGGTAGCTCCAGCGAGGGGCCTAGTGGGCTGCAACCCACCCAAAATGTAGTGTGCCTACAAAAAATATTAAATTTTTTTTTCCATGTTTGTTTGACATCCCTATTTGTTATAAACATTCAGTTGTCCTTCAGCAGCGTATATATGTGATAGAAGAAGAATTTCAAATGAAGTTGAATGTATATTTCTGACTACCTCCAGCCGGGAGTCCCAATAGCTCAGTGGTAGAGCGCTGGTACGTTAAACCAGAGACCTTGGGTTCGATTCCCGGTTGGGGCAGTCAGAAAACTTTTCTCTACAGCAGTGATTCGACTCCATTTGAAATTCTTTTTCCATGTAGTGTGGCTACGAAAAATATTGAATTTTTTTTCTTCATGTTTAATTTTTCTTGTTTATTTGACATCCTTATTTGTGTCCACTCAAAATATTGTGTCACCCCAAAATACTGTTAATTTAATAGCAGGCGTTACTGGATGAGGGGACTGGGGAGAGGGCTTAGAAGTAACGCCTGCAGAACACCGCTGCCAAACGTTTGCGCATGCGTGAATTCGCTGAGTAAACATTGCAAGAGAAGTGGGAACGAGCCGTGGCGACAACAACCAGACAGTGAAGACTAAGTAAGACTCGACTATTCATTTGTGTTTTAAAAAAAAGGGTAAAGAAAATTACGAAGGGGTAAATTCAGAATATGTTACAACATTGACAAGGAAGCCATGCACAAATTACCTACCTTATCTTTTTGGTAGTATGCTTATAATTTTAACTTTTGTGTCGGACTCTCGGACCAGTCCAAATATTTCAGTGTTTTCCCGCTCTTTTTCCGAGGACGAGCTCGGACGTCGCGCATGCGCAAAACGTTTGGCAGCGGTGTCCGCCTGCAGTGGAGCTCTTTGGTTTTGAAAAACTCGTTCGCTGACGAACGGGATTTTAATTATTGATTACGCCGAATGTGATTCGCTTAGCGCCCATAATCTGTCAATCAAGAAGGTTTAGTAAGTAAAATTAATAATTTCAATTCTAATTTTCAAACAAAGCTGAAACGATTATCAAAGGAAATATCTATAAACAACATCTTGCAGTGCTTTTGCGATTTGATCAAATTAAAATGCTGAGTGTACCATACCATTCAAGTAAGTTTTATATTTAAAACCTCCATAGTTCCTGAATTTGATTTTGAAAGCGAACACCGTGAGACACTTTGCTTTCACATGTCTCTGTCAGTCATAAAATTTCTGAAAATATTTGCGAGCGAACACCATGGGACGCCGCAGACATTTCCGTTCAATAATGGTATACCTTTCACTCAACTGTTTTATTTTGGTAAACACTCGCTGTCATTACTGTTCTTTCATGAATATTCGTTGCCATTGATAGAAACAGGGTTACTCTACCATTCACACCTAATTTTATAAATTTCCAGTCCACAGTTTGAGAAATATTTGTGAGCAGATACCGTGGGACGCCGCAGACATTTCCGTTAAATAATCACTACTATATTTATATACATTTCACAACTGTTTTATTTCGGTAAACACTCGCTGTCATTACTGTTTTTTTCATGAATATTCGTTGCCATTGATAGAAACAGGATTACTCTACCATTCACACCTAATTTCATACATTTCCAGTCCACAGTTTTAGAAATATTTCTCAGCAGACACCGTCGGACACCGCAGACATATTCCGTTAATATTAATTGATCCCTTCCACAGATTCGCGACCAACTCTCAGTCTTTTAACTCCCTTTAATTGTACTAGAATTGTTTTTTATACAAAGAGAATTATTGAAATAATAATTTACGCGAAATTTTACTGAATTAAATGCCATGGATTTTGAAATATTACAATTAATACAAACAGTTAATTTAATATATAGCTTCGAACATTGGCCGCTCGAGATCATATTTCATTTGCGGGTGTTTGACAAAACCAAAAGCTCCACTGCAGGCGTTACTCCAAAGCCCTCTCCCCCAGTTCCCTCATCCAGTAACGCCTGCTACGCGGGCTACACCTGATATATATATATATACATACAGTGTTGTTAGTTAAAACCTATTTATTGGACATGCACTTATATCTATATAAAATACTTCGTAGTATTTCGTGGCTAAAAAAGAAGTTTAAAGCTCTTGGACTGGAGAGAAGAAGGCCAGATCCTCCTCTTGACATAGTTCGGCAAGTCTTGCAGGTAATATAATATAAATTAAAATTTGACATTTAGTGCAATTTAGAAAGATATCTAAATAATATAATGATGAGGGAATGTAAATGATGGAGGGGCTTTTTACCATGTTTCTTACTTCTCCTCCCTCCTCCCTGATTTTAACATTATGTTCTTTTATTATTTCAATTTTACTTATCTCAACCCTCATCGGATTTTGCGTGCCAGTTGTATGATGACGTGACCACTACCTAAGATGGCTGCCACTGAAGTTCATAAGCTTTCGTAGATTGAAAACAGACAAAAAGAGTTATTTTAAGAAAACTTAAACGAATGTAATGACACAAGAAGTACTTAATAAGGTTTAAGACGCTAATTTCTTGTATTTGTTTCTGTTACTGAGCTGTAAAACATTTACATTTCGTTGTTTTTCTTCAGTGCCGACAACGAAGAAACTTCACGATAATATAAACTGGAAAACAGACTATAAAATCTACGCAGAATTCAATTCCAAGTCTTAAATTGTACCTTTTATAGTAATCTGAATGCCTTAACAATATCTCGTGTTGTGTACTTGCCATCTTTTCACTGTATTTGTTGTTAAACAGTGAAAACGAAGCGAACTGGCATCTGTTGTTTGCTTTATGGCTTTTCCGACTCCCCTGGCACAGAGTACTTGCATGGTGACGTCAAGATTGCCTAAAGGTACGTTTACACACTGCGATTTGTCGGGCCGATTTTCACTACGATTTGTCGTCCCGACAAATCGTAGTGTGTAAATGGACGTCCGATTCATGTCGTGAGTGCTGGCGTGAGCAAGTCCCGACACTAAAAATCGGGAGAAAAAACTGTAGCAAAGACACAGATTTCTCCAGAATCGTAGCGATTTTTTTCGGTAACTATGACTACTGAACTTACGCCATTTTTCGCCATTTCACGCCATTATATAGTAATGTTAAAATATTTATTAAAAATCGTGAAAGAAAATTGGAGTTGCCGTTTACACACTACGATTTGTTGGGATGACGAATTACCGCATTAGTCCGCGAATCACGTAATGATTCGTCAAAATCGGCCCGACAGATCGCTGTGTGTAAACGTACCTTAAGGCCGCAATGTGTCATATGTTCCACTACGTAAGATGGCGGCGACTGGCACGAAATGTTTGACTGCTGGCCATAGGGAATGGCCGATCCAGTTTATATAGAGATCAGTGACTTTCATGCACTTTTCACATTTTAGATGGTTGCTAGGTTACGAACTACGTACTTTCACTTTTCACATAGTTTGGACGTACTTTTCACATAGTTTTCAAAACGAGTTTTCAAAACGTACTTTCATTTACACCTCTCGGCTTCCGTACACAATGATTATTGCATCAGATCAAGAACTTTGGACTCTTCGGAGCATTTTGAAAACAAGAGCTTGTTTCGAGCTTGTTTGGTACGAAATAATCAATTTCCCAAAAGAAAGAATATCTATACATATCTTCAAGGTCCGAAGAAAACCTGGAGAAATTTAAAGCTGTTCTTTGTACTTGTTGAGTCTGGTGTATTTGTTTAGTTTTTTAAATTCAGAATTTACCAAGACAAAGTCAAAGTGTTTTGGTAAGTCTTATTGCCTCAAATTTCGAGTCGGCTTGGTATATTTCGTATTTTAAAAGTCTTTGGTATATAACAAAACGCTTGTTGACTTTTGCCTCGAAAAACATCGATGTTTCCTTCGGCGCCAGTCAACAAGTGCATATTGGCTCTCAAACATCTTTTTGTAACATTTCCATAGAAGGTTTGGGCAAAATTTTGGTTTAAACTTATTTTCTATTCAATTAAACTTAATGGATAATCGTTCCATCAGAACAAAAATAAAGGAAAATTTATACTGAATTTCCAAATTCTTCGCCAAATAAGAATAGGAAAACCTGTAGGATTATATTTCTGTGAATGTAACCAATTAACTACCGCTTTCAATACTGACTCAACAATGAGTTGAATGATTAAACAGCAAATCTGAAGTTCAGCAAAGAAAACATTGGCCTTTATAGAGATGACGGATTAGTTATTTTAAAGAACAAAACCAGCAGATTGGCGGACAAAGCAAGAAAAGACCTACATAAAATTTTCGAAGAATTTGGACTTAAAATCACAGCCCAAGCAAATATACATGTAACAAACTTTCTAGATGCAACATTTCACTTACAAAAAGAAACATATAACAAACCCTATAGGAAGCCCAATGACGATCCGCTTTATGTTAACAAGCATTCAAACCACCCACCTAGTATTTTAAAACAACTCCCAATATCCATAAATAAGCGCATTTCACTCCTTTCATCAAACTACACAACATTCCATGAGTCTGCACCCACATACCAAAACGCATTACACCACAGCAATTTTAATCAACAATTAGTATACACGCAAGCCAATGAGGAAACAAGCCAACCACGTAGGAAGGAACATAGAAACATCATTTGGTTTAACCCACCATACAACAAGAACGTTAGAACACACATAGGACGATGTTTCTTAAACTTAATTGACAAACATTTCCCACCACACAACAAGCTACACAAGATTTTCAACAGAAACACAGTAAAAGTTAGTTATAGCTGCATGAACAACATTAAATCCACAATCACGAAACACAACACACACATTCTTAGGAAAAATGAAGGAAAAAACAATAGCACAAGTGGTTGTAACTGCAGAAATAAAGACCAATGCCCACTCGGTGGGCAATTTTTGACAAACAACATCATATATAAAGCAACTATTTCGACAAACAACACTAATGACACTAAGCATTACATAGGCATGACAGCAAACAGTTTTAAGGAGCGATACAGAAACCACACCAAATCTTTTCAACACAAAAATATTCAAACGAAACCGAACTCTCCAAACACATATGGAATTTGAAAAACAAAAAACAAAATTTTAACATTAATTGGTCAATTTTAAAACGGTCAGCAGCATACTCAGGGGGGGGGGGGTCTAACCGATGTAATTTATGTTTGGAAGAAAAACTTTGCATTATGAAATCCGAAAAAAAACACTTTACTTAACAAAAAATCAGAAATCCTTTCAACATGTCGGCACAAAAACAAGTTTAAGATAAAGAACGTAGGTGTGGGCAAGAACAAAGGTAGGAATGTAGCTAGGTAGCGCACCATCGACCCACACACCGCCATCAACCCACACACCCAGAAGCGTGCCATCAACCCACACACCCATTAGCATTGACGTAAGCAACTGAACCTTTTTAAGACAGCGCCGAATCGAAAATCTTCAGCCGCCTGAAGATCGCCCAGCGTGAAACTGACAGTAGCGACCATCAACATTTGAGGTAAGCCCACTTTAGTATATTCGCTCTATCTTTACGGTATTGAGCACTTTTCGATATTTCGCGAACAACACTTTGTTTGTTTGTTTGTTTGTTTGTTTGTTTGTTTGTTTGTTTGTTTGTTTGTTTGTTTGTTTGTTTGTTTGTTTGTTTGTTTGTTTGTTTGAATATATATATGTACTATTTACAGAATGAGTGGCCGTTCTGTATCGGGGTATACAGACACGAGGCGAAGCCGAGTGCCTGTATCCCGATACAGAACGGACACGAATTCTGTAAATGACTTCTAAAACGATCCGATTTGGTTAGTTCATTGGCGTAGTAATTTTTCTAAAAAAACGTTGTCTAAGTCGAGAAAATCAAAGCTAAAACTTATGTAAATCAAGAGGAATCTGTATCACGTATACAGACACTCATTAAACATGGATTTTCTTTGTGTTTTTCCTCATGAATTATTAATGAGTTTTAGAAGTACTATTTACAGAATGAGTGGCCGTTCTGTATCGGGGTATACAGACACGAGGCGAAGCCGAGTGCCTGTATCCCGATACAGAACGGACACGAATTCTGTAAATGACTTCTAAAACGATCCGATTTGGTTAGTTCATTGGCGTAGTAATTTTTCTAAAAAAACGTTGTCTAAGTCGAGAAAATCAAAGCTAAAGTTTATGTAAATCAAGAGGAATCTGTATCACGTATACAGACACTCATTAAACATGGATTTTCTTTGTGTTTTCCTCATGAATTATTAATGAGTTTTAGAAATTATATATATATATATATATATATATTTATTTTTTATACAATCTATACTTCTTCTCCAACGTCTTTTCCCTGTGTGAGTGAATTAAATCGTCTCGTCTGCTAGTGGCGTTAGGCAAAAATATAAAAGACGTTGAGACAGAAAAGCCAGTGTGTTAACGATGGTGATAAGATATGTCTTCTGACGTCAGATCTAAACAACTTACATGCATGCATGCATGCAGCAGCTGCCGGTGATGTCAAGAAATATACAACCGTTAATGCAACTTATTTCATGAATTGTAAACAGGTAAATAAAACATCTCAAACATATTTTATATAAACCTACAAAAAATATAATACACAGGCAATTGTGAATCTCCCAACATTTTATCGTCATTCCTGAGTGTCAGCGAAATGTTAAGTTTTGAAATGATAGTAATCTGTGTCAACTATATTCAGTATGTTCGGCTGCTGCCGATAGGCGTTTTAAAATTATAATTTCAGTAGATCTAACAAGTTAGGAAAGTTCCCAAATTATAAATTGTTGTTAAAATAAATAATTGTCAGTAGAAGTGTAAAAATAACTGATGCGCGTGCATGCATGTTGAACCATATTATAACGCTTCGCATATAAGGAAGTAAATGAAGGACAAGTAGATAACGATTTGATTTAGTATTATTTTAAAAATTTTAACGAAGCAGTTTGTATAGGTACCATATAACTAGTATTTTGATATTCAATTATACATACAAAACTCCGAGAATTCACTGGCTCTGCAGAACAAATTGTTGACTGTCTCAAAGATGTGATATACCTATATATATACTATATTAAAGAAACGATTATAGATAAATTTTCATAAACTATAGCAAAACATGAGTCCAAAAGTCCAAAAGTACAACTTACCAATATTCAATAATATCAATATGCACTTCTTTAAAAAATATTTTACGAGATTTTCAGTTTGCGTGTCTTGCTTGGGATGTGCAGATGTACGAGATATGGACGTTGAACGCGTTATGTTATCGATTTGACAAGGGCGACATAATGTGGAAATTATGCTGGGAAGAAACTATTCAAATCTGGTAAAAGCGTGGGTTGTAGCCATACAAGGGTGTGATAATTAGCGTTAACTATATACCAATTATCTTTCATGATGCTTTTGTTGGAGTTTTGTAAAAGCATGCACTTAAAAAGGTTCAATATACGCGAGCGTCTGCACGCTTGCAAATAAAATCTGCATTGCTAGCCTTAGATCCAGAAGAAATTCTTTGACTTTGTTATGTCGAAATAACCTTAAAAAAGTCAATTCAGATTTAACCAGTCTGTTTCCACAGTGAATGTGCGCATCAGGCTATCAAACAAACTGCATGCATGAGAACAACATGCATTTTACATGAACGAGCCGGTCGGGTTAGCCGGGTTAATTTGTGTCACAAAATTGTTTTTAATTTCTCGGCGACAAGATGAATAAAAGGACTCGTTTGATATATGCATGCTTCCTTCTTTAAACTATATTCTTCGTTACAACTGATACCCGGCATGCCTAGCTGTACCAAAAACCTACCGCAGGCTATAATCTCAAATTTCAGCTGGCGCATGCATCCTAACTCTTCCCTGTCCGAATTGGTCTTTAGTATTTTATTCTGGCTATTAACGCCAGACGATTTTATTCACCTCTGGGGAAGCCCTTGGATAGGAGTGAGTTAATAATCTTGCATCAAATTGTACAAATATATAACCACTCTGTTTTTTCTTGGAATTTGATTGTTTTCCCTGTTGTGCATGCCATGTGCAGCTTATATAACAGCTTAGAATAGATGAAGTATATAGCTGGAAGGTGACTCTGTTAGTTTTTTTGCCTTTCGTTCTTTGTGGACAACAACTTTATGCATAAAAAGGCGGTTTATCTTTTGCTTTCAGCCGTACGTCCCTTCTGCTCTGAGGTCGTCTGGCGTTAGTCACAATAAACTGACTACAGCAAAAATTTAATTGTGCCTTAATGGTAACTGAGCACAGCTCAAAATCTTCAAATATAAATGTAAATACATAACGGAAATAATTTATTTTTAACAACATAAATATAAAAAACCCATACTCAGCCGACAATTTAAAGTGCCTATGAAACGAATTTCACTTCAGTCTTTTGAGATTGTATTTGGTGGAACACCTAAGATAATGAAAAATGCCTTTGACATGCCTTTCAAATCTTAGCCCATTCTTGAGTTATTACCTATGTAATTTGAGCAATGACGTCACACCTTGTATGTGAGAGAAAACGGAAAATCAGTCATATCTTTGGAATTGGATTGGTTTAACTACACACCACCACACATTGCAGATATGTAATAAGACCATACCCCAAGGACAATTTTCAACGTTTGATTCACTTTAGTCAAACCAATCCAAAGATATGACTGATTTTTCATTTTCTCCCACATACAACGTGTGACGTAATTGCTCAAATTGCATAACAAATAACTCGGGAATGGGATAAGATTAAGGGAGCACGCCAGACTCGCCATATGTTTCTTCTTCTTTGTTCGGATATTCAACCATTTTGAATAATGCGGTATATATCATTAGCGTATCGCAGGCGCGGGTTACGGGGCCGAAGGAAACCCGAGGCCAACCCACTGATCTATATAAGAGACTGGATAGAGCATCTATTATCTGAGCGCCTTCCGAAATTGAAGCCGGAAGTTACGCCCTAATTTGTAAGCGACGCCATATTGGATGGTCCCACCATGAGGAGTGAGTTGCTATATTTTACTGTTGTGAATTCGTTGTTTTCGCATATAATCACGAAATAGACGAACAACACAAATCCATTTTGGTATTTCAAGCAACGGGACACATCATGGAACTATGGAGGACCTAAGAACGTGAAGGGAAACTGAATCGTAAGTACATAACTTGATATTTTGACGAAATTTCGAAGGGGACGGAGAGCTCCCGAAGGGTTATTTACCAAGGAAACGGGAAACCCAACATTGTAAACGGCCGGTGGTTAATAAACTGATTTGTAGGATACAAATGTGAGATAATACTGTAATTGTGGAATGTTCACAATCGAGTAGATCATTTTAAAAAGCCGAAGGACGTGTAAAATTATGGCACAGAAGATAGATTGGCTTGTAGAGTTGTGAGTAGATTTCGACAAGCAGCATATTTCTTTGGCAACATAGGAGCATGTTAATACTCTATAAGTTTGTAATACTTACAATGTTTGGTGCTTCCATAGAAGTAAACTGTAGCATGCATCATAACAAGAACGAGCCAGTTTGTTTTATTAAACTCCATGCCCAGTGTCCAAGTCATGTATTTAAGAAATTAAGTTGTCAACATTGTTTCTTATTATCAGCTGAGCTATTTTACTCCCTGTCATTTTGATGAAAAAATTGTTTGTGAGTATCTGTAAAATTGAATGTGATATTTGTATGTTATGTTGTAGGTAGTTTAAAATGAAACAACAATGAATGAAGAACAATAAAGGTGAAGCAACATGACAACTTAATACAGAATATAATTGAACTGTGTCATTTATAGTTTTCAAACTTTGTCAATGATTTGATTAAAGAAAATGTTTACAATTCATGAGTGTATTTTGTCTTGTGTAGTTTGATTCTGTATAAATGTACTATATAATGATAAATTTTTAATCTGTTCTCTGACTTCTGTATGTTATGAAAATTGTGGCAGAACTAATACTGTACTATCAGTGTGTACTATACAAGTAGATCAACAAGGCCAGTGTTTGATGTTTATATAAAGTCAAAACAAATCAAGCTAATATATATGTTAAACTTCACAACGATGTGGCGGATAACATTTGTAAACTGGCTAAAAAAAAAGCATCTTGGCAAAGGTATAGTCACAAAACTAATTATATTGTAAAATTAAGATTTTTAGTTGTAGGCAAATGTAGGCCCAATTGCCCAAATTAGATAACCCTATCTCATAGAAAATAATAAACTCATTCTGATTAATCCTGTGAATGCCAGGATAACTTATTTGAATCATTACCCCGAGTTTTCTGTGAGTGAAAATATATTGTTCAACTATAGGCACATCCACTGATTTATACAGTTGGGCGCATCGCATTCTTAAATTAATTGTTTGATTCCGGTCTTTTGGCTTATGATATAATAATACCACAGCAGTTGTTCGTGTAGCTTGTTCAGTTGATCAAATTTTCCGAATTCATTCGGTCCTTTAGCAGTATTTCCATATTGTGAGTAAATTCTGAATGAGAACGGCCTTCGTCTGTTCAAAGTTGTCATCAATGACACTTGGGAGTTCGCTCCATCGAACTCGCAAATTCCGTTTTCCCCCACATTTTGGGGCTAAATAATTACAATTTTTCTCTCTAAATGCTTCACGTGTCCTTTCTTCCTCGTGATAAAAAAGTTTGTCCGAACCCGAAGGAGAAAAATGCCTTAATATGCGAAAACTATAATTGTGCAACAGTAAAATATAGCGAAAGTGGGACCATCCAACATGGCGGCTGTTGCCAACTTCCGACTTCAATTTCAGACAACGGATGCTCTATCCAGTCTCTTATATAGATCAGTGGGCCAACCTCGTACCCAGGGGACTGGGCCAAGATGGCGGGAACAAATAGCCCTGGTGGAGGCCAAGCTATCTCAACCTCTGATTGGTCAAGAGCTTATGGCGTAAATCAGACGGTTTGATTTTGTATTTTTTTTTTAAATTGTATTTTGACCTTGTCGGTTGTTCCTGCACACGACACGGGAAATTATATTTTAAACCATGCAATTGCAATAATTGGGTGTAATTAGGCATAATTACTGTGTAAAAAACTGAGTTCTAGTTAATAAAATGCGCAATATACTGCGCATTTTGAGCTAGACTCCACCAGGGCCATTTGTTCCCGCCATTTGGTTTTATTCGCCATCTTGGCCCAGTTCCCTACAAATGGCCCTGGGTACGAGGTCCGAGGCATCTTCCTTCCGACCGTTAT
This sequence comes from Paragorgia papillata, assembly GCA_035771165.1. NCBI lineage: Eukaryota > Metazoa > Cnidaria > Anthozoa > Scleralcyonacea > Coralliidae > Paragorgia > Paragorgia papillata. The sequence goes on from JAWNZC010000229.1 coordinate 720,191, forward strand.
TTAATTTTCGGAACGCGCTCGGGTTTCATTCGGCCCCGTAACCCACGCCTGCGATACGCTAATGATATATACCGCATTATTCAAAATGGCCCAATATAAATGAAGGAACTCCGAACATAGAAAAAACACAGGTGAGTCTGGCGTGCTCCCTTGATAAGATCTGAAAGGCATGTAAAAGCCATTTTTCATTATCTTACATGAGTGTTCTTCCAAATACAATCTTAAAAAACTGAGGTGAAATTTCGTTTCGTAGGCACTTTAAGAAAATAAACAATAAAACATAATCCGAAAATCGTGATCTTGTGACTTGATATTCAAGTTAAAAACAACAAGATAACACAAGATGTTTATTTTAGGATTATGTTTTATCCTTTAATAAAAATATATTTACTAGCGTTTCGTTATCAATAGTAACAAAGAGTATAGTATAGTATAGTATAGTATAGTATAGTATAGTATAGTATAGTATAGTATAGTATAGTATAGTATAGTATAGTATAGTATAGTATAGTATAGTATAGTATAGTATAGTATAGTATAGTATAGTATAGTATAGTATAGTATAGTATAGTATAGTATAGTATAGTATAGTATAGTATAGTATAGTATAGTATAGTATAGTATAGTATAGTATAGTATAGTATAGTATAGTATAGTATAGTATAGTATAGTATAGTATAGTATAGTATAGTATATATATATATAGTAACATCTTCAGAATGAATGATAGATAACGAGTTATGCGTATAGTTATATGTAATATATATATATTCACTTCGGTGTTGTTGAGCACTCTGTGAAGTTGCCGTGGGTACCTATTAGCGATAATGCAACGCTCACTACCCTTGTGGAAGTTTGAGCACTCTGGGCCCATGCGCACTTCACGCTATCTGAATGTACTTCACCGATGCTGTCCCACATGCGGTTGTCACCGACGATCGCATGTGTATAAGTAATTGATGAAATTCATTCAGATTGTTCCAAGCTACACTGATGAGCTGTTGTACAGCGAAACACCGTGTCTGTAGATATATATATATATATATATATATATATATATATATATATATTACATGATGACTATACGCATAACTCGTTATCTATAATTCATTCTGAAGATGTTACTATAGATTAGAAACAAAACGTAAATATATTGAATTGTTATGAAAAGATTCCGTTATGGTTTTGCATTTGAATATTTTGAGCTGGCCTCATATTCATTTTACGATAACGGTTTCCGTCCGGTAAATCACTTGCTACAATTTAGTTGCGCTCAGTTTGGTAAATAAAGAATAAAAAGATGTATAAAGCATAAATTTGTACTAAACAAAGTAAACTGTCTGCCGTTAGACGAAGTGAAGCTCTAAAATATATGTCGTGGAAATCCTTATTTGCGTGCAGAAAACGTTAATTAAAAATGCTCTAAATGAAACAGAAATATACCCAAAGAATACTCGGAAAATTATTTGTTGTCTCAGCGTTATAGAACAACCTCGTACCCAAGCTCTTTATATACTCGACGCTCCTGGGTACGAGGTTGCGTTATAGAATTGTTTTTGTTGTTTTGGCAAGAAAATTATTTATTTAAAAAAAAAACGTTTCTACGTTTCGGTGCACTGACCCTTTATCAAGATACTAAAAATACAAGTGTTACTTGTCCCTATATAAATATAAATATAAATATATATATATATATATATATATATATATATATATATATATATATATATATTTATCTCGTGCTCGTTTGTATATATATATATATATATTATATATTATAGCGTAGCGTGTCTGTCAAAAAAATTATAAATTTACATCATGCATTACAAAAGAGGTCTTAAGCATCTTGTTAATAATTAACCACCTAATTTCATGACTTGGAATGCACCCTTAAGCAACCTTAAAATGAATGAATTAAAAATGGAACAGCAATCTTAGCTTATATAGACTGTATATCACGTATCAAACACGCGAGAAAGTGCTTCTTAATCAAATGTTCTTAATTTACCATGGTATATCAAACACTGTAGCAGTGTGTTGAAAATAAGTAAGCAAGTTATAAACCAACAGAGATTATATGGATCATGGATGTTTCGCCGGGACAGAAGTCTGTGTCCTCTTAAAGGTGTCCGCTTAAGAGTCATTTCAGTAAAGCGCTCTCAATACGTCAGAATTTATGCCGCAAAAATAAAATAGATATCGTTGGAAAGCTAGTAATTTGTAGAATACAATGTTGTCTTTGATTTCCAATAAACACAAAATAAGTCACAAAATCGAAGCCAAGCAATAAATAAAAAAAAAACAACGCTGACACCGTCTAACATCTGAAAGTTTATCTCGGAATCTGCGGGGAAAATGTTTGAACAAAAAGGCGAAGGCGAAGCCGAGTGCCTGTGTCCCGATACAGAACGGACACGAATTCTGTAAATTACTTCTAAAACGATCTATTTGGTAAGTTCATTGGCGTAGTAATTTTGGGGAAAAAAAAGCGTTGTCTAAATCGAGAAAATCAAAACTAAAGTTTATGTAAATCAAGAGGAATCTATATCACATATACAGACCCCCATTATAAACATGGATTTCCTTTGTGGTTTCCTCATGAATTATTAATGAGTTATAAATATATATATATATATGTGTGTGTGTGTGTGATATATGTGTGTGTGTGAAATAAAAATAGCGTGCTACGTATAGGCAGTGTTGAAACAATGTACAAGACCGGATTATATTACCTGATTTATATACTTTTCATAGTTTTCTATAAATCACTTTTAATTCAAGAGTATCAAGTTTTTGAGCCAAGAAATCAAATAATTAGTGGATAACTTCAGAGTTGAAATTTTTTTGTTTGAACCGGATCCATTGCCATTAAGGCAATTTGGAAAATATAAGGCCACCAAAATACTTATTACTCAATTTTGGAACCACTAATTTGGTGCCGAATATCAGTTGCACATTTTCTTTTTTTAAAAACAAAGCCTTACTCGGCCCCTGTCTTTTCTATATAGTGTCTGCCTCCTCCGCAGGCCCTCGTTGCATCATGGACAGGTCGCACACGTTTTTTGGAGGGCCTGCAAGATCCTGTAGAAAATTTGGCAAAACTTGGCACGGAATAATTTTGCATAATTAACTACCATTGTTAATAGCCATGGCTATATCCGAAGGTTTTGAAGGACATTAAAGACTTATGACATACGAATCCTATCTTTAAAATGAAGGAATTAATCAGATAAAAGTTAAGAAATTACGGTTCAACTTTACGGTCAATTTTCGACCGGAATAATCAACGAAAATGCATTTAGTCTATACCTGGAGACTCTTGAGTTCATACTTTTTCGGTTTCCACAACGGCTACAACTTGAATTACGCTACATGTAGCCTACAATTTAACAAAATTAATAATAATCTCATTAACTCTTGGTCAGCTGACAGTCTTCGATAGCTCATTCTCAAACTCATTAATAATTCATGAACCAAAAACAAAAGAAATTAATGTTTAATCAGTGCTTGAAATCGGAGGAAAAGTACTAGTACTTTGAAATAAGGCAAATTATATTACGTTTCAGAGGTACCTTCGGAGTTTTGAGTTTGAGAAGTCAGTTCAAATACTCGACGACGGACTTTACCGGGATTACAAAGCCCTCGTGCATTACAAAAAGCACTCGGACTTTGAAATCCCGGTAAAGTCCTCCGTTTCGTATTTGAACTATATAAAACGAAGCACAATAAGAAACATGTACTTTCCTGACCGGCAAATTTGCTTTTGTTCGGCTGATATTTTTTCATTTTTTCTCGCTAAAAATACTATGGGCAGAAGGTCGGTAACTTTAAAACATACTGGTTTCTTCATTGTCATCTGTAAGAAAGTTTATACCGAATTTCCTGGTGGGTCACAGGGTTAAACTGAAGAACTCGGACGTACGTTTGTCGAACAGCGGGCTGGAAACACTGATCGGAAACCATTTTCAAAACTGTAGCCTCTATGGGATCGGTCGCCATTTTGTTTACAAGATCTTGCAGGCCCTCTCAAAAGTGTGACCTGTCCATGATGCAACGAGGGCCTGCGGAGGAGGCAGCTATATATAGTGTGCTTTAGTTTTCTAGGGTTACAATAAATACTGACCGTTAAATTTTGAGCACTTGTTATGATGACAAGCGTGACAAATGTATGTTAAATTTTGAGCACTTGTTTTGCTGACAAGCGTGACATTTGTATGTTAAATTCTGAGCACTTGTTATACTGACAAGCGTGACATTTGTATGTTAAATTTTGAGCACTTGTTATGCTGACACGTGTGACATTTGTGTGTTAAATTTTGGTAAAGTTGACATCTGTATTCTCGACTTACCTACGATTTATTTATTTATTTATTTATATTTAATTATATTTATAAACGGTAGCCATCCCTCCATGAATGCTTGGAAATTTGAAATTTATCTCTCGTGTTGACGAAGATATCTCACGAGTGAGCAAAGCGAACGAGTGAGATATCCTAGTCAACACTCGGAATAAATGTCATAGTTTCCTCACATCCATTTTATTTATTATTCTCTATAACTATATATTTTATATTTTGAATTTGTGACAAACAATGCTATATAATAGCACATGTATATATACTATATAATGTTTATGGTTTACAAGGTTCAATTTTTACAAAATATTTATGAATATTAGTATTTATTGAAATATATATTTCTCGTTTTTTTCTTGAATGCTTAATTAATAAAATTTTCACCAATTTCTGGCGCTCCCAGCCCTACCGCCCAGTTGCAGGAAATATGTTTATTTTGAGTAGGACCACATTTCAAGTAAGAAAATATTTAATTCTTGTCTACTAACAATTTGTCAGCCATGTTTGAGGTCAGTTTTGTCTTTTCAGTCCGAAAGATATGCATGCCACGCTATACTGTGACGTCAGTGCAGCTCCAATTACACAAAGTGTAAAATTTCAATTTTCATCATTTTAAATGTTCTTTAAAATACAGCCATGAAAACTGCAGAAAATTTTCATTTTATAAAAGGGAAGATATATCACGCTATCAAATTCGCTAATTAATAGGCGTGGGGTTGCATGTAGGGGCATGTCTTTTAAACCTGTCCACGGTTTTGTCAACAATTAAATTTAAGGCGCTATTGGATTACGCGTAACATATTCACTACGCTCTCATTTTTATATCCCCTCACAAAGAGATAAGCAAAAGATAAGAAAAACTAACACTATACTTTAGTTTGTAAGTAATGTTAAAAAAAGACCAGACAAAATAATACGCCTGAGAAAAACAATCGCTTTGTTTTAATATTTTCACTGTTTCGACTCACATGTATGTTTATTAATTACGAAGCAAAAAGCCTTGCTTTGTCATCAATGCCATGTCCCCAAAAAAATGAAATAACAATTAAACTAAGTAATCGAATAGCTCTAATAAGCTATATAAACAGTTGCTAGAAATTGTTACGAATTGAACCTTGCGTGTGCAATTCTCGTTCGCGTGTAATATTACATTACAGTCATAGCATATACATAATGTATTGTTAAACACTTTCATATCTATTTTACCATCAGTGCACCGTAGGCCACCAGCTATGAATATACCAGCTAGCAGACAAGATGGCGGCATGTACTTTTTACCACAATTCTTTGCGAGCTACAAAAACTATATTTCGAAGAGCAATCAATGGACGAAGCTGGCCCAGCATGTTAAAACGGTAAGAATAAAAGTGTTAACTACTAAATTCATTTGGTCAAATAATTTTTAGCTCTCCCAAGAACTTATTTATGATAATGGTAGGCTTATACAATGGTAGACTTGGTGTTGCAGTGAGTTCAATTGCTCAACCGTTTTATTTAAATATTAATAAACCAAAAACAAAAGATTTGTGCACGATGCATGAGGGCCATACCGATTGACTATGGTGGTTGGAGTTTATATTTAAGTGCATGCCCAGCAAATGACTTTGAGACAAGACATAACAAAAAAAAATCTAAACTAATATTAGCTTAGCAAAACGTGACGATTATCTATTATTATTGTTGTTGCGACAGTATGTTGGACTAGAAATCGGGTATATTTTATAATGCCAAATGGATTAAACAACATGACGTTTGTTTAAAAATCTAAACACATTGAACATTGTACAAATATAACATCCTCCCGACATGCATCAGATCCCAAGGATTATAACCACATGCAATGTTGTTATTTCGACTACTGTGATGGCTTCTCACTCTCAACCTATCTACACAAGAACTTTATTTAGTCGTTTTATAAAAACGACTTTTCTTGAAATATGGACTTGTACAAACTAGAATGTGGTGAGGTACCGCATGACTAGCCACAACATTCAGTTCTATTCTTGCTTTCTCTGGATGATTACACGAAAAATTGCTGGATAACAATAGGTAATCTTATAATCTTACTTAAGACGATAAGAAAGACCAACCGCATAAACCAAATGCATTTTCTTCCACATCAGAAATCATTATTAGGGAAATTTTCACAAAGGCCTTAAATTGCGTATTGAGACTATAAGTCTCTGTTTACAAGGAAATTTCACCCCCAGTTTAAATTGATCGGAGAAGACCGTTTCAGCGGACATAATTAAATTAAAAAGTATAGCATATAGTTATAATTGCACTAACCTGATCGCTAATGATTAAAGATCACTAAAATCCAAACTCATCTTCTTCAATGAAACATACCCACCTAAATTTGTTTATCGTCCGATGAGTGCTTATGAAATACCAAACCACAAGTTTAAAGTCTTCTCAAATTACGAACATAAATACGGATCGGAAATTCGATGAAATAATATCTTTTAGATGAGCGTTTAGCGCAAGATTGAAATCTAAAAAGTTGAGGTATCTATTAAAGTAAAATTCTATTAGTAAAATAATTTTAGTCTAAACAGTGCACGTACGTTCTTTCATTTTAACAAATATTTAAATCCGAAAAAGTTGAAAGTTATGGCTTATGCAAATAAAGTGTCTCCTTGCGAAATCGATTAACATATTTCGTATAGAAAGAATACATCGTCATGTCGTCACAAATTTTATGATATTGTGTAGCTAAACTAGATACTGTGCCATATAAAATCAGCTTCGTTGCGGCAGAATATGTGCTATTTCTAACCCAGGCCTCCTTTCACGTTCCCTAACGTGACGTATTATTCTGGGATTTTATATGTCATTTTCTTATAATTTCTGATAAAAATAGATGCTTTAGCAGCTAAAGATGAAACGTATACACATGCAAAGGAGGAGATAATTCTTGTCTTAAATTGGGTATGAGCCAAATGTCATTTGGTTGTTTATTTAAGTGGCAGAGATTAGGATTAGTGTGACCTATGATAATATGTTTTCTTTATCCTATTAAAACAAAGAGCTTCCATAGCCAATCATGGCATCCACCTGGCGTAGATCTTAACACGTATATGGGGGGATTTCTAAAAGTTATTTCAAAACTCTGCTTAACATATTGATTATAGTATGACAGTATAAAGCTCTGGGCTTAATCTACAGCGTGTCACCATGATACGTTTATATGCGAAGCTAACCTGTAAACAATAAAGTAAATGACGCAAGTTATCAGTTTATACATAATACCACCCTGGGGGTTATACTTTGATACAACAGCCGAAACCTTTCGTAAAAGAATATCTTTGGGACCAAGGATTGTGTTCGCTATAAATAGAGTGATTTGATAACAGCTTCATTCGCTTAATCGCTTTGGACTCAAGCAACGTGTCCACTTAATTTTTTTTTTTAACGACTTATTGGATATTTGCATAAAATTACTTAAAAAAGCGCGAACGGGACTCGAGGACCCATGCGAGGCGCCTTCTCGTTGTAATTAAAACTAGATATAAAAACAATCAGAAATCAGTCAAGACATATAAGTCGATCACAGCCCAATACACCAATACACCAATACACACGCACAGCCCCAAGCCCATTCTTCTGAACTCAACTGAATTAACAAAATGAGTAAAACTGAATGGAAATCAAAAGAACGAAGCTGAGGCCACGCACGCACAATGATGCACCGTGGAGTTTAAGTAATTGGTACATTGGAAAAATTAAAACATTCAAATCACAGAGAGTCCATACAAGGCCTTGTTTGGACTCAAGCAACGTGTCCGCTTAATATATTCGTAACTAGTAGAAGTTTTATATCATAGAAATAATTTTGTTAAATTAAGCTTTTTTATATCTCCTAAGTTCATGAACTCATATTGATTTAAATATACCTGATACTAAAGCCCCGCACAGACGACCAAGTTTTCCTTGACAAGTTTTTCCTTGACAAATTTTATTTGTTCGTGTGTACGACACAAATTGACAAGTTTTTCAAGATCATGATCTTGTCAAGTTTTCCTTGACGACTATACACATGACCAGCTTTTGAACAAGGCTCCTTGTCAAGGAAAAACTTGTCAATTTGTGTCGTACACACGAACAAATAAAATTTGTCAAGGAAAAAAACGTCAAGGAAAACTTGGTCGTCTGTGCGGGGCTTTAGTATCAGGTATATTTAAATCAATATGAGTTCATGAATTTAGGAGATATAAAAAAGCTTAATTTAACAAAATTATTTCTATGATATAAAACTTCTAGAAGTTTTATAAAACTTCTAGAAGTTTTATATCATAGAAATAATTTTAAAACTTCTAGAAGTTTTATATCATAGAAATAATTTTGTTAAACCGTACACACGAGCAATTATAACTTGTCAAGGAAAATTGTTGGAAAAGGACGCGTTCATCATACACACGAGCAAGGAAAGTTACCAAGGAACTTGCCAAGGAAAACTTGGTCGCCTGTGCGGGGCTTAAAGAAAATGGAAATATAGCAGGCAAGCGGCGTAGCGTGACAAGTGTGTGCATATGTGCGTGTGGGCTGAACCTCTTTTGTTTCCTCTCATTCCCGACCAACTCAATTTTAGTTCTCCGTTCCAAATATGTTCTAGATAATTAATCTTTATTGTAAACATATTGGACATGCATATTGGGAAAATGATAATCGCGAGGTTTGATTATAATGTATTTTACTCTCTTCTGTCGCCTTTAGTAGTTTTTAGTAATTCTAAATACAATCTTAGAGTCCGTCTCAAAAGTTGAATTTAGAGTCATTAAGTAGTTGTTTACATGAGCCGACAGTAGTCCTGTTAACTGCGCTGTTCGTTTGATTAGAATCGCGTGCCGTGGCCGTTAAAAACTAGCATTTAGAAACTAAATTCGCAAAGAATCGATTCGGATTAGATGCACGCAACGACTCAAATATCATCTTTCTGCAAGAGTTTAATACAAGGTGGCGCGGCTGATCCATGCATGTAAACGGCCGCTAAAGGGAAAATCTCATTTGGACGAGACAAATATGTCAGTTATTGCAAAATTTACCCTGCAACCATGCATTTTCGTACAAGCCCGGTTCAGTTGTACAGTAAATAATTAATTAAGTGACACTGACACTGTACGGTTTTATAGAGAACATTCTTTCGTACTATACCAGTGTGTATCAAAAAAACCCTGAACCCTTAGAAAATAACCTATTGTAGTAGTTTGAAAGCCCTAAGCACTTCGCTGAACCCACAGATGCGTAAAACACACGGTCTTATACAACAGGGAAATTAAGATAACTTGAAGTGTATGCATCACCATGGTGAAAGTATTTAAAAGCTTTTTCGCTTCGTTTAACTTATTGTGCTGATTAACTTATAACGCAGCGCTTTTAGGGCTTTCAAACTACATGCAATAGGTTGTTTTCTAAGGCTTCAGGTTTTTTTGATACACACTGTAGTTCTTCTGACAACGCCTATTTTATTTACACGCTACAGTACTTAGTATATTTCATAATTTTATTCACCTCTTGGGAACTGGGAAGCCATTAGACACAGATGCATGGGTTAAACGAATATCGACATGTTTATTTTTTGCAGATGTTTTTACTCCAAAATGACAGCACTGTATTTACAAGGACTCACCAACTGTCAAATATCAGTTTACTATTCCAAATCCGACGAAAAAAGGCTTTTTCTTGTATTAAACGTGTTCATCAGAGAGATGCATGTTATTAAGAATGTTCCCAACAGGAACACAGCCAATGTTTTGTTTAAAGAAAATCTCCTCAATGACTTTCTTTTCGATCCGAGCAAGGCCTGCGCTGACAAGAAGAATCCTTCCAAATCGAATGTTATCATTGTGCTCGATTTTAGTCTCATATTCGCCAAGCATTTCTTGCATTCTGTCTTGAAGCATTTCGACTTTCACGACGTCTTTCAATCCTCGTACGACTAAAAAACGAATAACAAAAACAATAAGGACTTGCTTTTTCTACCTCAATAGCAGACTGTTAATGATAATAGCAGTAACACGTAAAAATGGTAAAACATGAATTAATGATAAAATGTAATTATGCATTTAACATGTGATTGTTAAGCCTTATGTATTTTACTCCACCTATAAACGGCAGACTATCACATGAAAATATAATGTTGTTAACTTGTTATTCGTCGTTACAAAATTGAAGAATATAATTACGCTAACTTACATCGAAGCACTTAGTTCCCAAATATAATCTACAATAGTCTCTAAAGCCTGGTGAACACATAATTATAAACACACATGATAATATACTAACACATAATTATATTATTTTTCACACGTGAACTACATAATTATAATCTTATATAAAGCTAATGTCGCCAATTTGTGTCGCAACGGCGATTGCGAGATAAATCGATGTGTGTAACATACCCATGCAGTCGACGCCGATTTATGCGTTGCCGAAGCATTGTAAGGTTTTGATAAGGGATCAAAAACTTGCAACGAAAAGCTGCAACGCCGCACCCAGGGTGCATTCCATGTCAACCCTACGCCGAAGATAAGCCACTAGTGTTCAGGTGCTGCACCAAGGGAGGTCAAGACGAACGCCGGCGCCGGCGCCACCCACTGACTTGTATAGTTGTATAGTTGTATGGCTGTATATGTTATGTGCGCCGACTGCAGTGTGATTGTGCACCAGCACGCCAAGCACTTTTGAAACTCACGCGGAAGATCTTCGGTGTGACCTACATGGAATGCACCCTGGCGCCGCACAAATCGACAAGTGTAACATACTTGTCGCCGATTTGTGTTGCAATCATACCAAATTTCTTTTGTTCAAGCTCCGCCCATCCTTGTTTTTTTGTTATACTTGATTTTTCTTCAACACAAATTGATGTGTGTAGCCGGGTGACCGATTTATCTCGCAATATACCTTGGGCCACAAATCGGCGACACAAATCGGTGTGTGTAACCGTAGCTTAAGATCATAAGCCAAGAGCAGAACGAAAGACGGAATAAAGAAAAACTCTCGTTGTGTTGTCTTCGCAAGTCCCAGAAGTAAGTTATGCTTTGTTTTTGTGCTTGTGTATGCTTATGTCGCTAGTGTGAACCAGGTGTGACCAGGCTTAATAAAGGCCTGGCCAAACGCTTTCAACATTTCATGCAACATCGTTCAACATCATTCAACACTATTCAACAACGTTCAACATTATTCAACAGGGTGGCCAAACGCTTTCAACATGTAATTGAATCACGGTTGAATTCAATAATGTTGAACGATGTTGCATGAAATGTTGAAAGCGTTTGGCTAGGCCTTAAGTCTGACATCCGAGTTCAAGCACTTAACACAATGCTAGAGCGTCCGTTTGGGACTCAGAAAATATTGATAGTGAAATAGCTCAACGAATTTTGTCGAAACGAATGATTGAAAATCGAATGAAAACATGTAAGACGCTTTTTGCTTAAGAAAGTGACTTGTAGAGAAAACTTGCCAGAACACATAAAATTATTAGACATGTGTTTGCTATAGAGCGTTTTCATCTGACGTCACGGCGGCCATATTGGTGTACCAAAACAATGAAATGGCGGTCATATTGGGGTGTAGATAAAAGGCGGACGCGGACGGCGGACGGCGGACGGCGGACGGACTCGTGGTATTTTTAACCGGGGTATTTCCCCCGGCGGTTGGTTACAACCGGCGTACTGACGAAATGTCGGGACTTTGTCGTTTGTTTTGTTTTGTCTTGTCTTGTTTTGTTTTGTTTTGTTTTGTTGGGTTTTTTAAATAGTATTCCCGTACTTTTCCCTGGTTGCATATACGAGGTTCGGAGTGGCGAGGCCAGAGTAAACTGACGAGTGGGGCGGGGGGGGGGGGGTCGGTATTAGAAGCTAAGCTCCGAAGGCGCGAGGGATCGTAGGGGGGTCCGGGGGAATGCTGACCCGGAAAATTTTGGATTTCTAGGGTGTCTAAAACGCCATTTCCTGCGTTTTGAAGCTACTGTGTTGTGCAAAGATCTGAAAGGCAAAATTTACATTGGCCCGTAGCCTCGCCACTGGTCGTTTGGCACAACAAACTTGATTAATTTTTGTGATACAACAAACCTCACACCTCTAATAAGTGCTGTAGATTAAAAAAATCATCGGATCGTGGGTCGGAAATGAAAATATGCACGAAAAAACCCCAAGCTGTATAAGAAGTATATACGATCGCCAAGGCAAATCGTAGGTGTTTCGTGTTGATGGAGTAAAACTAACTTTTGGCGGGCAATACAAACTAAAGAATTATGTTCGGCGGGAGAATTGGCGTAACATGAGAAATTTTAAATTAAGATTTTGTGATTTTTATGCAGGGCATGCCGCGGGAGGTGTACGAGTAATGTTAAGTTTTTCCTGCTTCCTGCTTTCATGCTATTGAAAAAAATCCTGCAAAACGCAAATAACATGGTGTGACATAATATATATAAGCTTTGTTAGTTGCCTCGCGTGCATGTGGGCGACGTTGAAGCGAGGAAACCAAACCTGTTGAATTGAACTATCAAATGAATGGTTGTTTGAAACGGTAAAGTCTATAAATATATCATGAATTTTACTTCTGTGAGCCTTGCAAACATCTGTCATCAGTGCCGGAGCCTGGAGGCATCAATGGAGCATGCACGTAAATTTAAACCATTTTGATTTTCTGATGCCTTATTACCGCGTGTCATTCAAATTACAATCAAATGATTTGGTCGTGATAATCGAAAACGGAGACTTTCGAAGACCCCTTTGAAGGGTGGTGTGTTTCCTGTGAATAGGATACCATATTATTATTATTATTATTACTATTATTATTATTATCACTATTATTATTATTATTATTATTATTATTATTATTATTATTATTATTATTATTATCACTATTATTATTATTATCACTATTATTATTATTATTATTATTATTATTATTATTATTATTATTGTTATTATTATTATTATTGTTATTACTAATATTATTATTTTATATTACTATATTAGTAAATTACTATATTATTTGAAAGTAGTCGTCCGCCGTCCGCGTCCGCCTTTCATCTACACCCACTCCGAACCTCGTATATGCAACCAGGGAAAAGTACGGGAATACTATTTAAAAAAACAAAACAAAACAAAACAAAAAAAAACAAAACAAGCGACAAAATCCCGACATTTCGTCAGTCCGCCGGTTGTAACCAACCGCCGGGGGATAATACCCCACAAATAACTACCGGCGATAAAACCCCGGTTAAAAATACCACGAGTCCGTCCGCCGTCCGCCGTCCGCCGTCCGCCGTCCGCCGTCCGCGTCCGCGTCCGCCTTTTATCTACACCCGTCATATTGGTGTACGGTATGGGAATTAGCTCTTTCTTATTCAAATATTTTGTATTGTTTCACCACCCCAATGGGGCCACCGATCACGTGAGTGAAAACGGTCTATGGTCCTAAATTAAATTTCAGTAGTGTTGAGTTAGATGATCAACTTCACTAAGCTTTCAACACTAAAAAACATTATATATCTCTGTTGAAACTTGTATATCTCTGTTGAATATATATCTCTTTTGAATATAATATATCTCTGTGGCTATATGTAAAAACAGGACCCAGGACCCGCACCGGGGACCCGAGGACCCATGTAAAACCAGGACCCATGTCAAATTGGGCGGGGGGTTAAGAAAATATTATATTTTGTAGCGGGGGGGGGGGTGATATTGTACTATTGTACGTGCAAAGGGTTGCATTACAACCTCTTATTAAATAAGAAACTTCAGTTATATTAACTATGGTTTGTTATATGATCGCGGCGATTGACTTTATGGGCGTAAAGGTAGAATAAAAATAAGAGCCCAGCTCAAAACCTTTAAATGAAGAGCCATAAACACAAGACTAAACAATATAAATCCACGTTTCGTTACTTAACCAGTAACATCTTCAGAGCTAGCGAGTGAAAGAATTATACAAATGGTAACCACAGAAATATTTCTTGCTCTATATAGCCTCTAAGAGGATATGATTTAGAAATCCGTTCAGCAAATAGCCCGAAATAGACCATTTGCACAAGGCCGATCTGACGGGACAACTTCAAAGTTCAACGCAGCGGATTATTAATGAAATATCATTGTTTGGAAGCATTTTTTCCTCCACCAAGGGAATAAGTGCAAAGGGTTTTACTCTATTGTAGTCGTGTTACTTGGCGTGCGAAACTCCCATATTTGCGGCTATATTCTCAGACCTCAGTGATTCGCGGACTGCATGGCTGCCTGTGACTATATATTTTTTATCTTTAGTTAGCGGTGTTTTCTCGATTTCAATGAGTTTCTCAATGTTTGATTTCACTCGATCCTGCATGCTCAAATACGTCGTGTGCCGGTATATACGGTCCCCATTATTAACAAAACACAATAAACTGGCGGATATCACAGCTGTCGACCTGTTTGATAAAACAGGCACCGCACCGTTCATATGAGGCGACGAACCCGGTTACTCGACTAATTGAGAAATGCAGAATGACATAACGAAGCAAAATCGCCTTCGTTTTTCTGTAAGCATAGCACGCAAGATATTCTAATTGTTTCTTGCAGTCAAAGAAAGATTTTCGTGCATATTTTCAGCCCGGCTAGCTCGTCTCATGTGAAAAGCCCCTCTAATCGCATGTGACAGCTTCTGCTTTAACTCCAACACGAACACTGAAAGAGTACAGAAAGGAAAGAATGTGAGTAGCAATCATTATGGAGTGGTCGCGTTTTATACTTGCGTGAGAACACTATGCACGCGTATATTGCATATGTTGATCAGAGTAGATTTAAAATGTCATACAGCCAAAAACTGGACTTGGTTTATAATATAATATAGTTTATAAAGTGTAGGCGTTGACGCTTATTTATGATAAATACGAATGGCTGGCATAGCCTGCAGGCGTCTTTTGTAGAAAATATAGTAAAATGGTCACGCACAAGTAATGTGACCCTACTAGAAGAGTTAACCCTGCTACAAGGGTCACCCTACTCCATGTAAACACGGTTATGTAAACAAGGGCTATCTTTTGACTCGCTTCAAAGTTTTCGTTTCGTTACCCATTTGTATAATTCTTTCATTCGCTAGCTCTGAAGATGTTACTGGTTAAGTAACGAAACGTGGATTTATGTTGTTTAGTCCTGTGTTTATGGCTCTTCGTTTAGAAGTTTTGAGTTGGGCACTTGGGCTCTTATTTTATTTGTTATATGAAGTTTCTTATTTAATAAGAGGTTGTAATACAACCCTTTGCACGTACAATAGTACAAAATCATCCCCCCGCCACAAAATATAATATTTTCTTAACCCCCCGCCCAATTTGACATGGGTCCTGGTTTTACATGGGTCCTCGGGTCCCCGGTCCGGGTTCTGGGTCCTGTTTTTACATATAGCCATATCTCTGTTATGTATTATATATCTGTGCCAAATATATATCTGCTGGAAAATATATTTTGCACTCTAAAAGATATCTACACGTGTAATAAACCGTAAATATTTCTATTTTAACGTATATTTGCGTATTCTAATATATATCTCTGTTGCCCTTGTCGGCCACCGTAGTTAACATCGTTTGACCCTTGAGTGGTCCAGTCGCAAAAGTCAGAAATAGCTATTTCTCGCGAACTCCCAAGGCCATGAGCGATGAAAGAACGGCTGTATTCGCAGGCTACAAAGCCCAAAGGTGTGTGCTCGTTTGATCTCACGCGGAAAGTGTTCGTTAACTCTCTGCCGAAATTAAATTATAAAAAATTATTATTATTATTAAACATTATCATTATTATTAAAAATTATTATTATTATTATTATTATTATTATAATAAAAAAAAAAAAAAAAAAAAATGATGACTATAGCTATCAGAACTACGTATTACATTTTCTGCTGCCGAAATAAGGAATGGGGAAATCCCGAATTGTTAGCTTTTTGAAATATTTGTATATAAATTTGCATGTTTTATTATATAGTCATTAGTTGTTATTATATATTATTAGTTGTGATTCAAGTAGCGAATTGTAAATTACCTTAATAAGCGAGATTTATAATTGTATATGTAGAAAAGAAAAACATTTAATAAAGTTTCCATTATTATTATTATTATTACTACCCCCGCTAGGTTATCTTTTCACCTCTGTTTGATTGTCTGTTTGTTTCTTTCTCTGTTTGTTTGTTTGTTTGTTTGTTTGTTTGTTTGTTTGTTTGTTTGTTTGTTTGTTTGTTTGTTTGTTTGTTTGTTTGTTTGTCTGTCTGTCTGTCTGTCTGTCTGTCTGTCATCAGGATATCTCACAAAATACTGCACAGATTTTCGTGAAAGTTTGTCGAAAGATTGGTCTAGACCAAGGACCAACCCTTTCAATTTTAGTTGAATGTGGTTGAAATTTGGATGCAAAATTAATAAAAATAATATGACCACAAGATTCTCTGTGTAGAAGAAATGCTTGATTACGCTCATTATTCTTATTTTATACAAACATTTTTGCATAATTTTGGTACAAGTGCAATCAAGCATTTTATTCATACAGTGGGACCGGATTACCAGTTTCCGGTCCTGTAGGCTAAATAAAATTCACGGGCCTCATAGTGCACTGATCTATGAATAAACTGATATCGACATCAGTGCCGTATCCAGAGATAATTTAGGCACCCCAGTCACTCAGTCATCATTGGCGAATTCGGTAACAATATTCAACTACAGAAGATGCGAGAACCATCTAAGGGGGTGCTGGGGCAATCCGCATGTCTTCTCGTTTTAAATTTGTAAATTTAGAGTCTCGGAAAAGCCATTTCCTGCATTCTGAGGCCGTGGTCTTCCCACAATCACAATTTTCTATGAATGACAAATGAGGTTGGAGCTAACTATTTGGAAGAATTTATTTCTAGTTTTTAAAAGCTTGAGTTGGAATATAATGGAACAAACGACCAGGTCTGTATACTACCATCTCATTGCTTATTATTAAAAATAAAAATAATAATGCTAATAAAAATGAATTCTCTGGAAATTACGGGCCTCTTGCAAGCCCAAGGCCTGTAGGCTTCAGCCTACTTAGCCTACTTGGTAATCCGCCACTGCATTCATATATGCGTGTACGTCTTATGAGCTCGCCTTGGTTAGCGAGATGGCCTGTTCTCTTTTTAAACATCTCTAACAACTCCCTGGCTAAGTGCCCTCTTGGGACGACTCCGGTTGTTTGCTTCACTCAAAACGTTTCTCCTCATAAGCATTGTCTGTAACATTGTCCTCATAATCTTAATCACCTTTTCTTCTGCCTCAAACAATTTCGTCATCACTCTGCCTGCCTTCTCAACTCCACACCCAGGCACCCAATGATCACTGGTACCACTTCCACCTTATATCCTTGTCTCTTCTCTCTGGTCTCAAATGCAAGCTGTTGATTTCTATAGCTTTGCTCTTTTGCAACACAAAGCAAAACTAGTTACTTACTTGGTTTTAAAAAACAAATTGCTTTCAGAAATAAATATTCCACTGTATCCAGTTTAAGTGCATGAAGTCGTTCAAGTATTGTCTTTATTATACAAACGTAGGGCGCGTCATTTGTGCTTTGGTTGTCCTGACAATCAGTTTGGTCGGCAAAAAACAGCGGGTTGTTGAAAATCTGAGGATTTTGGGAAACACCTAGGATATATAGTTCACTCCACGACTCTTCTAGAAGTAGAACCTGAAATAAATCAGAATAGAATGTTAGATATACTGTACAATCATTCATGCATCAAACCATCCACACCGACTACGCGGCCAAGCTCATGGCGGAAAAGAGAAGAGAGCCTTGGTGCGCCTCTCTATAAAACTACTGGCAGAAGTATGCGCAGTGTCTAATTGCTATCTACAACCTCAGACATTAATCGTTGGGACACTTGAGATTTTTCGTCTTCAACCTCCATGCCCCTATTCAATGTTGAAATACTGCGCGTTTATCAACTGGAATAAAAAAATATCAACACACACTAACAGACACTAGTGAACAACATTGAGTAGGGGGAGAGGGGGAAAGCCTTAAGTGTCCCAATATTTTTATCAGAGATTGTAGCTGTTGTTTTTTCTCTTATTCTTCTTATTTCTGTTTGACACGGTTTGTCGTTATTTCTAGAGAAGCCTATATTACTACCGGCCAACTTACCGTGGCTCGAGATCGTAATATATACTTTTCTCTATAGTCTTTTTAAATACTTCTTTTAAAATCCTAGCTGTTCCCAACATACATGTTTTTGTAGTGTCGCCAGTACTCCCAATCAACCATCCCCAATCAACCACATCCAATCAGCTAAACCCCAATCACCCTCCCCCCACTCAGTCACTCCCAATCAGCCACTCCCAATCAGCCACCCCCACTCAGCCACTCTCAATCAACCACCCCCAATCACCCTCCCCCAATCAGTTACCCCCAATCACCCTCCCCAACCAGCCACTCCCAATCATCAACCTCCTCCAAGCACCCTCCCCAATCAACTACCCCAAATCACCCTCCCCCAAACAGCCACCACCATTCACCCTCCTCCAATCAGCTACCCCCAATCGCCCTCCCCCAATCAGCTATCCCAATCAGCCACCCGCAATCAGCCACCCGCAATCACCCTACCCCAATCACCCTCCCCCAATCAGCTACCTCCAATCAACCACCCCCAATCCCCCTCCCCCAATGAGCCACCCCCAATCACCCTCCCCCAATCAGCCACCCCCAATCACCCTCCCCCAATCAGCCACCCCCAATCACCCTCCTCCAACCAGCCACCCCCAATCACCCTCCCCCAATCAGCCACCCCCAATCAGCTACCCCCAATCACCCTCCCCCAATCAGCCACCCCCAATCACCCTCCTCCAACCAGCCACCCCCAATCACCCTCCCCCAATCAGCCACCCCCAATCAGCTACCCCCAATCAGCCACCCCCAATCAGCCACCCCCAATCACCCTCCTCCAACCAGCCACCCCCAATCACCCTCCCCCAATCAGCCACCCCCAATCAGCTACCCCCAATCAGCCACCCCCAATCACCCTTCCCCAATCCGCTACCCCCAATCATCCTCCCCAATCAGCCACCCCCAATCACCCTCCCCCAATCAGCTACCCCTAATCAACCACCCCCAATCACCCTCCCCCAATCAGCTACCCCCAATCACCCTACCCCAATCAGCTACCCCCAATCAGCCACCCCCAATCACCCTCCCCCAATCAGCCACCCCCAATCAGCTACCCCCAATCAGCCACCCCCAATCACCCTACCCCAATCAGCTACCCACAATCACCCTCCCCCAATCAGCCAGCCCCAATCAGCTACCCCCAATCACCCTCCCACAATCAGCCACCCCCAATCACCCTTCCCCAATGAGCTACCCCCAATCATCCTCCCCCAATCAGCCACCCCCAATCACCCTCCCCCAATCAGCCACCCCCAATAATCACCCTATCCCAATCAGCTACCCACAATCACCACCCCCAATCAGCTACCCCCAATCAGCTACCCCCAATCACCCTCCCCCAATCAGCCACCCCCAATCACCCTACCCCAATCAGCTACCCCAATCAGCCACCGCCAATCACCCTCCCGCAATCAGCTACCCCTAATCAACCACCCCCAATCACCCTTCCCAATCAGACACCCCCAATCAGCTACCCCCAATCACCCTCCCCCAATCAGCCACCCCCAATCAGCCACCCCCCCAATCACCCTACCCCAATCAGCTACCCCCAATCACCGTCCCACAATCAGCCACCCCCAATCACCCTTCCCCAATGAGCTACCCCCAATCATCCTCCCCCAATCATCCTCCCCCAATCAGCCACCCCCAATAATCACCCTATCCCAATCAGCTACCCACAATCACCCTCCCACAATCAGCCACCCCCAATAATCACCCTACCCCAATCAGCCACCCCCAATCACCCTCCCCCAATCAGCCACCCCCCATCACCCTCCCCCAATCACCCTCCCCCAATCAGCCAGCCCCAATCAGCTACCCCCAATCACCCTCCCCCAATCAGCCACACCCAATCACCCTCCCCCAATCAGTCACCCCCCATCACCCTACCCCAATCAGCTACCCCCAATCAGCCAGCCCCAATCAGCTACCCCCAATCACCCTCCCCCAATCAGCCACACCCAATCACCCTCCCCAATCAGCCACCCCCAATCAGCTACCCCTAATCAGCCACATCCAATGAGCCACACCCAATCGCCACCCCACTCAACCACCCCCAAACAACCACCCCTAATAAGCCACCCCCGATCAACCACCCGCAATCGTTTAAGAAATTTATTGGGAATCGTCTTTGGAGAAGATTGAATGAAATGTTAACTTGATTATAAACAGATGTAGCTTGCATTGCCACTTACTTGGTCATTAAAACAAATATTAAGAAAGCCTGAGATGTTTTTAACCCATCCCACACATTTGAATAACAACCTGGCCACCATTTCAGACAATACTTCTGGATCGTGGATCAGTGGTGAACTGGTATTGTCGCAATTATTGAATGGCACAATTTTTAAATCTGGTTCAGCCGAGCGTAGTTTGATGGTAAACGCCTCCAAATGTTGAGCGTGTTCGCTGGAAAATTGAATTGAGCTCACTCCAGAGTTTCTCTGCAGTCGTTTGTGCTGTTGAATAGCAGAGCTCCGTGGTCCACGCTCATGTTGCACAGCTAGTTAGAAATAAGAAAGTAATCAGTACAACTGTGACTGTAGCTAAAATATTTTCCCATTCAAGTACTGCACTATTTTTAAGGGCAAAGATCACTGATAAATATTGTTTCAAAAGCGACGGGATGTTGGTTAGTTAAGATCGAGTAATCCTTTTGTCGCGGTATGTATACATTACCGGTACTGATAACAAATTAATTAAATTGTTCATTTGAAAGAAGTCGCAATCGAATTTTAATTGAATCAGTCCAAACATTAAGATTGGTTCTTAAAATTAACTATATTACAGTTGTACAACTTACGACGCAAATAAATAAATAAGAAGCAAACAATGAAGATATTGGCAAGATTTTAGACAACGCGAAATTGATATAATTGATGTTTCAGTGATAACGTATGTAATATGCATATACTGAGTGTTTGTGACATAGTAAAAATATTATACATGTACAGCCACAATATTGCAATTGATAGCCCTCATGCATTTCATTACCCGGCTGTGTGGATTTCTTTTTTCATTATAAATGAATTCATCAGTGAATTATGTGAATATATCTATATACTGTAAAGATCAAGCGCGGAGCACGACCAGTCAGTTTCCGTTGCATAATAACCAAATTCGTAACTTTTAACTTATATAAATAATTATCAGATGATATTCTTGTTTTAAAAGATTTTCTTGATACTAAGCAGTTATAATCCGAAAACAGAGACAGTGTTCCGAGCCCTTACAACCAACCTCGGCCAAAAGCCACAATAGTTTGTTATAATTTGAAAAAATTATAATTTCCAATAGATTGAAGGCGAACAGGAATCAATCAAAAGATCACATGCATGCACGAACTGTAATTTCACGAGTTTCAAAACTGCCCTTTTGGCCGTGATTAAATTATTCAATCAGATTTGAGTATACGCGCAATTATTAAATATATCTACATCTATACTATAATGCCTATAATCATAATATGCGCGCAGCAACTGACACTTCGAAAATCTTTTGCTCAATGTACAGAACTAGCCTATTCGGCTGTTCATTCTTTACATATATATTTTGCATACACTTTACATATATATACTTTGGTAGACATTCACCGTTATCTATATTGTGAAATTCTACAGTGCTCTCCCCGCGTTTGTTGTCTGCCGATAGATCATCATTAAGATCGCACCTGCGTTCGCCGCCTTAAGACCCCAAATTATCTTGATTTCTTGTTAAAAAATAAAAAGTATCCGATATGGTTATTTCCTTTCTGCTATCATTTGTATTGTCTATGGCAAAACAAATACAACTCACGTCTCACCTTCGCTCTTTACTACTGTAAATATAGCAAATTTTATGCTCATTTAACATTCAAGATATCTAGTGACGTGGTGCATGATTGCCAATTTAAAATCTTATACAATTATGGCTCGACACAAAGCTCCGCCGTACATATCTCTTAAAATCAAATAGTCTGAAAAGAATAATCTCTTTTAGTTTTAGAGGAAGCATTGGCGACATTTTAAAAAAATGATAAAGCGTTTCTCTAATAAAAGGCCTACGTTTATTCACAATCACGGTTGAGTTCGCTTTTTTAAAGATTTCAACATTCAGCTTACTGAAAGATATAGTATATACCACCTACGCCTGATATATTTTTATACATCGCAACAGAGTATAACTGTCAACTGTACAATATTATATATATATATATATCAATCAATATCCTTTCACCTTGATCAAGATAGTGGAGCGGTTTTTAGTCATACACCCGCGAAGCAGGTGCTGTCGCAAGTCACATATTAATAACAAAAGCACTCTTTAAAATATAACAATTATATGTTCATAAAACAACTTTGGCATAAATATATTCAGTCAACATGCTAATTTTGCTGCATCTAAGTAATGTTTTTAACACTTCCTTATAAACACATTAGCACACTCTTAACTATATTACTGATGTAAATATAATGTGAGTATAATATATTAACAATATCAAATACCCGCAAAAAAATTAGTAAAAGATAGAAGAGCATATATCTTGAAGCAGCATCATACATAAACGTAGTTTTTATAATTTTTTTTTGAAATAGTGAATAGAAACGTGTGCATCAACCACACGGAAATCAATCAGTTTTCATTCCATCTTTTCATGGGATGCACCTGCTCCTGAGCGAAAAAGAGAAAAGTGATTTTCAATTACATATTTAATGAATCCTTATTGTTAAAAGAATCGACGCATGTTGACTTGTATAGCCCGAAATCTAAACACAGTTACAAGAACATCGTAATTCCGCGTATACATCCCAGGGAAATGACAAACTAAAAAACAATTTACAGTTGCTTGTTTTATATAAATCAAATTGTTGAAACGAAGTTAAAGGAGAACAACATAAGGCATATATCTACACGAGTTTCATTGTCAAGTTTGTCGTTATCGTTTTCCACTCGGACCTCACCGGAAAACTATATACGCCAAGGTATCGTTTTAGAAACATGGAAAGTGATTTTAAACATTCCCAAACAAACTTACCGTCTTTATTCATATTAACTTGAAAACAACGCTTCAAGCGACAAGCACGACATTGGTTTCTGTGGACTTTATCAATGGCACAATTTCCTTTGCCGGCGACAGCTCGGCACGTATATTCTCGTTTGCGGCGAATGCTTCTCTTAAAGAAGCCGCTGCAACCATCGCAGGCGTAAATACCATAATGCTTTCCTGTGGAGAAGTCGTTACACACTTTACAACGAATGTCTAAAGTTCGTCCTGCCAAGTGGAAAGTCAACATGTTAGTTTTGAAATCCCAAAGGCAATCAATTAACTTCTTAAAAATATTCAGCCTTCATGCAAATGCACTAACCTTTTGCTTTTTGCTCTTGTTTGTCCACCTCCATCAAGAAAAAAATTACAGCTGCACAGAACTAAATTTGTTTTCAGTCAGTGTTCTACAAGCATTTCGTTCCCTTCATATATATACACACACACACACACTAGGGCATGGTATTGAATAACGATAAAACTGTGATTAATATTATGATTAACAGTTAAGCCTCGGTTTTCGATTGGTTGCTCGAAGTAGATAGGTGTCACAGCTATAATTGGTTAATTTCCTAATTATGTATATTTTTCTTTTCCAAATATGTGAATCTGTAAAATACAGTAAGTATTAAAGTTCTAATTTCACATTCAATGAAGAAAAAGACATACATCAATACATAAATTACTTAAATGGGAAACAGTCATGCGTATACGATTTGTATTCACGCACACGTTGTGATTATTATAAAAGGAAAAAGGCCCGAACAAGCCAAGTATTATTAGCAAGACATTGTCAACGAGTAAATAAAATTATACAAAGCATTTACCACTGAGTAATTCGTTTAATATGAGCTTACTGAAAGTGGCAAAAACCGTATCATGTCAATATTGATGCTGGATGACAAACGCTTCACAGCACACACTTTTAGTTGTTAAAAATGAAGATGGTTTACAATATTTTTACAATACTACATTTCCTACCGTGTATTATTACTGGATACAATTATCCACATCAAAGTCCTTGTTGGTTATCAAATGCCTTCTGCTGTAGTTCTTCGAAAGCTTTTACAGCCAACAAGTTTTAACAAAATGTTAACGCATGACAAGCGATTTTACCGTCATTGCCGACCGAACGTAACTGAAAACGAGTTACTAAAGACAACTGATCAGAACCGAAAACCGCTTGCCAATGAAAAGGCTCATACAATAATTTCCACTAGTGATAAAAATCGTATAACTAATCAGAAAATGGATTCGATAGTTTCTCACAATGAAGAAATATCGTATGACTGAGGGAAGAACAAGAACAGCGCGAAATTATTCATCAAGGCCACCACCGTTTTAGAGGTCAGTCAAGCTCGAGGAAAGCAGCACTCTCTTTATAAGTTTATCGGCGCTCAGTTAACAGCATGTTACTGGTCATATTCCAGTATTCAAGTAGAACTCGTCGACAACAAGACAACAATTGACAGTGCCCTTGTACCTGCATGGATGCTGTTTAAGAATGATGTCATTTCCCGAGTTTTGCCGTTGAATTATTTACACTTAATTTGTTGTTTAATTAAGGGCATCTTAGCTAGTAGTACACCAATATATCGTCCGTTGACAAAGTAACGTCTTGAGACAAAGCTTTGGATCCACATCCCAGTGTCACAGCGGATAGTGTCCCCCCCGGACACTTGCGGATAGTGTCCCCCCGCGGATACTGTCCCCCCGGACACTAGCGGATAGTGTCCCCTTAATTAGATTCCCGCGGATAGTGTCCCCCACATGTAAGCTAGTGAAAGACAAAAGATCAGATTTGCGAGAAACTCTTTTTTATTTCTTTATTAATTGACAATTACAAATTCAACAAAGACATTAGGGCTGTTTATCGCCAAAAAACACGGCTTAACCCCTCGACTACCAGGGGTATTCCCTTGACTAGTAAAATCGTCTGGCGTTAACCAGAGTAAAATACTAAAGGTGCGCCTACATGCGTGCTTGGGAGTCAAAGAGTTAAATATAAAGTTGCGAAGGGTCAAGATTTTTTGCTGCCGAGATTTTAAGAGCAACGAAATAAACGTTTCGAGCAGAGCCTTTCGTCAGGGTAATATAAACGTCTAAAAAGCCGATAATTGCTGCCGCAGCGAGCGAGCCTGAAGCGAGCGAGCAAGGCAGCAAACCTAAATAATGTAGTGGGGCTTTTTTCAAATCTTTCATTGGCGCATTGCATTGTGGTCTAATTGTTATAGACCCAAAATGCAGTGCGAAAACAACTAACCAGAATACAACGCGCGAAGTACATGCTTTCTTTTCGTTTGTACTGTCGAGCGAACAGGTTTTCAGGTATGTATGCAGTATGCTAATTGTGAATTTCATGTAAAATTAGACAAATGTCTTTAGTCATCTGCAAGATTAAACAAATGTCATTAGTCAATTGCAATTTTGTTTCATTACAACAGACATTTGAACTGTCAAATGGCCAATACTGAGGAGCGGGTGCGTATGCATCTTTTCAATTAATATATAGCCTCTCTCAAAGACCTTTAGCCCAAACGCTACCAAGATATCCTAAAGACAAGCCGTGAAGTTTAGTCTACATAGTTCTCAATGAGTCAGTTAGTCATTAATTAAACAATTGTTTAATCTGAATCTGATGTGCGAAGACGTGTATGTTTATTTTAAGAAGAAATTTTAGCTTTACATTCATATTCAACATTTTACAGTTGCATTCTATTGCTTTAAAAAATACACAATAAAAATATAGTTTTTACTTCTTGAATTTATCTTTCTTGTGTTTAAAATGCATACAGAAAGTCAGAAACACGCAACCACCAAGCCTTCTCCTCCCACATGTCAGAAAACCCACAACTCTGCCACATTACCAAAGGCAGCATTCACATACCATTTAGGTAACCTAGTTATATGGCTCCACTGGAAACATGAGTAGTTCGTTACAAGTCTAAAAAGCCGATAATTATATGGCTCCACTGGAAACATGAGTAGTTCGTTACAAGTCTAAAAAGCCGATAATTATATGGCTCCACTGGAAACATGAGTAGTTCGTTACAAGTCTAAAAAGCCGATAATTATATGGCTCCACTGGAAACATGAGTAGTTCGTTACAAGTTTAAAAAGCCGATAATTATATGGCTCCACTGGAAACATGAGTAGTTCGTTACAAGTCTAAAAATCTTGGCAGTTCACCACCTTTTCGTTTATATGAATTTTTCAACAAACCACCATTTTACAATTCAATATTATGAATATTGATTTTAACTTCCCTTGTGGCTTAGGGGATACTGTCCGTCCGGGGGGGGCAGTTTCAGCGGGGGACACTATCCGTTGGGACACCTGCACGGTTTATTTTTGCATTTTTGGACAATGACAGGATCCCCCTCGTCGTTGATGTAGCGCTTTCCTTGCGACAATAGCTTCTAATAATAATTCTATTTTAGATAGTCAATTAACCTTACTATATTTCGATTGTTGTTTCAACACTGCCTACGCAGCACACTACTTTTATTTCACATTTTAGATAGACCAGTGTACGTAACGCAAAATGTTTCTTAATACTGCATGGTAAATGTAAAATTAATGAATTAATCTCAAAGACGGGGTGTGCGCGGGAGTAATATACTGTATCACACAATGGCAAATAGATTTCTGTCATTTGCCTGACCCACGATTCAGATGAATACAAGTCTGACTAAGTACAAATTGGTTATCAGTTTTTATTATATAAAATAGAGTGTTTTATTGATGTTTCCACCACTAATAAAAACGATAATCTCACATGCGATTATTTATGATAATCTCACGTGTCGATTATCGTGCGGAAACGCATTAGAGTTTACTGCTCTATTTTTGCGGGGGAAACTTTTTTTTTTTTTTTTATATAATAAACAGAACAATACATGAATGCTTGGAAATATGAAATTTATTTATCGTGTTGACCAAGATATCTCACTCGTTCGCTTTGCTCACTCGTGAGATAGTAAACACTCGAAATAAATTTCATATTAACAATTGTCAGTTGTTTGCTGTACAAGCTGTGTTAGTTATAGTAATACTCAGAAAAACTCTGTTCTGAATGCTAGCCAGACGCTCTAACCATTGGACCACTAGAACTCAGACAGCAGAGCAAGGTTATTTAAGGTAATTATACCTTAGACTGTGCCCAGTCCTTCAGGAACGAGTCTTAACCGCTCGGTTACAAGTACTTGTTAGTCCACAAGTCGCGTTGTAACAGTAAGTTTCCGTTTAACATCGTTAGTTAGTTTCAGAAATTGCAGCTTGATGTTAGTAATAATTGTCAGTTGTTTGCTGTACAAGCTGTGTTAGTTAGCTAGTAATACTCAGAAAAACTCTGAGTTCTATAAAGCGGGAGTCGAACCCGCAACAGAGTTTAAAGCGTTCCAGTCTAAAGCGTTCCAGTCTAAAGCGCTCCAGTCTAAAGCGCGCCAGTCTAAAGCGCTCCAGTCTTAGTTCCAAGATTAGAGACGAAGGTACCGATAACGATGTGAGAAGTAACGGGCCAGGTGTGTTTCTTCAAAGAACGAGGTGCATGGGACTGGGAGCGTAGAGAATTAGGCACGGCACAAATGAAGGCCCAGAAGGACCAATATGAAGAATTACACCCTTGCGAAAGAGGTCATGCACTCTTGGAAGATTTGATATGAATATGGAGGACACTACTGTAGCAGATTCGATGGATATGTCGTAGCCTGAGGGGAATATGTTGAATCACTTCAATGCACAAAGGAGAAATAAACCGAGATGGACAATGGCGCAAGGCGAAAAACGGAAAGAGCATAATGCACAATTCGTTGGTTGGGGAAGGAGGTACATCTACAGTTGATCACAAAACTGAAGAAAAAAGCGCTGACCCACGCTGTAAACCCGATGGAATCGAAAGCGAGATCAAGCCTCGGCGGCATTGAGGCGACCTGAGATACAGCAGCGAGACAAGAACAAAATCAACCAATTTAATGAACATCGAATACAACAAGTGGTAGTGCCAAAAAACTGGGCCACGGACTGTGCTAAAGTTTGCAGACAACCACACAACGGCTCCATAAACTACGCCAAACAAACTCATAAGATAGCTGCATACACTAGCTGCTGCGCATAAGAGTTACAATGGTAGGCATATAATTACAAGCGACACTTACGTTTGATGTCACTAACGGAGATCTCAGGAGAGGGTCAGGATATAGTAATACGGCGGTAATCAGCCCCCACCGACATTGGTCCGACAAGGTTTTCGAGAAGTCGCACAAGTTCCGTTGTTCCATGAACGACAGATCAGTAAAGACTGTAAAGTTCGATTCGACGACAACGATGAACTAATGGAGGTAGAAAGTGGAGGAAAGAAGCTTCAAGATCCAGTAGCAGTGTGGAAGTTATATAATTCTACGTTCATGTGAGACCAGTCGACTAGGCCCCGAGCTGCTGCATGCGTCACGCCAAAAAGCTTCGTCATAACTGTGCCACGAAGAGCCACCAAACCGGGACTAGGTATCAAGGAGCTGGTAAAGCAGCAGATCGCGAGAACGCTATGGAAGATATGTCAACAATACTATGGAGTAAATGCCAAATGCTTGAATTTATTGGATGACGTTGAGAGGTTAGTAGCATTTGTGGATTGATGGCGAAATAACAACAGTAATGAGTAATGATTTATTTAACGTCCGAAGCACAGGATGCGGTCGCCCAATCATCCGAGCCAGAGGCTCATGTTAAAAGTGCACGACATAAGCTAAGACCTAAGTGTTGATTTTACGGAGGGAGGAAAAGCAGAACCCTGCGAAAAACCCTCGAAGCACAGGAGAGACCAACTAAACTCTGCTCACATGAAATTGAAGTTCAAGAACGGGGCTATTCCCAGATGGTCACCCATCCAAGTACTAACCCGTCTACATGTAACCGGGCTTAATTACAGCGATGAGAGGCAGCACCCTAACAGCACACGCCACCCGTGCTTCCCACAGTACCATCAATAGTCACTGCATGTGGCCGGTTCATCAGCAAGAGTTCAAATTAGTAGCTGAAAGATCAACAGATTAGCCCAATGTAAATAGCTGACAGCCTGACACAACCTTGTAAGGGATTGGGTGGAACCCAGGGCAGGCCCAATGACAATGCATGCCTGTGCTGAGAACTGAGAAGAGGGCAAGCCACTGAGCAGTGGTATACCATGACCATCTTGGATGGGGGGGGGGGTGTATCATGATCATAGTTTTACCGATGAACACGAGTGCAGATTTTCGTCCATTGCCTTGTAACCTTGTATCCGGTCTGACCAATTGCTCTTACCAGCAATGCCAGGCTTTACCGACCAACTCCATGTTTTACCAATCGATTCAGTGAAAAGTGTGTGTGGAGGGGGAGGGGACCCCCTGCACAGTACACCCCTGCCCCTGAGTGTGAGGTTCATGGAGCACTTCCCCAAACCAAGCAAAGAAGGTGCTTTCATACCTGAGAAATGTTGTCAGCCTTGTAACTGAGACCAAAAGAAAGATGATTGTGGCTGAAGAACAAGCTGGATGGGAGAGATCACACAGCTGATGAGGAAGGCCATAAACTAGTAGTTGATGAAGACAAGACCATTGAGGTGGAAATAAGTGCTGATTGAATGAATCTGGAAGGAGCCTGAAAAGAGAAATCATTTAGAGGCAATGATTCTATGAGCAGCAATATAAAAGACTGAGGTGCAGTGGAGCCTGCAAAAGAAAATAAGAACAAACAGTTGTCAAATTGGACCGGGCAAAATTTGGTTTCACAGGGTTTAGAGACACAGCTGAGATAAGATAAATGCTGTTGAAAAAGAAAAAGAAAGAAATTGAAAAATAAATTTAAAAATTTAATTTTGAAATTGAAAAAGAAAGTCAAGGACTGAAACCCTGACACTCAGGTGAAAATCTTATTAAGATCTTACAAGATCTTACAAGATCTTGTAAGATTCTTATAAGATGACTTTTCTTAATAAGAATCTTAGTAAGATTGTAAATCTTACTAAGATCTTATAAGATTCTTATAAGATAACTTTTCTTATTAAGAATCTTAGTAAGATTGTAAATCTTACTAAGATCTTAATATTAAGATCTTAGTAAGATTTATAATCTTAATTGAATTTAGATTCTTCATAAGATCTTAGTACGTTTCTTGTAAGATTTATGTTAATAAGATTTTAGTTTAGGGCTAAATTAGTATACATAAAATCTTAGTAAGATCCTATTAAGATGTTACAGTAGTAAGAATTTATTAAGGTGGCTCGACAGTCTAAATCACAAGAACTTATCATTTCTCCCCATAAAAAAATTTGCACAGGTCTCATGAGATTCATTTTAGTTCATAGCTCCAATGGTGGTCTTGATTATTGAAAGGTTTTATACCCTCCAAGTTTACCTAAGTGAAGAAATCGTGTTCCCAGTAAATGCAGAAAACCTAATTTGCATAAAATCTGTCGCTCGCCATAAACACGATTTCTCTAAATACGCAAGCGCTACAAGTATAAATCTTTTCAATAATCAAGACCACTAGAGCTGTGCAATGAACCAAAATGAAGCTTGTGAGACTTGTGAAAAACGTTTCATGAAGAAAATACGTGATTTCGCATGATTTAGACTGTCGAACCACCTTAAGATTTTATAAGATTATTTGGTAAGATCTTAATAAGAATTTATTAAGATTTTATAAGATTATTTGGTAAGATCTTAATAAGAATTTATTAAGATTTTATAAGATTATTTGGTAAGATCTTAATAAGAATTTATTAAGATTTTATAAGATTATTTGGTAAGATCTTAATAAGAATTTATTAAGATTTTATAAGATTATTTGGTAAGATCTTAATAAGAATTTATTAAGATTTTATAAGATTATTTAGTAAGATCTTAAAGAAATCTTATTAAGATCTTAGTAAGAATTGACTAATGAAGAATTGATATGTACATACTGCATACATACATTACATAAATAAAAACAAATTTAAACACTTCATTATAGGCTGTTCTATGCGCATGCTGGACATTACAAAGATTACAATTCTCGGCCACATGGTGGCAATCAATTGCTTATGAGATCCTATTGAGATCAACTTTAACCTAGAAATATAGATTATTATATACATTTATATAAAGGCAAACGTAACTTAACAACACTGCCATTTCTATATTTCATAATTGTTCTGTAACATGTTTTCAAACAAATTCCACGACTAAAAGTAAAACTTTTAAATTGGATATTATATTGTTTTAAAAAAATATTTATACGTTTCTTTCAATCATGTTCAAATAGAGTGTCAATGGCTACTAAATAACCAGTTTGTACACGTTCGCCAACACTGTCACTGATATATAGACATTTGTGCTGTATTTTGTCGCATTGAATTATTTTATATGTGTTTGTAGTTTCAACAGCAACAAAATCTTCACCAACTAATCGATTGTCCACCACTGCTCGGAGAAATTGATCGGACGGTGGGTCTAAGTCAGCACAAACAGTTTTATCTTGTAAGGTGTATTCTCTTATTAAAGAATATGCTTTATTCTGTTGACGAATGAAGCAGTAAATCATGCCATAACTGCAGTTGCCACGCTCTGTGTCATACTGAATCAAATAACTGCACGAACGTCCCTTTCTTGTGTACAATTCACTGTGGTATACAACATCCCCTTTCTTGAGGCGGGAACCAATTAAAACGTCGCTCGAGGCTTCTCCAAAGTATCCCCTTAACAATTCCTGATGCTGTCGCATAGGTTTTGCTTTTAATGGTGGATAAAGGAACATGTTTTCTCCAGATTTAACCAAGTTTTTAGTATCCGCAAGAAAATCACTCACTAAAGCCGAAGAAGCTGGATCGCCTTTGGTTTTCTCTCGAATAAATCTTTCACTGTTACGAGAGATACCAACCGAGTTTACCATTTGCTTGACGACTCCTCTTGTTCCATGAAAATGTTTCTTCAGCTGGCTTATAAACGATTCAAAAACAAAGGCGGAGGTACAGGATAAAGGACCATGTAGTTTAACTTGATCGGCCAAATGCGTAAGGCAGTGTGAATTATAAGTGCATGCCTTCTCTGAATAAATTACGGGTTGTAGTCGGTGAAAATTGTCAAGCATGAGCTTTGCAGAATCGATATCATACAATAATACATGCTTTTTACATAAACGCTTTATTGCTGTGGCCAATAAAGAGAAATGACAAAAAACATCTACTGGAAAGTCCCCAGTGCTGACAGCAGTTCTCAATACAGGCAAAGCCGCGTAAAAAAGAAAAAAGCGGAATTCAGAAGCTTTCCATAACTTAAAATCCGAAAAGGATCGTGGCTTTCGATTTATGTCGTGTGGTACTTTAATGGCCAACATTTGGGCAGTGAGCTCATCTTGAACACCTACTAAGCTGAAGGACTCATTGGCATAAGCTGGATCAAACCAGTACCGAAAAAGTTGTCTTTTCAACAGTCCCTCACAGACAGCATGCATCCAGTCAATAGGAACATTGTCCGGAATGCCTATGAGGTCACGCAGAGGTGAAATTCCTTTAATCCCAAAAATTACGTTTTGAGTATCTTGGACTGCCAACTGAATTTCCTTTACAGCCTCTTTAACGCGTAGCTGAGGTCGATTTGGCAGAAATTTATAAACACGGCTTCTTAGAGTGCGATTATATTCTCCGGGATGAAGACAAAGGCTGCAACCAAACTCTCCATTGAACTGTTTCATGTTCAATAGCAAAGCTTTGGCTGGTAGATCTGCAACTACTGATTGAACTCGCACTTTTACTGACAAGATTTTGTTTGTTTCAAGTTCAATTTCAAATCCGTTTTTCAACGCTGAAAGTTCCTCCCGAAACGGTGACAAAAAATTATCAAGATCTGGGTTGTGGTGTGTCCCATACCATATCCCAGCAAATATAATATTCTGAAATTTGTATCGCACTTGAGGAGGTAGTTCAACTAAAAAACACAAAAGCGGCCATATTTTTAATCCAGTTGACTTAATTAAGGGAGCACCGTCCGTACTCGAGACAAGAGAGAGAATTAGAGTCTGGTTGTCTTGGTCATATTCGTTTAATGCATCTCCATAGACCGTCCCGTTTTGAATGTCGTTTACACTATCGTCAGGTATCGATGCCATATCTCTGCGATACTTTAAAATCATCTCATAGTGCTCTGTAGAAAAATAAAAACACAATAAAAACGAAGACAGCTAGGTCAACAATCAATATTAATATATACAATACTGTTTTTAGAACAAGGGACATCTCGTGTTAACTAATTGCTATACACTGCTTTGAAACATCTATATCCAGGATTTTATTAACAATCCTGGAAAGCTTAGAGCAAACTGAGTTCTATAAAAAGAACGGCAAGTTTCTTTTATCCAATCAGAATTTTATCCAGTATTGTCAACCACTATAGTGATGTTCAACAAGATCTTAGGTCATCCTTTATGTGTATTCAGGATGTATATATCCGCAGTTTGTCGAAAGAACATGTCAATATGGCAAGCAAAAGTTATAGAATTATGGGAGACAACCACATCCCCCTTCTCTAAGGGAGCCTATAGACACGTCTCTACTTTCCCCACGCCTATCGTAAGTCAAGGGAAAAACTACTACACAGTATCTAGCTCGTTTAAAAGTAAAATGTTACCTTTGACCAGCTTCTCTAACTGCTGTTTGAGGTTAATGTAGTAAAACGTAAAAGGCTCCTTTTCTTTTGTGTCGCAGCGTTGCTGATGTAAATGGCATTGGTTGTTTGGACAGACATCGTTCTCCAAATTAGACGTACACCTTCTGCATAACTTGTGGTGTATGCTAGACAATTTCAAATCTTTTAATCGTTTTTCAAAAGCATAGACTGACGTCGCGCAATTTGATGTGGGAGAAAAAAAGTTTAAAATTTTTAATATATCATTCTTGGCTGACCTTGAGGAGTTATGCTTCTTAAAAAGTGCTAGCAACACTGCATCATGACTAGCCGTATTTGAACATTCAGTCTCTGCACAAGACATATGGCTATTACCACTGGAACAATCTGATGGTTCATCGTCATTGGAAGGACTGGACGAATCTCGGCAATAATCACTTTCAGCTTCCGTGGCCATTTGCGTCTCAATGGATACTTCAATCTCTTCAAAATTATGATTTTCAATACTACCACTGCTTTCCGGACTGGATAGGAAGTCAGGTTCTGGAACATTAAACCTGCGGGCTACTCCACTGTTAGCGTTGTTTCCAGAAAGGTCCTCACCACTGTTATCAGCATTGTTATCAGAAAAATTCTCACTGCTAGTATTGTAGTAGGATAGGTCCTCACTATTATTGGTGTTGTTATCAGAAACGTTTTCACTACTAGTATTGTAGTAAGATAAGTCCTCACTATTAGTATCGGTATTGTTGTCATAAACGTTCTCACTGCCACTATTAACGTTGCTATCAGAATAGTTCTCACTGCTAGCGTTGTTGCCAGAAAGGTCATCGATGCCAGTGTTGTAATCCGAAAAGCCTACCTCTAATGACTCATATCCATCTTCTTCACTGTTCCTGTGATGTACACTTTCCTGATCCGTTTCGTCAGACATACTGCACTCCTCGCTTTCAGTCTCCATTTTAACACCGAGCGACGGCTCTCTAGATGAACTATACAGAATATTTTGGCAATTTAAGCTAGAGACATATCATTGCAGTGTATCCTTCTATTTTAATAAAATTGC
Source organism: Paragorgia papillata (assembly GCA_035771165.1). Lineage (NCBI taxonomy): Eukaryota > Metazoa > Cnidaria > Anthozoa > Scleralcyonacea > Coralliidae > Paragorgia > Paragorgia papillata. The sequence goes on from JAWNZC010000229.1 coordinate 755,417, forward strand.
AGTTTATCTTTTATCTTTAAATGCGTAACAGGATGTAGTATCTGATCAGGAAAAAGTAATTAACAATGCAATTAATCACCAAAACGACAAAGAAACATAACATCATTGTCTTTGATCGTTCTTCTGGCGTGAACAATTAATGTTTATCTGCGCTAATAAAACGGACGAAATTCACTGATGCTAACAACATGCACGAATATCTTAAGGAATAGCTACGTTCAAATGATTCAATATTCCTTAAAACCGGACTTAAGCTCCTGAAACCTGCATCATGCCACCCATAAAGCGCCGACATGTCAATAATTATCAGATCACACTCGCCCACTCACAAAAAGAAGCGCGGAACGGAGCCTTCCTATATTTGTTTCTTGAGTTTCGAAATTTTGACGGGAAAATATTAGATTGAATGAAGAAAATACACAAACAATAATGCGAGCAGCATGGCTAATGGTTTGACAGGTTCTTTTAGGCAGGATTTTTGTAGACAAATTTACTAAATATTTCCTGTCACTCGATCAGTACCTTGCCGCGCGCATCAAATGTCTTTATGTTAATGCATTTAATGAGCAATGACAGACTTCTCATATACCCAATTGTTTCACATCTCCTTTCTAATAGGTGTTTAGCACTTCTGGCTGCACTGTAACGCCAGACGATTTTAGTCTGGTTAGCTTCGGACAACCATGAATTAAGTTGATAGTGCACTTTATATACGGGAAAGAACAACGCATTCCATTAACATTCTTTATAAGTAGTCAAACACTCAGCTGTTTCTGTTTAATAATCTGTGCTTACATTTTGTACTCGACCCTCGACCAAAACACAAACTCACAGGTCGAAGGTCGTAAAATACGCTAAAATTTACGGACATAATTTATCTAGCGATACAAAAACTTAGGGGCACAGGCTACGACGTAGGCAGTAGCCTACACAAAAACAACTGAGGCGGAGTATATATATTTTTCTGCATTATGTAAAAATGACAATTGCCCGAAGCAAGCCCTTATCAGTTACCGAAGTCTGCTGGCTTGTCAAATGTAAAATGATCTTGGCGCCTTGTTATCTTTTCAAATTCTGAGCTTATTTCATATTGAAGACAACCACGTTGGTGACTGTGTTGAATTTTCACTTCTAAAAAATGAGCGAACGTCTACAGATGAAGAAGCTGATCAAAGAGAATCCGAAAGGTAATTGTCATAAGTCATTTATTTCATAGATATAAAGTGCAGGAGCGATATTTCGGGATATAATATCTTTGACAGGAGCGCAAGGCTGCTTAAATACTTCAGGAATGAAAATTGAGCAACACAAATTCTAAAGTTGAACAGTCGACAATATCTTTCTTTGAAGCGATAATGTAAACGAACAGCGTGTATGTGGATTGTAAAGCCTAAAATAAGCATTAACAGGACGACATACGCCTGCACAGTTAGCACTTTATGGTCAATTGAACTCTTTATACTTCCAAGTTTTTAATTTATCTTGAAGTGGTAGAGTTGGACATTCGTCAAGCTCAAATACTCAGATTATTAACACCAAGCTCTTCGACGTAACACATCTTACGTACAACTCTTAGCATATAATGCCGTGAAGTGTCAACTGTGTTTGCGTGTCTTGTTGTGCCAGCTAGTATGCTTATTTTACAAACGTTACACAGGCTTAAGTTTAAGGCTGCAGTGTTTCAAAGCATATTAAACTTGTTACAAACGATTTTCCTGTTTTGTAAAGTGACAATATCACTTCGTCTCAATCCTGTCTCAAACTGCCATGCAAGCAACATCTATACAAATGCATGCCAAGCGAAAAACCAGTAGCGTGAAAATTAGGTCAAATTTGAATTGCAATGATTATCAAACATGAACTGTAAATTTTGTGGAAATAGCGCAACAATTGAAGCAGTGCTTAATGCTTATGAAACTGAAATACTTTCTCAGTTTAAGTTTTTTAAAGGCCTGGCCAAACGCTTTCAACATTTCACTTGCAACATCGTTCAACATTGTTGAACGCATGTTGAACGAAAATTTGAACATGTTCAAATTTCGTTCAACATCATTCAACAGGGTGGCCAAACGCTTTCAACATGTTGAATCACGGTTCAATTCAATAATGTTGAACGATGTTGAATGAAATGTTGAAAGCGTTTGCACGTGGGTGTTAACGTTTGTCACTTGTCAGTCCACTCAGAGAATGCATATTTCAGTCACTTGACTTGAATCAGTATTCGCTGCAAGATTTGCCATGATTTATAATATACATACCCTATTTCTCACAGCAATATAACACTGTGTCGTCTCGATTATTAATTGTAGCACTAGCTGTCGTAAAAATTTAGCGCACATATGTTATCTAAATTAAAATCGATTATCTGAAAAGATTTGGCTGAGCTGGAATTTGGGTGCAGCCCTTAACGCAATCTGTAATCAATAACATCCGAATCGAAATAAGCGGTTGTCTTGCACTGAAAATAACGTCTAAAGGCCGTTTTTCACTAGGGGACTTTTTTCGCGCGAAGCGATTATTCGCCAGAAAAAGTAGGATCGGTTTCTACTTTTTCGCGGCGAATTTTTGTCGCTAACCACTCACGTTGCTGAATATATTTGTTCGATTCGTTTCGCGCGAAAAAGTCGTCTAGTGGAAAACGGGCTTAAGACAACAGCCGACTTACATGCATGGTTTAAAATCGGTTTCAAAATTAAATGTAATTTCTTTGACGTTTTCGAACAAGCACACAAATCGTATCTCGTGTAATTAGACATACAAAGGCAAAGGTGCAACTTAATTTAAAATCTTTTTGGCAAACACCTGTGAACTGTCAATATTCAACTAACAACCCCAAACCACGCAATAAATCATAAAAAAGCAAAAAGGCGTATAGGTTAACAGTTTGCCTTGAAGAAGTTGAATCACATGCAACTAATTTGTTCGTGGCAAAGCACTTGCAATTCCTCAAAACTAACTTTTTAAAAAACTTAGAGCGTCTGGCTAGCGTTCAGAAGGTTACGGGTTCGAGTCCCGCTTAGAGCTCAGAGTTTTTCTGAGTATTACCAACTAACACAGCTTGTACAGCAAACAACTGACAATTATTTTTTTTTTAAAAACTTGTTGAAATATATTTTCTTGTTTACTAAAAAATATTTTCGTATAGATTTTGAAGATAATGATTACTGCGTCGTTTTATTTCCGGGTGAAAACATGCGGTACAGCACTGTTTCTAAAAAGGCAATTTTGAATACTGAAACATGGGTCCTAAATTCGCCTGTCCAAGTGAAGAGTGGTAGTAAAAGGCACTCGGGAATATTGATATTTTGTGGTAAGTTAATGTTAATGCTTAGTCGGGGAATTATGTACCGATGCAGTCGGTATTCATGATCATGAGAAGCTTGAACGACGTTGAGTCGTGCTGCAAAGTGGGTCAAGGGAAGTTTGAAAAAAATGTTGACTTAATGCTAATTGCTATATTGATATACGCTATTTGCTATATGTGCTAATTGTTATGCTTATTATATATACTACCAAAATCACTATCTAAATTACCTTTTCCAGAATAAGGAAAGTTGTTTGGAAGAATGACGAATTTAACGAAATATATACGAATTCAGTTAAACAAGATGTTATTCTCACGCTGCACGTAATTTAAACATGAACGCTTAATTTGGCCGTCTTTAAAACAACTATTTTACTTCTGGAAAAGATACTCTAGTCAGTCTAGTGATTTTAGTAATAATTATGCTAGTTTATGACAAAAACACAGAGCCAATAATAAATGCACAACTAGTAAACCAACTAACTGCAAAGCGTGCAATGTATTTTACACTGTTGTAATTTTATCCAAGGAACCAAATTCCAATGTGAGGAAAAGATGATTGAGCTTGATAGAGCATTTGGTGAAAATTTGGAACGAAAAAGAAAGAAATGCCATGAAGTGGATTCAGATGATAGTCAAAGTGAAGAACCTGTATTAAAACATGCAAAAAAGGAAAGCACTACCATTGAGAGTCAAACAGGTCCGTTTAAATTAACGTTTAGACTTAGAGTTGCCCATTGAATTTGTACAAAAAATTATACTGAGTCAGGAATTAAATTGAGTAAATGTTTTAAACAACAAGAGAATAACGGTAATTTCAAGTGCAAATTAAGTGTAGATGCTTTCGCCATTTCGTTTTGATTCTCCCTACCTTTTTCCACAAAACACGGTCTCATGCATGTCGACCCTGTATATATTATATTATATTATATTATATTATATTATGTTATGTTATGTTATGTTATGTGATGTGATGTGATGTGATGTGATGTGATGTGATGTGATGTGATGTGATGTGATGTGATGTGATGTGATGTGATGTTATATGTAATATATCATACATGAGAAGCCGTTTATTATCTGATTTGAAAACACCGAGACGTCTGTTGAAAAACGAGGCGGTAGCCGAGTTTTTTAACTCACTTCAAGGTGTTTTCAAATCAGATGATAAACAGCTTTCGAGTGTATGGTACAGCTTCTGAAACGAGTCAGTATTTAAAGAGAAATTTGAGGTAAAAGTTGTCTTAATTTATGGGTGTTTATTACCACATTTCACAACAACGTCTCAGTAACTGATTTGCATTGTGTTTTCCTTATGAATTATTAATGAGTTTGAGAAATATATATATTTCTCAACACATCTCGGCCATTGACTATTTCCATAAGTGCATCCTTTTGCTGAGACTTTAGTACTAAGTCTTTTTTCCCGATCTTTTCCAGCGAATAATTTACTGCATCATCCATTGTTAAAATCATGAATAATTAATGAGGTTAAGAAGCAATCAAAACGTAGCATTCAAGTCACATGTATACGTCTGTAAATCCCAATAAAGATCACCTTTTGGACAAAGTGATCTGTATCAAAAGTTAAGAATACTAATTAGCCTTCTTGGTGATCTTTATCAAAAGTTATGAATACTAATTAGCTTCATTCTATTGTTTCATTTCACAATTACGATAAAGCATTTGCGTCCGATCTGTATGGGGATTTACTTCGGCTCGCCTTGTAAATTCCCATACAGATCGGCCACTCATGCTTTATCTATTACATATAAAATCATCAATAACCGTCCATTCTTGAATTTAAAAAATATATATAAACTTATCATGAAAAATCCTTTATTTTAAAAGCATATATATGTCTATATAGATCATCAATAAAAGAAAACATATAGTCTTTAAAAAAACATAATAATAGATTTCATAATCTGAAGAAGGGGCAATGCCCTGAAATATATTATTATGTTTTAAAGTCTATATTTTTTCTTTAATTGATGATTTATTTAAAATATATATTTAACTTCAATAATTTATTTTTATCAGATGAAATTGTCACCAGAGAGCTTCTGAAATTAAAGAAAATTACGGAGTCTAAGCAACGTGATAAGGTGTTGTATGTAAGCTGTATTTTAATAGATTTATGTTTTAAACACCTTAAATTTGTGCCACATTCATGTCTTAGACACCAAATTTCTCCAGTATTAAGCTTGTGCTAAGTTTACACTAGTATGTAGTTTGTAAATGTACTGCAACATTTACTTGGCAAAACTAATAATAAAATGTTATATGACAGCTTGATTGTTTGGAAAATATTTTTAGATTTAACTATTAGTTACTTTTATCTTATATTTTTACATATTTCATGGTTTTATACATATTTTTGTTGCATTCTTTGATTTTTCCTTATAATAGATTGTGCAAAAAGATGATGAAATTGTAACCGACGATGAGGACAATATTAGTTCTAGTACGCTGAAGAAAGAACAATTAATAAGCCATAAACATGAGCAGGAAGCAATTAACAATGTAAAGTTTACTCCATTTAATATATACATTACATTCTGCAGTAATATAAGTTGATTATATAACGTTTACTTGGTTACATTAAATATTTGTATTTAAAATTATAAGCACCACATTTTTTATGTTACATTTAGGAGGCATGGAAAGATTCAGTCGAAAATAAATTGGACAAAATCATTTTTTTGTTGGAAAGGAAACGAAATTCCCCAAAGAAACGGTTGACACCAGTCAAAACATCAAACTCAAGTCAACTTGTAAGTTAGAAATTATTTAATTTTGACCAGCTATTACTTTAATCTTAGTATTTATAATTCTAAACCTTCAGTTTTCATTTAATGTGGGAAATTAGACTAATTAAATACCCCTTTAAAATTGACTTTTAATTGGTATTTAGAAAAATGATGCATCTTCTCCTTCTTACTCTCCTGAAACGAGCACTCGGTCATCCCAGCAGCAGTTAGAGCAGATGGTAAGATTTATCCTTAACATGGAGTAATTATGGTTCTTATATCTCAAAAATGAACTAATTACAGTAGTTATCTAGACTGTTTGAAAAGTATATTGTTTTCTTTTTATGGGTTTAAATCATTAGGTTTAATAATAAGCTAAAATGTAATTCAGTACATGTGATACAAATGTATTATTTTTATTTTTAGGATTATAATAATACAAATCTGTTAGCAGTGCCAACTGGTGGTGAAATAAAGAAATACGCTTTACGGCTTTTATCCATTGTATTTGAAGAAGCTGAGATGAAAAATGGAATTATTGGGCCAATTGGAAAAAAGTGGAGGACCGCCAGGGTTGAACTGGACAATGAAAGAGTCCAGATGATAAAAGGTATTGAATTTACTGTAAATAACATAGCTCAGACATTAAAACAAACGTACATGTACATTAATTACTGTATTATTATTATTATTATTTTGGACACACTTTTATTAATTGACTTGGAAATTATAAATAGAATTTGGTTTCAAATCTTAAACTTTCTTATTTCTAGATGCTTTGATAAAAAAGTTTGGAGAATCCTCTTTTAATAAGAAATGGGATGGAATTAGGCGATCATTAAATCAAAAATGTATTGATGCCAAAAATAAATTAAAGAGAGAGAATTTATCATCTCAATACGTAGATAATGATTGCTAAAAATCTACAGTACTGCTTTAACAATCTCAAGTCATGATAATTATTACATAATGAAATTTATTGATGTGTAAACTTTTGCATGATTTTTAAGAGGTGTATTCATAAAAGAACTTTTTTGTTTGAAGTATTGCTGTACAGTATATGAATTTTAATAATTATTCATACTTAGATCTTTTCTCATATAATTATCAATATTAAAATTCAATTTGTTTGTATTATTTATGCTTGTTCATCTACGGTGTACGGTGTATGACACTTGTACGATGAAGATCTTGCAACATCTTACAAATTAGATTCTTGCTAAGATTCTTACAAGATATTTCCAAGATTCTTACTAAAATTCTTACTAAGATCCTTACAAGATTCTTACTAAGATTCTTACTACTGTAAGATTCTTACTAAGATTCTTACTAAGATTCTTACAAGATTTTTACAAGATTCTTACATTAGATTCTTACTAAGATCCTTACAAGATTCTTACTAAGATTCTTACTAAGATTCTTACTAAGATTCTTACAAGATTCTTACAAGATTCTTACAAGATTCTTGCAAGATTCTTGCAAGATTCTTACAAGATTCTTACAAGATTCTTACAAGATTCTTACAAGATTCTTACAAGATTCTTACAAGATTCTTACAAGAAATTCTAACAAGATTCTTACAAGATTCTTATATAAGAATCTTAATAAGATTCTTATTAAGATTTTCCACCTGGGTGTATTAGCTGCAACATCATGGTACTATTGGTAAACTGGACAACAAATGAGGTGACCACCAAGACTGTACTACACGTTGCCAGCAAAAACATTCAAACCTGTTAAAGATGTCTAAGACAGCAAACTGAAAGAACCCACCAAAATACATGTATCTGTCATTAGACAAGCAATAATTATTGTTTAATGAGACAGAAGCTTGATTATTTCAAGAAATATGTGGCATGAAAAATGTGAAGAACCAATTCTAGCAGTCAATGCTGGAAATGCTGCCCAGTACGGGTCAATATACAGTACAATATTCCAGATATTGGATCAGTCTATTACAATTAGCACTCAAGACTAACACTGTCACACAATATGCCACTGTGGAATGGTGCTTGATCACATGAGTCACCGAGGTGTGACACTTCATGTGTGCCACACATGACCAATGACCAACATGTTAAAGTAATTTAATGCCTTAGACAGTCAGCAGACAAGTGGTGTCCTCGTGTAACTACACTGTACTTCATGTAAAATTCACATGTGCGTAGGTCAACCTCAGTTGGAGGCAGGCCTCTTTTGTTGACTACTACCCTAAGGCAGGGGTGGGTGCAGGGTTCGAATTAGTTGAGAAAAAACGATGTGCAACTATTTTTTGAAAATATGTGGTTCTGGAACGAGTGTTAAATCATTAACTATGGTTAAATAAAAGGCTAATAAAGTGTTTTATTGATTTTTTTGCCACTAATAAAAGTGATAATCTCACATGTGCGATTATTTATGATAATCGCACATGTGACGATTATCGCTGAATCGGCATTATAGTTTAATGCAATTTTGCAAGGCAATAGGACAATTTTTTTATATAATAAACAGAACAATACATGATTGGATGCTTGGAAATATGAAATTTATTTCTCGTGTTGAACAGGATATGTCACTTGTTCGCTTCGCTCACTCGTGAGATATCCTGGTCAACACTCTAAATAAATTTCATATTTCCGCACATGTATCCATGTATTATTCTCTATATAATCTTAACTACTCAGTCAAACCTATGGTCAAACTGCGATAATTTAATAGTCTTAAAACGTTATTTGTAATATATTTTTAATAAACAAACATGACATTAAGTAACTTTGAATGTATTTTAGCTAATCGCTTTCGGACTCTTGATCAGAAAAATAGGCGTGTCGGCGCGCTGCGTCGGACGTGTGGTTGTTTTTCCTGTTTCATTTCTCGTGGTAAACATGGCCTCCAAATCCAATTCTGCGCTTCTTTTGACCATACCACCGATCCATCGTATGCTGATCCGAATTCATGTGATTTACTATGGAGTTCTTCTTTACAATTGCTGAACCAATTATAAATGTGCGTGAGAAGTTTTTCGCGGAGGTAATTCTGTTTTCTTTCATTGTGCAAACTTTGTAACACAATGAATGCACCACTTTGCCATCACCGTCGTACTCAAGCCAGTTGGCATGTAATGTTTCTTTCCATTTCTCAACGGTGTTTACTTTGCTGGTACAGCCTTTCGATAAAGAAGCCATAAGTAAAGAAGCCATAAGTAAAGAAAGCGATTTCGATTGAACATGCTTTTCGAAAAGCAAAACAAAAGCACTAAAGCCAAATATGGAAAAGCTAAAAAATTCACACCTGTCATGGTGGCTAAAAATATAACACCTACCAGTCTGGTCGTATTTGTGTTGAGCATTGAGATAAAAAAAACTTTATTCATTTCAAAGATTCGCGAACATGCTGCTATAGAGCAAAGCGAAAGCGTTTTTTATAAAATCAAAATACCTGTACCAACAGATTGGCATTGCATTACCTGTAAACGTGGACGGATGTTCATTAGACCCAAGTCTGATTTTTTTTGCACATTGTTTTGAAAAGTGATATGCAATTTTCACTATTTGGGCCAAAACGATGTGCAAATTGCACATTGCAAACCGTTAATTCGAACCCTGGGTGGGTGCCACTCCTATCCCAGATGGTGTTAATTTTGCGGAGGGAGGAAAACTGGAGAACCCGGTGAAAAACTCTTGAAGCACAAGGGAGACCAACTAAACTCTACTCACATGGTCCAAGCTCAAGATCGAGGTTATTCCCAGATGGTCACCCATCCAAGTACTAACCCCGGCTTAACTATTGGTGAGAGGCAGTGCCCTAACAGCACATGCCACCTGTGCTCCCCTTGACATAAAATATTTCTAAAGGCACATTTGAGGAGAGGGTGGCATTTAAGTCAGAGTTAACTGTTTTGAAGTTGGCACTGTGGAATTGATGAGACGTGATTGGCTAAGGGCACATTCATGTGACAATAATTTATAGGTTCGATTGACATAAAACATTTACTGTACACACTAGCCTTAGCCACCAATGATGAAATGGTCAGTGGTGTAGCCAAGGGGAGGGCAAGGGAGGGTGACCCCCCCCCCCCCCCCCAATGAACACCAAGACCTAGAAAACTTGTAGGGGCCGGGAGTGCAATGGTTTTAACTTTTAAGGTCAAGTGAGTCATAGAGGGAGTAGACCAGGGTGCATTCCATGTCAACCCCACGCCGAAGATAAGCCACTGGTGTTCAGGTGCTGCGCCAAGGGAGGTCAAGACGAATGCCGGCGCCGGCACCACCCACTGACTTGTATAGTTGTATGGCTATATATGTGCGCCGACCGCAGAGCACTTTTGAAACTCACGCTGAAGATCTTCGGCGTGACGTACATGGAATGCACCCTGGGGAGTAGACTGTCCCCTTAACCCTGGCTACACCACTGGAAATGGTTCAAAAATTTATGTTGTTTTACTTAAAACATTAAACTACATTAAAAATACATTGCATCGGTTTTAAATAGCTAAAAAGTACCTTGTTTTAAGTATAAACTAAAAATAGAGTAAAGTTTTCCTCAGTGATTGTAAGATATGTACCGGTATATGGTATAAAAATCACGGTAACACGGTTGGGGCCGTTGGGCCGGCAAATCTATGCAAGCAAGAAGTTCACAATATTATTGATTTCTTACTTTTTCCATGCAATGTTGCTCCATCTACGACTGCTAGCCTAGCTATATATATGGATGAGTGAATGACTCACTGTCGGACTGTCCCACTTGATCTTTTGCACGTTTTGACTTTTGACGTTTTGTATATTGAAAAGTTTTCTTGGGTACCTGTGTTACTCGTGCCAGTCCTCGTCGTGCTCCCCCATGATGCTTTGCTTGCGATGTGTTCGTATTTTTACCGTTGGCGGCAGCGTTCAAACTGTATACAAATATCTTGTTTTTTGATATCATTTTGGACTTCAAAACAACTTTTTAATATACAGAGATCACCGCTTGGTTGGGAGAAATGGCTGAGGGAACATGGTCATTTGGTTTTCATCAGTTTAAATCATTGATTTACTAACTATCCAAGCTACGTGCTAGCAGACTGAAAGATGACCTCTGGTTCAGATGTTTCTGGTGATTCGATTGAGGTTTAGTATATCTCAGTATATCTCATATACTATATATTATAATACTAAATTCTACAGGTGATTCATAATTTTGTATGACAAATATTGTGGCACTAAAAGTACTCTCGATATCTATATTTGTTTCTATATTTCGATTGTTTATAGGGATGACCGGTATTTTATGCCAAAGATACCGGTGTCAGATCACATACACACGTAAAAACGCGCAAGCTGTTACATACCTGCAAGCAAGTTGTTACAAGGCTGTTCAACAGGCTGTCACCATCATGTGTTCGCACTGGTTGTCCCAGTCTGTTAACATGTCTGTAACAGGTTGTTGACAACTTGTAACAAGGCTGATGACTCCAACAGACTGATGACAAGTTGTTCCAACAACTGATTGATGCTAACAAGGTTGTAGCAGCTTCTTGAATGAACAGCATTGTTACAACCTGTTAACAGCCTTGCTACTGACCTGTTGCGAACACATCCTATTGACAAACTGTGAGATTTTTACGTGTGTACTGTATCGACGGTATGATAGGGATAGTTTTACACTTTTCAGACACAAGTTTAAGATGTCAGTGGGTTGGGTTAATGTATATATTTCATATAAGCTACTGCACAAGTAGGCAATAGTTATGCTGTTAGTGATAAGCACAGTCCTAGAATAGTACAGTAAATACACCAGAAGTCCAACTTGTGTGAAAACTAGTCACTTTTTTCTCAAAAACACTACACCATCCTGGTAAGTTCCACTGGCACTTTTGATGGTCAAAGCTGTCAGCGTAAGATGATGAGGGCAACACAATGATGATCATTGGGGTCATACTAATTACTGACAAAAACCAAAAAATGCTGATAGAACCAGGGTGATGTAGAATGATGATGGCAATGTTTGATGTGTGTGAGGCAAACTTCAAAGACACCAACACTGAGTAGGACTTCTGATATATAGTTCTTTATTCTATGGCACAGTGCAGTCAAACCGGGTGTTCTCTTGCAAGCTACATTGCAATATTCCCGCACAACATTGCAATGTTGACAAGTTGCCGTGAGCAATTTGCAAATGTTTTGGGAATATTTATTTCTGAAATTCAACATTTCTTTACTTTTTGCATGGCTGAAAATATTTCCATCACACTTACAGTATATAAATCAATCAGTACTAGCCTGCCCAATGCAGGGTCTGAAATTTAAATTTTTTTTCAGTATCCCATGGGATACCAGGGTTCAAAGTTTTAGTATCCCCCCTAAGAATCCAGTATCCCACTTCTGGATACTAGTTACCATAATTTCTAGTTTCCCACCTATTTGTCAGGGTGACTGTACATCACAAGAAATATATTAAGAAAACTGAGTCTGTAGGCTTTTTATATGGAAGTTGGTGCATCCATCTTTTACAAACTTCGAGTCCTTATCACACCAAGTAGGATATGCCAAGCAAATTTCACAGAACATCTTATCGTCTGTCAACTTGACCCAGGGAAAAGCTTTTTTCCAACTTGCGGAAAATTTACGATGACGCTTTTGAAGTTCGTATTTACGTCTATGATCAGCTTGGCGCTTTTCTTTACGTCTACGAACATTTTCTGTAAATCATTGATCAGTTTGCTGTTCACGTACCTCTTCGTCTCTGACGACTACGACGTCTTCTACCTCTTCATCGACTACATTCACTACAACGTCTTCTACAGGAGCTGATTCCGCAGGAGTTTTTGTTTTTTTAATTAGATATTTTAGCATATTCACCGAAATTATTTTAATAAAAAAACCCAACACTACGTATACTTATAAATTAATATTCAAACATCCCCGTGAAGGCCTTCGGGTAGCAAGCTGACAACCATCCCCGCGAAGGTCCTGGGGACGAGATTGACAAATATCAACGACGCTATCACTCAATTTCCAAGATGGCGATTTATATAGATCAGTGGTGCTAACAAAGCTATCGGGAGACCAACGAAGGCCTTTTCCGCTATCCCGATTTTTGAAATTTCGTGGTATCCCGTCGGGATACAAGTAAAACAGAAGTTAGTATCCAAAACGAAATTTTAGTATCCCGTGGATATCGGGATACTGCAAATTTCAGACCCTGCCAATGGTGTACATTAACAAATCTCACTTTCACGAGAGAGCTACTGTACATCTACAGTAGGTTCAGATTTTGAGCTTTGCATCTCTGATCTGGTTTGCAAAATTAAAGCAAACACTTCAAAAAACAAATTATAATTAAAAGAGTGTAATGAAATATTATTTCTAAGCTACTTGCCAGCCTATACTACACCTAGTCCAATATTAAAGTGCTTAATATAAACCCAAATATGATATTACTGCATATGGATTCTATTATCATTTTTTTCATTAAAATCTTCAAGCAGTTTATCATAAGAAAAGAAAAAAAACACACACACACAAATGCCTACATAGACGTCATGCTCACTACCATTTTGGAAATACAAAATTACATATATAAAAATATATGACACTGTAAAAATAATATATACTGTAATAATAAAAAATACAATATAACAACAAATAAAAGTTCAAATTAAAAACATATTTTGGTATTCAACTTATAGGATCCATATGCAGTAATATCTTATTTGAGTTTATAGACACTTTAAACTCCCATGTACATGCATACAGTAGTGAAGATGCAATATTTTCTCAGTTTTTGAAGCATTTTTGCTGTCTGCATGCGGGGTGTTTCCAAAAAGTGTCCTTATTGCCATTTTCACTGTTTAACTTTAACATTCTCATCCCCCAGAAGCCACAATCCTTTTGGTCAGTGCCAAAACCAAGACTAGTGGCTGACACTTCACAATATTTTTTTTTTTTTTTGGTGGGGGGGGGGGATTGGTGCGACCTGCCACTCTGGCGAATGCTGTCATGCCATTTTATCAAAGCAAATTTCAAGACAGAGATTATAATTGTCTGACTACTCTGCTGCCACCTGTCCATTTAGACTTGGAAGTTTGAGTTGAACTGTATGGCCAATACTAAGAATGCATTCTGTGGCATTGGAATTACTGAATAATTAGTCAATGACCTGGGAATGAGTGGAGACTGCGCAGAAATATGTCCACAATGTTGAGTTTTGTGTTTCTTTTAATAACAGCTTCAAATAACAATAGATAATTTACATAATATAATCCAGTAACAAATGTCAATACATAGCCATGTTTTTCTCTTCGGAAAGAACATCTTATATACTTCATGTAACACTAATTATAGCTTAATATTACTGACGTAATACTTGAATGTCAACACTCCCACTTAATGTGAGCTATGATTATAACTGAATAACCCTCTTTAAATACAAAAACGTCTCTCCTTCGTCTACCCTTAAACTAGATTTCTTTAACGTTTAACATGTCTCTGAATTTTTGAAAAGTTTGTCTTGGTAGACTCTTCATCATAATATCAGCTAACATCTGATCTGTACTGCAGTATTTCACGTTGATAGATCTGTCATTGACTTTCTCTCGAATAAAGTGATATGCCACGTCAATGTGCTTAGTACGGTTATGGAATCGTGGATTTTTAGATAGTTCTATGGCTCCTTGATTATCTTCATTCATAACCGATGGTTGATCTTGTTTTTCTCCGATGTCGTTTAGTAATCTTCTTAACCACACAAGCTCTTCTGTTGCATGACTGAGCACCACATACTCGGCTTCGGTTGTTGATCTGGTAACGCATGGTTGTCTTTTGCTGCACCAGCTTATAGTTGATCCATTTATCTGGAAGGCATATCCAGATGTTGATCTTCTTGTATCCAAGTCGTTTGCCCAATCTGCATCTGAATAACCGACTATAGAACATGTTGCACTTCTGCCTTCGAACACTAGACCATAGTTCATAGTGCCTTTGATATATCTTAGGACTCTTTTTGCACCAACCCAATGTTCTTTGCTTGGTTTCGCCATGAACTTTGATAGTATGCCAACTGCGGAGGCTAGATCTGGTCTAGTTGCGGTGGTCACATAGGTTAGACATCCTATGAGCTTCTGGTATTCGTTAGTATTTGTGGGATTTTCATCTTCTGGCAATTCTTGAAAATGTTTCCCAGGCTCTAGAGGAGTTGACACAGGTTTGCATTGCTCCATACCGAATCGCTTTAGAATACCTTCTAAATATTTGGTTTGACTGATCGTCATCTGTCCTCTTTCTCTATCTCTTTTAATAAGCATTCCGAGAATATGCTTCACTTCTCCCATATCCTCAATCTTGAACTTCGAACCGATTAACTTCTTCT
Organism: Paragorgia papillata; assembly: GCA_035771165.1. Taxonomy (NCBI): domain Eukaryota; kingdom Metazoa; phylum Cnidaria; class Anthozoa; order Scleralcyonacea; family Coralliidae; genus Paragorgia; species Paragorgia papillata. The sequence continues at coordinate 770,807 of JAWNZC010000229.1, forward strand.
CTTCATTTAGCATGGATAAATCATTGGAAAACAGCAGTATATCATCAACGTGGATTGATAGAATAACAAACTTGATAATTCCATTCTGATCTTTGATAGATTTCATATACAAACATGGATCAGAGTTCATTTGTTTGTATCCACTTGACTTTAGAAAGGTGTCAATGGCGTTGTTCCAGCATCTCGCGGATTGTTTTAATCCATAAATGCTTTTCTTTAGTTTACAGACGTGGTTTGGACATTCCTTGCTAACATAACAGTCTGGTTGTCGCATATATACTTCTTCTTCTAGGTTTCCTTGCAAGAATGCTGATTTGACGTCCATTTGGTGGACTTCCCAATTCTTAGCACTTGACAGAGCTAGTAATGATCGAATCATTGTACTTCGCACTACAGGTGAAAATACTTCCGAGTAGTCGATTCCTTGGGCTTGAGTGTAACCTTGGGCCACTAGTCGAGCTTTATATCTTTGTACACAGCCGTTTTCATCTCTCTTTACTTTGAAAACCCATTTGCTGCCTACAACACGCTTGCCTTCGGGCAACTGAACAAGTTCCCAGGTGTCGTTTTCAATTAAGGAATTGAATTCTGAATCGGTAGCTTTCTTCCATTCTGTTGAATATTCTCCGGAGAAGGCTTCTTTAAGATTAATTGGTTCATTTATATCAGCAGTTATATCGTTCGCTAGATAACATTCCTCATCGAATCTATTGGGTGGTCTTCGTATTCTTCGTTCATCGACGTTTCGAACTTCATTCATGAACGTCTCCTCGAAGGTTGCTCCCACTTGCTGGTCATCAGCTCGTTGGTTTGGTTCGACATTCTCTGCGACTCTTTGATTAGGAACTTCGTTTTGTTCTTGACTTCCGTCAGTAAGAATTTCTTCAATCGCTAATGGAATGTCAGAATCTGTGCGATCATCAAAGTTGGTTGAACTTTGGACATCAAAGTCATGAAATTTCTTCTCTAGAAATATGACATCACGACTGCAAGTAAATTTGCGAGAAATAGGATCGTATATCTTATATCCTTTCACATCCTCGGGGTATCCCACGAAAAACGACTTTCTGGATTTTGGGTCTAGCTTCTTTCTCTGATTGTCAGGAATATGCACGTATGTAACACATCCGAATACACGTAGATTCGACACATCAGGTTTTTTCTTGAACAAGCATTCATACGGAGTGATACCAGTTAAGGCTGTCGTTGGGCTGCGGTTTCGGACGTAAACCGAGGTACTGGCTGCTTCGGCCCAAAATTCATTTGGCATCTGTGCATGGGATAACATGGATCGTGTTGACTCTACGATGGTGCGGTTCATTCTTTCCGCTACGCCATTCTGTGCTGGGTTGTATGGTACGCTTAGTTGATGAACGATACCATTACTCTTCAGGAAAGACTCAAATTCTTTCGAGGAATATTCTCCTCCATTATCCGAACGTAGAATCTTGATTGGATTTACTCCAACGTTCATAGCATAGGCATGGAACTCTTTGAATTTTTCCAAGACTTCGCTCTTATTCTTCATGAAATAAACAAACGTGTACCGTGAGTAATCGTCGATGAAGGTTACATAATATCGTGATCCACCAAGAGACGATACGGACATTGGACCACAGACATCACTATGGATAAGTTCGAATGGCTCATTAGCACGATAATCAGCAGTCTTCGGATAAGGACAGCGATGTTGCTTCCCTTTGGTGCACGCTTCACAGAATCGATCCTCATTTGTCTTGCTTACACCGTCCATTCCACTTACCATACCTTCGTCAATGAGTTTGTTCACATTGTTCATTCCGAGGTGACCAAATCTACAGTGCCATATATACCGATCTGCATTAGGTTGTTGCTTGGCGACATTCACATACTCTTTCATAATCTTCAAGACATATAACTTTCCTTGGACCTCTCCTTCAGCTAAAATCTTTGAATTCCGTGAAATTTCACACCTGTCGTCTTTAAAGGTAACTGTTGCACCACGCTTTACCATTGCATTAACTGACAGCAAGTTGTTCTCTAACTCTGGCAGGTACAAAACTTCTTGCAATGCTATCTTTTGAGTATGGTCATCCACAGCAGCTTTCACATGATAAGTTCCTTTTCCATATGCAAGGATTGATCTATTATCACTGAGATTCACTGTGCATGGTTTCTTAAATTCCACATAGTTGGACAGACAATTTCTTTCGAATGTCATATGTTGGGTCGCCCCTGAGTCAATAATCCATCCGCATTTATCTTCATTCTCAGATATATATAATGCTGCTTCATCATTATGATTATCTTGCTCATTTTTCCCCTGTGCTAAGGAAGCAGATCTTCTTCCTTTGCTTTGATTACCATCACGTTGTGAATCATTACTTCGTTTAGGACAGTCACGTGCAAAGTGTCCTTTCTCTTTACAGTTATGACAAGTTCCATTGAATTTCCGACCAAATTTAGCTTCATTACCTTTGTTAGTTGGCTCTTTCGGCTCATATCTTCTTCTGTTGTATGGTTGAGCAGCATATTTCCACCACTTTGAAATTTACTTGAATAGTACTTTTGGCGTATTCTTACAGTCTGAGATATTGAGATTCTAGCAAACTGGTTCTTCAGGGCATCCCAGGCCTCTTTAGCCGTAGTTGTGTTCCTTACATGGATTTGTTGATCGGGTTCTACCCCCAAACAAATGTACGTCCAGGCCTTTTTCGAAGCAGACTTAAATTCTTGCTTTACCTTTTCAGACGCATCTTCAGCAGGAACTTCAGCTGAACCGTCAACATGCTCAAATAAATCTAAACTTTCGAGATACAGGCGCATATTAAATGTCCACTCGCGATAGTTTGCTCCATTTAATTTCTGAATCTTAAAATCCGTCGTCAACGCCATTTTTGCCATTTCGCATGCGGTCAAGTTAGTCCGTAGCTAATCCGTCTTCAAAATAATACATCACAACATTTCAATCGCTTCAGGCACATTATGAAATGTCCTGGGCCCATAACCTGTTGAGTTTTGTGTTTCTTTTAATAACAGCTTCAAATAACAATAGATAATTTACATAATATAATCCAGTAACAAATGTCAATACATAGCCATGTTTTTCTCTTCGGAAAGAACATCTTATATACTTCATGTAACACTAATTATAGCTTAATATTACTGACGTAATACTTGAATGTCAACACACAACACTGTCTGTAAAATGCTGATTTGAAATTGGGACCGGCTCTGTCCTATGCTACAGATCATCATGATGTCAGTATTGTAGATCATCATGATGTCACTCGCGGTGTTTCCCACAAGGTCTAAATGGTATTTGACCATTTAAAACTGTCACAACTAATGCCATAATGGCAATTTCTGTAATTGAGTTTGGTTAAAAGTTGAGTTATTTAAAAATTTGCATTCCTAAAGTTGGAGATAAATGTAAAGATGAAGAAGTTTTGTCCAATGGCATGTGGTTCAACTCCTCGTGAGTCGTGATGTCACAATGGTGCTCAGGATAGCACACGGAAATTGACGAGTTCACCCCTTCCTCCTGGATCAGTCAGAGCTCAGCCAGAGGTTTCAATTTTTGGTGCTGACCAAAAGGATTGTTACCCTCGTTCCAGAGGCGCTTGGGGTATAGACTCGCACCTCTGAGCTTCACCTCGGGCTTGCACTTACATGCCTACAACCTAAAAACCTCTGGAACCAGAGTAAAGGATTGTGGCCTCTGGGGACGCGAATGTGGACTGTTATTTTTCACAGTTATTTATACAAATAAAAAAACCCCATATATACCGTATATAAGTTTTGTGGAAACACCATGTGAAATATTTATTTGCTAAGCTTTAAGTCAACAGGCCGAAAGCTTAGCAAATAAATATTTTACATGGTGTTTCCACAAAACTTATTTATATTACATTATTGCCATGAAAACTTTCCAAGAATTAAAAAGAAAACATATATTGAGAAAGTGAAAAGGTAGTGGAGATTTTTAGAGACAAAATACTGATGTTTCATGCGGAGCCAAATAAAATAAAACGGCTTTAACTTGCATGGTATAATTATTCCAAAAGGTTGATGTAGATTGAAAGTATACAGTTTAGCAGTGAAGTCCAGAAAAATTAACAGATTATTGTCAGTATGTTTGAGAGCTCATGTACCCTGTCTAGTGTTTCTGTTTTGGTGTGTAGTATCGCTGTATATTTTTATGAGTTGCGCTGTATACAAACAACGAGTAAAAATAAATTATATGTATTTATTTACATGTATTTATACTATTTTTTATATTTTGTATATGTTTGTTTACATGACAATTGTATATTTTTAAAAAACATCATTGATTTAAATCACGTTTTGTAAAAAACTGGATTTCAGACAAAATAAATTATTGAGCCAGAGGGTAATTTAAGTGATTAAAATCAACTGAACACTTTCAAGGAAATACTATTTTTAAGAATTAAGTTGTTTTAACACGTTCAATTACCCCTAACTCATGAGTAATGACTCAATTTAGGTATAATAATTACCTAGTAAATAATATTAATGCATGTTTTTCTTTGAATTTTGAATTTCAAGCGTTGTAGAATTATCGATGAACTGTTTACTATGTTATTGTACAGTAATTGGTGGGGGAATTTCCACTGTTTGTCTGGAGATATTTGTTTTGTTGGGTAATAATTGGAATATCCTATGCAGAATGGTGATTTCTTTATTTTCTTAACGGGATTTTTTAGTGTATTATACATGTGTATATTATTAGTGTGTTCCTAAAATACTATTACAATTCATTTGCTCGTCCTGACCAATTTTTGTTTGGTAACTTTCTGTTTTGAATATGATTGGTTCTTGATTCTTGACCAACCAATAGGAATCGCGAAATTCAAAACAAGAATTTGTCCAAGGAACACTTATATTGCCAAGACAACAAATTAAAAAACAATTTTTAAAATTGTTTTTTAAAAAAATTCAAAGAATCACCAACCCTGGATTACGTGATCAGATAGGTTTTTAATCGTTAGTAGTTCAATTTGTTTTCCGCAAGCCAGGCTTGGACTGGGCCCAATTTAGGGGCCTTGCCATCTCAGCTGTGAGGGGGCAGACCTAGGGGGACAATTCGAGAAAACTCTAGGGGGGTCCGCGGGCATGCTCCCCCGGAAAATTTTGAAATCTAGAGTCTCTGAAATGGCATTTCCTGCGTTTTGGGGGAAGATTTTATAGAATTCCGGAGATTATAAAACATTAAAACGTCATATAAAACACACAAAATACAACAGATTTCAGGACTTTTGAACATTTAGAACAAAACATTTTTAACATTTCAGAACATAAGAAGCTGTTCCATTTCAATTCCGAGGACTTTGACGCAAGTTTTCGATACACTGCCTCGTTATCAACAGCCTTCAGTAAATCAACTTCTACAGAACAAATCATTACTGCTTCCAAAGTGTTACTGTTGGTCTTGCAAACTATTTTGAGTATTTTCCTTATCACTAATTTCACAAATGCGGAATTAAGTAATTGCTTTAATGCTTCCAATTTGATATTTTATGGGTGTGTCTGGTCAGGGGCCCATTTTGATGTGCCGGAAGGGCCCATGTGCCATGGCACAATGGCACATACATGTAGGCCAGTCCGAGCCTGCCGCAAGCTTGTTTGAGATAAATGCGGATTGGCGTATGTGGCTGAGAGGCTATCGAATGGGCCTCGCAGGAGTAAAAAAGTGGTATATTAAGGCTGCACTTGCAGGTTTAACCCACTCAGATTTTTAAATGCAGAAAAGCGAGCTCGAGCCGCTGTTACACGATGCAATTTTTCTTGAAACCTGTGGGAGACAAGTTTCAAGACAGATTGCAACGTGTAACACCTCTTGTTTATTAAACCTGTGTCGCTTTGCATTGCGAGACAGCTAGTTTCAAGACAGATTGCAACGTGTAACACCCCCTTGTTTATGAACCTGTGTCGCTTTGCATGGCGAGACAGCTAGTTTTAAGACAGATTGCAACGTGCAACACCCCCTTGTTTATGAACCTGTGTCGCTTTGCATTGCGAGACAGCTAGTTTTAAGACAGATTGCAACGTGCAACACCTCTTGTTTATGAACCTGTGTCGCTTTGCATTGCGAGACAGCTAGTTTTTAAGACAGATTGCAACGTGCAACACCCCCTTGTTTATGAACCTGTGTCGCTTTGCATTGCGAGACAGCTAGTTTTAAGACAGATTGCAACGTGCAACACCCTCTTGTTTATGAACCTGTGTCGCTTTGCATTGCGAGACAGCTACATGTAGTTTCAAGACAGATTGCAACGTGCAACACCTCTTGTTTATGAACCTGTGTCGCTTTGCATTGCGAGACAGCTACATGTAGTTTCAAGACAGATTGCAACGTGCAACACCTCTTGTTTATGAACCTGTGTCGCTTTGCATTGCGAGACAGGTTTCACCAAAGTATGATGCACTTCAACGGAAGCCTCATCAACATGCACGGGAAAATTAGAAGACAAAGGATAAATTTCCCTCTTGCATGAGCGATGAGGGAAATACGAGGTTTACATTCCCTCGGAGAACAAAAGAATCCGAGGCGATCATGGTATTATTATTATTATTATTATTATATTAATTCTAACAAACCGTATTTTAATTTAGTATACATGTATGTTCTATATTTGTTGTATAAAACAGAACTATGAAGTACTGGATCTTTTGGGAAGAGGAGGATTTGCCTGCGTTTACAGAGCAAAATGTCTCACAACATCACAAGAAGTGGCCATCAAGATGGTAACTATATAATTTCTCTTATCAAATCATTAATAATTCATGAAGAAAATTCAAAAGAAATGAAGTGTTTAATCAATATCTGTAATTCGCATACAGATTCGTCCTGATTTACATAAACGTTTTCCTCAATTTACTTAGCTAAAATCACTCCAACTTGAAAAATAGTTTGAAAACATGGCTATTTAGATGTTTCCATTTGATAAGTACGATAAAGCATGAGCAGCCGATCTGTATATGTGATTTACTACGACTGGCTTGCAGCTCGCCCTGTAAATCACATACAGATCAGCTGCTCATGCTGAAAATACAACCACAGTACTTTTTCTAAAATACAACCACAATACTTTTTCTTATAGCTTGTTTCTAATTCAAATTCAATCACAATATATTATATTTGATACATACACAAATTAAAATAATGCTTCCTAACAGGGAAAATCTCAAAATGTTTTTACAGTATATCTCGAATAACGAAATACCTAAGTGAGTGCATTTTAAAACTTCAGAATCTTACAGATTGAATCTTAGAGTTTTAATCAGGCTCTTGCAATTGGGTGGCAGCTTCAAAGTTCGCGCGAGGTACTTCTTTTATAGCCACTCAGCTTTAGAATACTTTTTAGCTCAATAGCTGATTTAAAATGATTTATACCGCAATCAGCCTATTTGAATAGTTTAAAAAATTATACACAGTAATTATGTTAAATTAATTGTTGTACTAGATTTTTAAACATTCACTAGAACAGAGTTTAGTCAGGCTTTTGAGTTGGGCTATAAAAGTATACCTTTTTCTTTGATATATAACTATGTTTGATCTGCTCTATTAATTGTATCTGAAAACCTACACTACGTGAGCCAGCATGATTCAAAAGATATGAATGAAGCTGAATGAAATGATGATATATAATTATAATGAATAAATATATTTCATACTTATTTCCAAGATTGACAAGAAGCTTATGAAAGAAAGTGGACATGTTAAAAGAGTGCGGAATGAAGTGGAGATTCACTGCCAGCTAAAACATCCGACAATATTAGAGGTACTGTATATACTATACTACACTACACTACACTACACTACACTACACTACACTACACTACACTACACTACACTACACTACACTACACGACACGACATTACACTACACGACACTATTTATGATTTATTACTTTTTGAAAATGATATGTTCAAATAATTAATATTACTAACAAAGATATCTATATACATAGGTTGTTAAACGAGAAATGATCAGAAGAATAAGTTAAGACATTATTCTTGAGAAAGTTCATAGTAAAGATGAATAACGAGATATATAATAAGTGATTAACTTGTCGACCATAAGGTTGGGGTAGGTGCCATAATAGCAAGCAAACAGCAATTCGTGCGCAAAATGAGCAACAGCAAATAAGGAGGTAACCCTGGCAACCAAGCCACGGGTCAACCCCCGGCACCTGTCACACTGAATAAACAGTGGAAATTGCAATGATACTTACCAATAATCAGGAAATGAAAAAAAAAAACCCAAAAAAACAAAAAAAAAAAACAACTCCCGGTTATTATTTTTCAGTAATAACCTGGTACCCGGACAAAAGAAAAAACCCTGCCTTCCAGCAGTGAGAGGTGGGTGGGAGAAAGTAACTCAACAAGGCAGGCAAGGCGCAAATGCAAGTGAAGAGTGCAAATCATGTGACATGACACCGCACCCCATCTGCGCATAACCAGCAAGATGAGCCGCTGGCCAGCAACTAATCTCCTTGTTAACTTTGATTAATTATAATCACATATAATATATCCATTATTCACATATGACAAAAGTTAATTATGACCGTCAACGGACATGTGGTTATAGTAAATTATAGCAGATCCTTGGATTGCATCACTGCAACAAAGTTTGCGGAAAAGCGACTTGTATGAGCGCGTCATACCAAGACGGGTAAGGACGGCTTCGTTAGCGGGATGCCACGCACCAAGAGAATCGATTACAAAACCAAAGACGGAACAGTTCTTGCCTTGGGCGATGAAATGGTCTTTCAGGTGATCATACTTTGCGATCTTTTCTTGTTCCGCAGTTTGGAGAGCGTCGCTATCATTCTCAAACGGGCAGGTGACGTCAATTATTGAGACTTGGTTGTCGTCAATAATCACAATATCAGGACGGGAACGGTCAGGGATGTCGGGAATTTGTTGGTCCAATCTAACTTCACCAGATCGGATCGCGTTGGAGAGGCGGTCGACGATTCTGTTGTGACGATCTCGGATCTCAGTCATGTGTTGGCGACAGATTATGTGTGGCAGGGTTTCGGCTTCTGAACCACATTTCCTGCACGAGGTGGAAATATTGGACCAACGGGATTTATTTTGGTTGGTTGGAACAACATTTAGTCTCGCACGATGGATGAATCTCCAATCTTTGAAGCTGATGTTAAGGCCAGTGTAAGCCCAAGAAGAACCATTGTAAAAGCGGTCAGCGACAAGGGCTCTGGCAACCTTGCCTTGGTCAGGAAGAGAGGTGAGTTTCTCGGCAGCATGACTTTGCACGAGGTGGTGAAGGAAACTACGGCAAGATTTTGCCAGGATGGGACCCCTATCGAGGGAAGCGATAGATGGAGCGCCGTTGTCAGGAACAGAGAAAGACACCTTATGGCGACGACAAGATGATCGGGCCCGAGTCCAAATGGATTGCTTGCGATAGCGAATCTTGTTAGGGTGAAAGTTACCACAAGTGGAGCCAGAAAGGAATTCATAGATGAGGGAAGGAGAAGGGTTGTCTTGAGCAGCAAAGCGGACAGATTGAAGTAACTCGGCTTTGGCAATGTGAGAAACAAAGGTGTCAGAAGAGGATAGCATCTTCAAAGCTTGAACGATGACTTGAACATCAACTTCAGCGAGTGGATCGTGAAAAGCAAGACCACCAACGTTCCTGGAGGCGAAGATAAAGTGGTGTGTGACTCGGAGCGGTATGTTGCGTGCGGAGCGAACTACTTCAATTAACTTCTTCCGATAATTGATGAGAGGTCGTTTGAGGGGGTTGCCAGCACGGAGAACGTATGTAAGACAAGGTTGAATGAAGGTTCGTATAGCATCAAGCTTCTGCCATGGCGCTAGGAGGGAGGAGTTGATCTTATCAAGGTCGTTGCAAAAGTGATCAACGAGAGTGTGAAGATCAGAAACGTCTCGGATAACACCAATAGGAATGCCAAGATAACGATAATGTTCGTATTGGAGGAGAGCAGAGATGGTTTTGCCTTGGACGAGGTAATCGATGACAGCAACATTCGACTTGGTGAGAGGCACATTTGTCTGGACGGAATTCAAGGCCAAGAAGAGTAGCCTAGGAGCTCGCAGCATTTCATCAGCCTTTCGAGAGATGATGACGAGATCGTCAGCGTACGCCAGAACAGAGATTGGAGCACCATGATATTTAGTTGGGCCAGATCGCAGAGATTCGGCTTTCGCAGTGACGGAACGGAGGATTAGCTCGATGGATAGATTGAAGAGGATGGGAGATAGAAGGCAACCTTGTTTAACGCAAACCAAAATGGGGATAGGAGGAGTGGTTCCAGTTGGAGTACGGACTTCAGTAGAAGCATTGGTGTACACATTGCCAATAAGATCAATGATGGATTGAGGGATACCAATGTGAGATAGAGTTGTGGCGATGACACCATGGGGAACACTACCAAACGCATTGCGGAGGTCCAACCAGGAAATGAAAAGATTTCTATTGAGACGTTGAGCATCGGCGACCAAAGATTGGAGAATGAAAGTGTGTTCATAACAGCCTTCGGAAGGACGGGCACTCTTCTGGGAAGGAGACATGAGGTCATTGGATATGGAGTAAGACACCAAACGATTGTTCAAAATACTCATGAGGAGTTTGTAGATGCAACACATCAGGGCAATGGGACGAAAGTTGGACACGTCATCGGAGGAACCTTTCTTGTGGATGAGGACTGTGGTAGAAGTTTTCCAGGAGGCAAGCACATCGCATTCGGATAAACATCTGGCAAAGATGAGTGAAAGGATTTCCCCTTTGGAATCAATTAAGGTGGCGATATTTGACTTTGTCAGAACCAGGGGGATAGGGAAAAGGGGTGGGGTGCACTCAGGGGCGGAGTTGGATAGAGAACGGAGTTTCTTAGTAATTTATGCTGGAGTAGGGTTAGCTGTAAGACTGTCATCAGTGGGGCCAGTTGGGACAAACTCTTCAAGCTTCTGTTTGATGAGTTCAGGATTGCAATCTTTATTGTCGAAGACTTTAGTAAAGAAGGCGTTTGGTTCATCGGCTGTGCCAGTAAAGGAAGGCGAGTTGTTGTTAAGAACCTGTCGAGCAGCACGCTTCTTCGAAATTCTGTAGAGACTTTGGATCCTACGAGCGAGAATCGGATTGAACGCAAGGTGACGACGGTTGTTGGAAGGAGCACGGACGGCTTGACGGTCAGGACGACGAGGAGTGGATCTGGATTTTTTGGAGGTTAAGACACTGGTCTTGAGGACATCGTCCGCAAAGTCAGAGCATTTAGAGGAGAAATCTTGCCAGGAGGAGTCCGCTGAGAAGACCATCTGTTCTGAAAGTCAACTACACCTAGGGAGGTGAATGGGAGACGAACCATTCGTAGGAATAACAGGGGGGTCAACAATGGTAGTGGGGTTAGGATTAGTCAAAGGTGAAGCAGGAGATATAAGCTGGGTCATTGGCGACAATGGGATATTGGGCTTGGGAGAAACAGGTGCATGCATGCAACGTTTCCGTAGAAGCTTGATGTTGCTGGGAAGATTGGGTGGTGGGCTGTGGGTGGTGGGTGGAAGGGGCGATAATGGAGAAAGGACAATCAAGGCACTGTCATCGTTGGAGAGGGCAGGCGTGGACAGCGATGGCGAGTCTGGATCACTAGGCGGACTAGAGGGTCCTTCTTCGACATAGTTAGTTGGACGAAGTCTAGTCGAGCGGCGAAGAGGAGGCGGCGGAGACAAGTCACAGTGAGATTGGGAGAGGGCGACTTTGGCTGGTTGTTGAGAGACATTGGGTAGATCTTGAGAGACCAAATTAATTAATTTCTGATCTAATAGGCGACGAACTAGAACTGGGATGGCGAAATTTAGACGATTTTTGTTTTTTTAAATACCATGTTGTCTCAGGCAGTGGATGCTGACGGCTTGGGCGTTTGGAAAATCAAGTTTGCAAATAGAGCAATGGCCAGTGGCGACGAGAAGCGTTGTAGGATGAACGGATTGGAAATGACGCTTGAAATAGGGGAGTTCAAGGTTTTTTTCGCCATATTGCAAGGGGTGCAAAACCATTGGGGCGAGCGCGCGGACATGCCTATTTATCCTTGTTAAAATCATGGCGAAACTCGCGAAGCAAGAAGCTGTATAAATGGCAAGCGATTTAAAAATAACAAAAGGAGAATATTTGATGAAAACCAAGCGAAGGTTTTGAGGTATATATATATATATATAGCCAAATCTGAAGGAGACAGTTGACCTTGATAAATATTTGACAGTAAAACGGCACGATACAAACTTGTGTAAAATTCAAAATATATAAGATGAGCATCAACCAAAATAGTAACCAATAAAGGAATGAGACAATGACAACAAAACTGATATGAATAACCAAACTGCGGAGTTGAAACTTGTACAACAGCACTACACTACACTACACTACACTACACTACACTACACTACACTACACTACACTACACTACACTACATTACTCACTACACTACACTACACTACACTATAGTACAGTGTGTGTCAATGTAGTAAATACAGACCGAGAACAGAGAACTATTCTGTCGTTGTTTGATTTTGGTTGTCACTGTGTGTGTACTGTTATACTATGTAAAATTAAACGGGTTGCTAATTTGGCGGGAAAATTACTGATAATCTGAAAATTTTACATTTTGCGTTTCCTTCGGTGAAATTTTTTAAAAGTTTGCACAGTTCAAGAGGAAGCTGTTTCCTTTGTAATACCCTTCTTCAAAAAAATTCTGTCGGACAAATTTTGCTTAATGTTAAAAAAACATTAAATTTGGTGATATTATTATATCTGAACAACTCTACATTTATTTTGCACTGAAACGTTTTTCGTAGCAATTTCCATAAGACTGCGATGTTTGAAGAAATTTCACCGAAGAAAACTCGAGAAATGGCAGAAAAAAGTTGTAAAATACGGGGGGGGGGGAAACGTTTATCTTTTAGACTCGTTGTTATGGCAACGATATTCATACAGTAACTAACAGCGCAAAATTAATTGCGAGAATGTTACAGTATTAACCTCGCTGGAAAGCTTCATGAACATAAGTCACAGGGGAAGGGAACTGGGCTTCGATAAGCATTTTAGTTAAACATAGTTATGCATTATATAAAAACCTTAGTGAGCCACCTTAAATGAACGAATTTTAGTTATGCTGTGGAACTTTGGAAGGACAAAATTCGGAGATGTCTATAGTCAAAAAAGAAATAGGAATTGAAATGACGAAAAATATGTTTTCTCTTGTTATTGTGCAGTATTCTACATTTATGCATTTTTGTTTTATAATTTAGCTATTTAGTTATTTTGAAGACTCAAACTATGTCTATTTGGTGGTCGAGCTTTGTCACAATGGTGAAGTAAACAGGTTTATGAAGAAAACAGGAAAATCTTTTTCAGAATCCCAAGGTACTTACTTTCACTATCACATAACATTGTTAGAATACATTAATTATACAGTATATATATACTGTCTTTTTTGAAATGTCCTGAGATCGAGCAGACCAGCCCCAAGGTGTGCACGCATGGTGAAAGGAACTCTCCTAAGTTTATGAAAAGTTTTTCAGTTTTGTGTTCCCGATGTCTGTCAATGAAATAAGTTAATATGACTGGTCTATACAATAGGTGTTGTAAATGTTGCCTATTTTTTGTAAATTAGTTGTTTTTTTATTTTTGTTGTCTTGTTTTGTTGTGTGTTTTGTTTGGGGTTTTTTTTTGGGGGGGGGGGTACAGTGTAATTATTACTGAAACTACAGTACTAAACTAAGAGTTACGAAAAAGTTAAAAAAACATATTTTGAGAGTTAAATTAACTTTTTGACGGCTTATCCGACTGCGATATTTAACAGTTATACCATGAGCTCGAGTCGTATATGAGCTCATAGCCAACGAGGCGCTTCGCCGAGTTAAAATAAATGGAATTTATCAATTTACATCAATTTTATTTACAGCACGTACGATACTGGCTCAAGTAGTGAATGGATTACTGTATCTTCATTCTCATGGTATCCTACACAGAGATCTGACACTGGCAAATTTACTTCTCACTAAAGATATGAATATTGTAAGTTCTGGGTTGATTGAAACATATAGTTAATAGAAAATAGACATGGTTTGGAAATTCGGCAAACTTCAAAGCGGTTAACAAATCGAGCTACGATTCATGTTGAAAGGTACCTGAAGGTGCACAAATCCTTTGTTTCAGCTTTGTCAATATTTAAACAGTACGGTTGAGCGATTGAACCCAAACGTTGCTATTGGATGATTTCTTCATGATACAGAAAACACAATATGTTCGGTAACCGCATAGTTAATAGAAGATATACATGGTTTGGAAACTCGTCCAAAGTGATTGTTCTAATGTTTTTTGTTCAAGTTTATGGAAATTTGTGAATTTCACGGTATTGTATTTTCTGTATAATGAAGCAGTCATCCAGTAGCAACGATCGGGTTTAATTAGTGAGTTGCTTCATCGTCACGTGTTGTGGTGCTTCATCGTCACGTGTCCATAGAATTTCCTTCCATATAAGGAACTCCATTGTCAGTTCAACATGATCATGCTTCATGTTGAAAGACAATAGAGCTTCCAAACCATGTATATGTTCTATTAACTATGGTAACCACACATTTCCACTAGATAAACCTGGACAAAAACATAAAACAATGACTTTCGTCGAGCTTCCAAACGATGTTTACTTTCTACTAACTATGATTGAAATTTGTTATAGTTACATTATATGGAGTGTTTTAATTTAAAAAGGCATGCATGCTGTAAAAATATACATTTTATGACGTATTAAAGGCAAAAGAATTATGTATCGTTATAGAAAATTTCGGATTTTGGCCTGGCGACGCAACTTCAAATGCCAAATGAAAAGCACTACACAATGTGTGGAACTCCGAATTTTATATCTCCGTAAGTACATTAATTATACTGTATGTACCTGCATGTATATCAAACTAAAAGTGCTTTATGAAGCCACCTAGGACATATGCATGGCTATGTATAACTGTCGAAAATTCGATTTGTAACTGGAATTATGCATATATGTTTTTCATGAGTTTTTCTAAATTACAATAGGGCTGAGGGCCTATCAAAAAACATTTTATTAAAAGCCCAGCCTATAGTTGAGATTGTATTCCAATACCGTAGAACCCCGAAAGTAGCGTCCCTAGCTGTTACTTTGGGATTTATTCGCTATTGGGGGTCGCTTTTTCAGGACTCTTTGGTAATTTAATATTTACGAGAAATCAACATTACTTTACATCGTGCGTCAATTTGCTTGAGGAAGTATTCATTACGGTGCACGGTGAACATAAGGCGGCGCGTAATCTCTCGAAAAACAGCTATGACTCTTGGTGTAAATAAATAGAGTCCTGCGACTAGGCAGTATTTTAAATCAAAATTAAAAGATGGTAAAGTGCTGAGATTCTTAGCAACAACATACTGAGTCTTGTATTAAGACGTTTATATATAGTTTATCGGTACTTCCAACAAAGCGAATGCATCTTATTGCTGCATACTTTGATTTTGCCTGCGTGCAGACTCATATTACATGATAACGATGTATATAGCTAACATCAACATATGAGTCTGCACGCAACATATGAGTCTGCACGCAACATATGAGTCTGCACGCAACATATGAGTCTGCACGCAACGTATGAGTCTGCACGCAACATATGAGTCTGCACGCAACATATGAGCCTGCACGCAACATATGAGTCTGCTAACTCTGATACTCGGGATCGCCCACTAAGTATACACTTATTTTTTGAATCCATACCATAGATCCATACCCACAAAGAATATTTTGATACTGTAGCATTTGGTAGTTTTATATATCAGTGGTACTTCAACTTTTCTCTGAGGGGTTTTAGTTGTAATATTATTGTAGTACAGCACTCAAGGGTGTATCACTCACGAAAACAGCTTACGAGAGTTTTGGAATTTTTAGGATTTTTTAGATTTTTGCTGATTATGTTAGATTTTTGCGGATTTTCAATTAAAAGTGTATGACGTTTACGACAGCATTAGTCCACGGGCTTTAGGACAGGCTCGATATGGCTCGAGTGAAAAGTTGTCTCAGCATACAATTGTTAACAAAAATTTGTGTGTTTGTCGCGCCTTAATGTTTAATGAACTTGCTTATCTATAATACAAAGCGTACGGTACCTTGGATTGCTTGAAATACGCTACAATCCTCCTCGTGAGTCCTCATGAATATTCTTCGATTTGAACGGCCATGTTTACCCGACCCATGCAATCTTTCAAACTGTCATTGGGTCGGGTAAACATGGCCTTTCAAATCGAAGAATATTCATGAGGACTTACGAGGAGGATTGTAGCATATTTCAAGCAATCCAAGGTACCGTACACTTTGTATAAGCAAGTTCATTGAACATTAAGGCACGACAAACACACAAATTTTTGTTAATAATTGTATGCTGAGACAACTTTTCACTCGAGCCATATCGAGCCTGTTCTAGAGCCCGTGACTAGTCACTGCAGTGGATGAGATGCTCTATACAATCAAATTTATATTCTAATGTAACTAGAAGTTAGAAGAGTGTTTCACTCGAACAGTTGATGGAAGATGTGTCTGGGCAAGACCCAAAATACGAGAATAGTTGAAATGGCATGAAGGTCAAGGTACTTAATACTACTATAAGGTTTGAGTACTGCCGAAATTATTGAGCGTAGTTTCTAACGTTTCGAGCGAAGGCCCATTTGTCAGAGAGAAACGTAAATAGTATCAAACAGCGAGCTTATATAAGAAAGATAAACATTAATTATGATGCGAAAAAATTATCCAATCAGAGCAAAATAACAAATCAATAATGAGATGTGAAAGACTTACTAGTATAGCTGATTATTGGATCAAGGGTAATGGATTAAAATTACTTTTATAGCATTCTCTTTTGTTGTCTGGGCGCACGAAAGATGACAATAAAACTGCGAGACATCACGCGGTAGCTGTTCGTATGAGGCGGGCTGGTTACTGGGCTGATTTTATCTCACGAAAATCTTTCTTTGACTACAAAAAAGATTTAGAACACCCTGCGTGCTATACTGTAACTACTTAAAAATCAGTAAGCCAATTTTGCTTTGATTCTTATGTCATTTTGCATTTCTTAACGTCGTAATCAGATTTTTATGACGTAAAATCAACCTGGTGACCGGGCTAGCTTGCCTATATGAACAGCCCCTACAAACTTCGAATTCTGGTTAAAACAGATCTGTTGTTATGAAGAGGCATTTGTCGGAATTATTCAACGAATAAAGTTATTAGCTTGAAAGATTATTCTTAATAATAATACTATTTACTGAATGGAGTTAAAGTTTGGAGATTACTTTGTCATTATCAGCTTTGAGCTTATAATATTATTCACGACAAGTCTAAGAGTAGAATTAACTTGATTTCGCTGCTACGATTACCCAGATTATTTAGCGCCAACACCTTATATGATGCCCTTGTCTAGCTCGAGGTCAAGGTTGATTAAGATAGGCCCACATTATTCTACTAGACCGGCGGCTGTGGGTCAAAAACTAGCCTAGAAATGAAGTTTCGCTGGACACATTTAAAGAATACGATTTCTTTAGTGAAAATGCATTTAAATGCGATGCAGATGCCAAATCAACTAATTGGCCCCGGAGTTAACAACCAGTTTGGTCAATAGGGGGGGTGTGCTAAATAATGACGTCATCTGTTGTTGGAAAAAATATAAATTTTGGAAATCTACAAGTTAAACATTTCTGCCAGATAGATCTATATAAGTGGACAAAAAAACTCAATTGCACTAATTACTTTCAGTCATTCGTTACAGAAATATCGTACACCAAAGTTTTTGAAAATTGCTGACTAAGCATTTTTTGTTTGTTTTATATGTCCAAATGGTTCATTTCAAATCCTTTATTTTTCTACCAGTAAAGTTCCTGTTAACAGATCATCTCTTAGAGAAAGGCTTAAAAGATTTACATAGCACTAGTATCTTTAATTCGGCACTCCAGTATGTGCATCAAAAGATGGTAAATTTCTTTAAAAAATGTGGAGTAAAATTTGGAGAGCAAGCAAAAACTAGATTTTCTGCCACACTCCTAAGCATTCAATGAATCATCCAGATCCTTAAAAATTAAGCGTAGTATCAAAATGCCACTTCAATCAATAGTATATCAAAGCAAAAGAACAACTAAACGCTTATTTTGTAGTACAATGACCTTCTGAGGTGCCTAAAAACTGGACAATTAAAATAGTTGTGGCAGAAATGAAGAAATAATTAGCAACGTTTCTTGTTTTTCAACTGGACGTTTGTTTAATTTTAACTTGATTTCCACAGTTTGTCGATTACCATTTTAAGAGAAAAGCTATCATCCTTTAATGGACAGACTTGAGTGCAGAATTTAAGGTACTAGGGCAAAAGAAATATTTTAGACCATTCTCTTAAAGATGGTCTCTCAATAGAAGCTTTGCTGGTAGAAAAATAAACGAGTTACAATGAACCATTTAGAGATACAAAATAGATAAAAAAATGCTTAGTCAGCATTTTTCAAAAACTTTGGTCAACGATATTTCCGTAACGAATGACTGAGAGTAATCAGTCCAATTGAGTTTTTTTGTCCACTTATCTAGATCTATCTGACAGAAATGTTTAACTTGCACATTTCCAAAATTTATATTTTTTCCAACTACATATGACGTCATTATTTAGCACACACCCTTTTTGACCAAACTGGTTGTTAACTCCGGGGCCAATTAGTTGATTTTACATCTGCATCGCATTTAATTGCATTTCCACTAAAGAAATCTTATTCTTTAAATGTGTCCAGCCAAACTTAAGAATATCGAGGCACAGCCACCGGCCTATACGGAACGGAACTCGACGTCGCATTATTTTACGGAACGGAAGCTTACGCATGTGTAATACTAGTGTAGTGAAAATATGTCTATTATTGTATTTGTTATTTTTGTGGGAATAATTTTAGCAAATATAGTTTATTCAGATAATACCATGATCGCCTCGGATTCTTTTGTTCTCTTAGGGAAATTTAATCGCTAAATTCCCCACGTTTATTTGTTTGAAAACTACTCATGCATACAAATTAGGGAAAATTTCTAATTTTTCCTCCAAAACGGGGAAAAATTAGAAATTTTCCCTAATTTGTATGCATGAGTAGTTTCCAAACAAATAAACGTCTCACACAACAAAATAATGACTTTATTATACATGTTTAAGTTAAGATATAGTACACAATTTTCCATCAAGAGCTTGTTGTAGAGGTTTAAACTCCGCCGAGCGAAACAAATTCTTGTTTGGATGAAGCGACTCCACAGTTCGATTAAGACCACAGAACAGACTGTATAACACTTCATGACGGTATTCACCTCGATCTTTCTTCCTTACTTCCACGGCAAATCTGCTCAGCCAGTAGTTTATGTCCCTTATGGTTAGACAATCCAAATCTGGTACACGTCTGAATTCTTCATCCTCTGCAACAAACTGATTGAACTCCTTATTCCTCGCTTCTGCCCACTGTCTATAAACGTTTCTGCTCCACATGGTGTGTTTTTTAGTATTCAAAGGTGTTCTATTTTCTCGGACATTCTGAACATCCTTTTCTGTGACAAATGCAAAACGGTTCTCTGCCATGATCTCGCCTGCCTTACTCACTTTGAATCGATATCCAATGTGCCTCATATTTATACACATGTATTCATCAATTTTTGATGGCTTTATTCCCAAGCGAGTCCTTACAATTCAAATGCTATTTCCTCATTAATCATGGTATTACAAACTAATACCATGATATATCGGGAAATTAGTGATTAAATGTCCCTCACCCTCGGCTTCGCCCTCGGGAATTCCACAAACCTCCCTCGGCTTCGGAGACATTTAATCACTAATTTCCCTCATATCATGGTATTACTTATAATTAATATATAAATAAAATATTTTCAATTAATTGTCTTAAAGAAAATAATAGTGATGACCTTGTATGTTTTGGTCCTACGGCAAAGTCTCCGTTCACACTAAACGTTTTTCTGCGTTTTTGTATTGTTTACTGTTCTCAAGGGAATCGAGAACAATCAGCTCATTACTTGAAACAAAATAAAAACGCAGAAAAAACCCGTTTTCGTCTAAACGAATCCTTTAGTCAGGTCCTTGTGTTTCTAATTGAAAAAAATATTACACAAGGACAATGCTCGAAAGGCACATTTTAAACGCCATTCTACCCCCCTCCCCCCTAAAAACACACAAAATAATGGTAGGCAGTTTATTACAATGACTAATATGTACCAGGCACTGACAAATATCAGGGGCACTCCGCTAGAGGATGTTCGCTTGTAATAGTTACAATGACTAAAATCTACTATTAAACACTAACACTAACAAATGTCATGAGAAAAGGATGTTCGCTTGTAATAGTTCGATTACGTCAAAGGACAAAGGGGACGTATTAATATCGCATCAATATGTCATTGGTTACTGAATAAACATTTATAGGTGATACAATATCAATATGTTGCCTCAAGATGCTGTCTGTTGGTAACTTTCCTGTAACGCATGGTGCAAAGTCCTGGTAATTTGAAATAGAAAAGTTTAAATTCCTCAGATTACATGCATATTCTGAAATACAAATATTCAATGCAGTTGTTCAGCAGGGCCGTATCGAGGGGGTTTGGGCGCCCAAACCGAGGTGCCCAAAAAATACAAACCATGTACTACAATACTACTTCAGATGTTTTATCCATATGCCCCAAACAAATAAAACATCTGTAACCAGTGTCTGATACATGTGTCGCTTTTCAGACGCATGGAATTTCCAGTAAATGCATAAAAACTATTCCAATGTATAATTTCGAGCTTCAGCGAAAATATAATATCATCGTATAAAGTTACGACACACGTTACTTTCGTCTGCCAGACTTGCACATTTAAATGCACCGTATAAACAAGGCCTATTTAATAAAAGCTCTGAAGAATTGCTTATTTACCTGTATCATTGGTGGATAAAAGCTAAACTAAAACTGCTAAAAAAAAAAAGATCTTGCCGAATCTAAAATGGTGGGGGGAAAATTCACAAGTGCGTCCTGGGAAAAAAAATATTCTTCAGCAATATGGGTAGACTGAAAGCCAGCCGCCGATCTCATCTCGTTCTCACTAGTCTAATATTGTACAATATGGGTACCGAAAAAAAATTCATGCCCAAACAAGATCCCCCTCCCCCCCTCAAAAGTCAAATGGTTGACCCCTTATTGGTATATCTCACATGTTACGTCATATGACATCATCTTTATAGTAAAATTAAAGACGTTGATTACGTCATGTGACGTCATTGTTCCGCCATCTTTGATTGCCCAATATATATTTTATTTATGACTTTAATAAATAGTCGTACATATTACAAAGTGTATGGAAACATATGGTAGAATGCAAAAATTAAAAACCTTTAATATAAGTGGTGAAAAACAAATGCCCAACATTTTAATTTTCTGAGTTGTTTTTGGAAGGTCGAGAAAGTAATTTTTGGTCGAATTCAATATCCATTAGTCAAAAAGAAAAAATAGAAAAATTATAGAATTACAACCAAAATAAACAACTATTATGCAAACTTTTTACAAATCTTTTTGGCTGGGATTTGATTGTTCGAGGACGTAAATAGAAACATTTCTCTGCTTTTGGTTTGCATGCCGGCAAAGTAGACAGCTTGTCTTCTGGAGGTTTCCTTAAAAAAGATCGTAAGCTTCCGTTCCGTAAAATAATGCGACGTCGAGTTCCGTTCCGTTCCGTAGAATAATGTGGGCCATTAAGATACACATTTTTTACGCCAGAAAATTTATCTAGACATTGTCATATTCCGAAAAAAATTAAGAAGTGTTTGATTATTTCCCTTGCATTTGATTGGTTACTTTCAACATACATCAATCTTTTGATATTTATATAGCTTGCGAAAGTAGTAGCCAGCGGGTTATACCGCTGAAGCTTGGTAAACTCACTAGTGGGTCAATAGCTAAGGGATAAACTCGGTTTCTGATTAGAGTTCAGGTTTTTCTTTGGGTTAGGCGACATTACAAGATAATCACGAAGGCAGCCATCTTGAATAAGTAAAATTGGGCATTTCACTCGATTACATAGCATGTTCTAAGGATTTTGGGTAATTAAGGATTCTAAGGATTCTGCTTACATAGGCAAATTTCCAACAAGCGAGCCCAAAATATTATTCTGCCTCCAGCGGCACCTTTGCAAGCAATCTCGTACCCAGAGCCTGCGATCTTCTTGGCCACCACCAAGAATCCAACCATTGTGACGTCACTTGCGGCGTTTCCCGCAGTTTAAATGGGCAAATAAAAACAACTAAAGCCGTAATGGCAATTTCCGTAATTGCTTTGGTTAATAGTTAAGCTAATTTGCATTTGTAAATTTGAAGATAAACGTAAACACACCAACTGGATCAATGGTTGACACGATTGTTAGTTTCGTTGAATAGAAATGTAGCCTGCAAGATTACGCTGGTAACGCGGGGATTGGGTAACATGTTCAATATATGTTCGACAAAATAGCGGATGTTCGCACTGATGAGCGACTAAATTATTCAAAGGCAAAATGTAGAATTAAATTCATATTCAATAGTCCAGTCAAATGTGCGAGGAAAACTGAATGCTGCCATTAGAGGATGAAGGCTTGTTTTAGACGAATTTTAACTCTTTTGTTTGGCGGCGTTCAATTTTCCTCGCATTTCTGGCCCCAATGGCCCCTCTAGTCTTATATTATGATCTCTATGGACCATTAATCCAGCTGGTGTGTGTGTGTGTGGGGGGGGGGGGGGGGGGGGGGGGAGGTACGCGGGCTCACAACGGCTGGAATCGATCGCAAAGATGAAGAAAAGGAAGGTACAGCGGTTCATTTTCTCGTGAGTCGTGACGTCACGATGGTGCTGGGGATAGGACACGAAAATTGGCGAGTTCACCCCTCCCCCCTGGCGTCATTGCCTTAAGTTGTTAGACTAGCGACTAAATACTAGAATGGCTTTAAATAGCTCGATGTTTACTGGTGTTTCTAGCACGGCAAACTCGGTTTCTGACTAGGGTTAGGAGTTTTATTTGACCTTATAAGGTAACCACAAAGCCAGCCATCTTGAATAAGGCTTGGTTACTTAATCAAACTTACAAAAAGCGAGCCCAAAATATTATTCTGCGTGTCGCAGCGGTCGCGCAATAGACTGGGGCGGCCAAATAGAATTTTGGTGTCAGAATGGTCAAAAGTCAGACCAGTGTGTCACTTTTTGGTATTTTATAGTTTTTATTTTTATTTTATTTTATTCATACGTTCTGACTCGTACATCTAAGTTCTTGCATATTTGCAATTCCTCCTTAAAAATCTCGGCCTTTTCACTCTATAAAAACACTTCTATACCCTTTTTGAGAGCCACACCCTGCCCTCCTTATTTATTAAAACAGGCGTTAAACAATTCACGCTTACTTGTTAATAATATCTAATTTCAGCTGCGTATTCTTTCTGTGATTCAAATGTTATGTAAAGTTCAATATGATGCTTATTTTTTTCTAGGGAAGTTGCAACTCGTGGTCCTCATGGCATGGAGTCTGATGTATGGTCTGTTGGATGTATGCTTTATACTTTGTTAGTTGGAAACCCTCCATTTGAAGTGAGTGCTTGCCTATGTCATGTTTTATTGTGTGAAATTATTTTTATGTAATATATCCAACACGAGTCAGTGTTCTTCCTCCGATTTCTAAATACAGCCAAGTAGGTTGAAAATACGAGGCGAAGCCGAGTTTTTTTAACCAGCTTGGTTGTATTTAGACATCGGAGGATGAACACAGACGAGTGTTGGATATAGCTTCTCAAACGAATCGATATTTTAAGAGAAAATCGACCTCAAAGTTTGCTAAATTTGACCGTAATCTTCCTCCGATTTCCAAATACTGATTAAATATTGATTTATTTTGAATTTTCTTCAGGAACTATTAATGAGTTTGAGAAGTCATGTGATAGTATGCTATAGATACATGTATATACGGAAATAACATCGTGTCTCTATTGGGCTTCTATCGCGTTTTGAGGCATCAGTGATTTATTTTATATTATTTTATATTAACTATTTTACACAAGCAATCTAGTCGAGTCATTCACTGCGTGCAGCGTCGTTTTCGACCGTATCTGTAGTTTTGAGTCTTGAGAGTTTGACAGTTTTGACAGGATAAATTTACATCAATATAAAATAATGTTTAAGGTCTATAGTATTGGTCCAATGACTTACACTCCTACAGTACTCTATACAATTATGAAGACGGTCACAATTATAAGATGTCAAAAGATGATAAAAAATACTATAAATTAAAACGTGGTGTTTACCCGAGCTAAATTGTCACAATCCAAAAAAAAATCCAAGAAATTACAAACAAAGTATATTTTTGTTAATAGCGTTAAGATCGAATGAAGCTAGAAGCTACTGCATGTGTAAAAATATTGTTGTTTTGATAAAACGTATAATGTTGCATATACATGTACATGTACACTGAACTGTGGTGTCTCACTTGATCATACTACAATGCTCAGTCTAAGTCATGATTGAACTTCTTATCTCTTTTAGACGGAGGCCGTGAAAAAAACTCTGAAGAAAGTTGTTTTTGGAGATTACATCATCCCAGAGTAAGTATAGTGTTTTGTAGCCCTATGCATGCAGAAAAAGAAAAAGTGAGAAGGGCTCCGCTCGAAACGTCAGTATTTCGTTGACAAAACTAATCTCGGCAGTTTAACACCTTTTCACTTTGCTTTATCTAAAACACTGCCTACCCAGCGCTGTACTTTTTTATCTGCAAGATAGAAAGTTCGGGTTCAATTCTACAACGGATTTTATATTTAAGCGGTTCCCTCCCTCCCCTTCCCCCCACGGTAGCAAACCATGGAACGTGTTTATATATGCTTTTCACAATTTTTGGACGTTCCACGAGGAATGAGGTTTCAAGAAATATTCAAGATTAAAACACAATTAACTAAAATATTAATGTATTACCTGCCCGCAGAATGGCATAAAGCAGAGAATGACTTAACAAATGATTTGGAACGAGAGTTGTGGATTAATTAAAAAAATCCTTGTGCCGCTCCAGATCTATAATATTAAAAACTATTACTGACAGCAACTCTTAAAAGTGTACTGGGAATGGAATAAGATCGAATTGTTAATTTCATTCACTCAACGATATACGACAAAATGGAGAACTCTTGACTAGATTGGGAGACGTCTGTTTTTGAATTGGTGGAAAGTAGCCAGGCTAAATTAACGATTGCCAGTACATGCAGTAATTATTGTTTCGCTGTAACGGAGTAACTGACGTTTTATTAAGTAGCATGTTCACTGAGTCACTGAATCAGATTTATCAATCGTAGTTAGCTATGGTAGTAAATGCCATTAGGTATTTTCTATTTTTGTTCAAATTTATGTTCCTTTTCGTTAGTTTTGTGTCACCCGAAGCTCGTGATTTGATTACTAAGCTGTTGAAAAAGGTGAGGTAATTTTATTAATTTAGTCCTATGATTGATTCTTTAAAGGCTTTCATTAGGATAATCGTATAATTATCCCGTACGTGCGCATGCGCCAGCAGAGCCGCAAAGGTAAAATAATTTGTTTGTCTGTCCGTCTTCCGCACGAAGGTAGAAGACGCCCCTATGGGTAGGTATACGTAGCGGTACATCATAGAAATAATAGACCTTAGAATGCGGGCTCTGTCACGTGACAGGGGTCCATTTGAAATTTTATTTTGCCCTTATAAATCCGCCATTTTGAATTTTGCAAGGAGTTGGGATAAAAATACAACATTGATCACCTTTCAAAATAAAGAATTGGAGGACGTTTCATAAGGATGCATAACAACAAATCAGCCACATACACATGATCATAAAATAAAACAATTTGCAGGACACTTGCTTTATTAAATGTACTAAAAAGTAAAAACTATAACAGTTTTCACAGTATAAGTTCAAAATTATACTTCGATCAATTCACCACAATTAAAAAAAGCAACAAAAAGACACCCTCATGCAAAACTTGAAACTCAGAAATTGTCTGATAAAACCTGTTTAAAAGAAAAGAAAATAGTCAGATACGTAAGGGAAACTATGAGGAAAAAAACACGGATTTAAGATGTCAATAATAGATGATGTCGAAAAGACTGATGTACAGGCGATACAGATGTAATAAACATATTTTATATTTCACAAATCTCCAGCCAGAAATCCCTATTAGACTAGATTAAAAAAACAACAAAACACTTACTGTCTCCTTGATTAATCCTCCAAATTCAGTCTAAATCACTTGTAAGGTGTGACACAGATTGGCAAGTGGAAATCATTTAAATATAATGTAAACCATTCGTAAAAGCCGCTATCGCTGTCATCGCCATGTATACATCCAGAATTTGATGTTCGAAACGTTTTGGCGAAGGATATTCCACTTCACATGCCTTTATTTAAATTCACTAATCCAGTAAGTTTTCCGGTGCAAAAAACAAAGAAATTCAGTGCTAAAATACTGTACATCCATCGTTCACTCCACAACATCACCAACCGCGGCCGTGTTAAAAACTGTTAAAACGTCCTGGGGCGAGTTCCTTTTTCCCTTATAAATCCGCCATTTTGTGGCGACAATTTTTTGACTGACGGGAGATAGGAGCCCGCGTTCTAGGTATATTATTTCTATGGGGTACATGCTTCATAGAGCAGATCTTGTTCTGGAAAAATTTGTGGATACACTACGTTTATTTTTACTGGGCTGTTGACTCAGGTGTACTCTGACCATTAGAAAAGAGATTGTAATAACCAAACAAAATGTACTTGAGCTAGCACAGCTTAACTTTGCTTAAAGTACTGTTATTTATATTCTTCAGATAGGAGGAATGAGTAAATTTACAAAGATAAAACGTAGTTTGTCTTACACTTATTGAAAAAGCTACTTCGTTTTTTACAGAAAAATACTTAATAAATGAAAAGATGTGCATGCTAAATCATACATGTTGTTTAATGTTTTCCCTTCCAATTAAAATATTATGAACTTCTCGAACTTCTCTTCAACAAACTTCAATTACTATTTTCCATTTTCATGTTTTAGAATCCTGACGATAGATTGCCATTGTCAGGTTAGTTGAACCAACACCTCGATGTAACAATAGCCATGGATATATGTTTTTTATAGATTGAAAATAATATTACTGTCTCCATAAATTTAAATTATTATATTTAAAATAATATGGCTAGGCCCGTTCTTGAATTAAAGTAGTTAAACATGCAGATGCAGTCAAACGGGGTTTCATTTTAAGAGTTCTTTCAAATAAGACAAATTTGAAGTAATATATATCGTTTGATTTAGGTATTCTGGATCATCCGTTTATACTTAGAAGTCAAAAGAATGTCAGTTCAGACTCGTTTAACTCACAGTCACACAATAAAAAGGTAGGTTGTTGCATTGCGGAATCTAATTAATTTGATGACTACAAATTTTATCATCTGCATTTATTTATTTATTTACTACTTAATTTATTTATTTTAAAAATCTTTATACATGGTAACCTAACGATCCGTTTACACAGACGATTTTTGTCATTTTTACGCATGCATACAGTTGCACGCATGACTCCCTGCGGTATTTGGGGGATCTTCAAGATGAAAGCACTCTTCTCACAGACGGCCAACTTGAAGTTTTAAACTTTTAATTCGGTAACTGCATCGAGCAGGTGACAGGCCCCACGTGCACTAATCACTGTTCCACCTGTTCTATCTGTATTTTGTTAGAAGCAGTACGATAGTTATGTTGACAGTGGAAATAGCACGATGGCTACCATGACGACTGGCATTACTAATGGTTACCATTCGAAAGGAAGTATCCATGCAAATAATAAGCCTCTGGATATTCAACCTCATGGAAGAACTGACGAGGATTGGACAAGACGAAATCCGTATCATCCCTCCTCACCCCCCGTAAAAGAACGATCCAGGTAGGTAGACCTAGAATGCGGGCTGTTACATGACAGGAATCGAAATTTTATTTTGCCCTTATAAATCCGTCATTTTGAATTTTGCAAGGTTGGGAAAAGGGTCACGTCAGCGCAGCTTTTTGTCCTCTCAAAAAATATTTTAAAAACTATAAATCCGTTGTCCACTCCACATGGTCACGAAAAATAAAGTCCTCGGGCGAGTCTTTATAAATCGACCTATCGACCAAAAAAAGTCCTCGGGCGAGCCTTTATAAATCAACCATTTTGACTCCCTATAGTGGAGTCACTTTTGACTGATACGAACCCGCAGGTCTCATTCTAGGTCTCTTATTTCTGGGTAGACCGACCGACTAACCGACCGACTGACTGACCGACTGACTGACCGACTAGCCTGCGAGTAGGCTCTCCCAACGCGGCGCTGTGAAATGAGAGCCTGAAACAAACCTAGGGGTAAATCAACAACGCCCACTTAATTAATATGCAAATGTCGCGAATCAAACCAATCACATTCTTCCGGAAGTCGGTGTGAAAACCCTCATTCACAGCACAATCCAATCTCGTTCCTAGAGCCCACGTTCCCCCACCCGGGAAACGAGAGACTCTGGGATAATCCGTTTCAAATCACAGGATTCTTATTATTTCGGTTGAGGTACGCATGCGTAAATATCCGAGCGGAATTTGGATAGTATGTTCTCCTTGTTTGACTTTTCCCCAAACAAGTCAATGGGGTTGCTGGCGAAGCTCGAATTACAGCATCTACACACATACGGCGAAGATTCGCGGCAACGTCTTCACTGGAAAGTCTTGTCGTCCGACATCTTTGTTATTTTGGTTTTATTAATTCTACTTCTGGTCACTTCAGACCAACTCATGCTCACTATTCAGCCAATAACGTAACGATTTGAAACGGATTATCCCAGACTCTCTCGTTTCCCGGGTGGGGAACGTGGACTCTGGGAACGAGATTGAGCACAATCCGAAGATGTTAATTTCACACTATCAACTATACACGTTACTGAAAACTCAAAGATCTGTTATAAGAAAGCCAGAAGCAATGTAACGCATCTCACGAGTTAGGAGTTCAAAATATTCAACTTTCGACTAAAAACCTGTAGCGAAACAGTTTAGCGATGCGTGCTAACGTCTCAGTTTTAATGTACCAAGATTGGATCATGACACCGTCAGATCTTAGTTTTATAAGTTTGCTATCTCTAATTTGTGGAAGACAAACATAACTTTGATTTTAAAACATAACTTAAATGAACATAATATATCTAGACACTTTCAGACGCTTTCAAAGATAGCCGACGTATAGAACCAGGTGCCGTGCGTATAAACGGCGATATATTAATAGTTAAGAAATTCAAGTGTTTTATCAAATTTAGCAAGACTTTCCTTCTGGCTGTTGAGTTGAAAAACTGGGTCATTCTGAACTGAATAACTGGTAGCCTGCGAACCAGCCGGCTCTCCTTTTCGACTTCGATAATTACCAGAGGTACTGGCTAACTGGCGCACAAATTGGATAATATCAATAGTTAAGTTCCAGACACTTAGCACAGACATTTAATGGCAGAAAGAAACTTCGTTTGAAAAACTTACCTCATTTAGAAATAATCTTTATTACACGAATTAAGTGAATGTGTAATCTCCTCTTATTAATATATTTTGAAGTTTTGAACGGCACATATTAGAGAGCTTAAGCATACAGACGTTTTTGAGAGACGGACGGTGACCGGAAGAACAGGAGTACAATACAGAACTACTGAACCGCGTATTCTTTGAAAATACTTTTTTACCCAAAACAAAGGCTATGAATAATCACATATCTAAACTGTTAGCTTATAAGCTTAAATTTCATCTTTATTCCTTTATTTTATATTGCAATGTAATGAAATTATCCCCCTTAAAATACAAGTTTCAGTCTACTTTAAAAGTATGTCTCATTGTAGTAAAACAACGATGACAGGCCTCAACGTTCTAGAAGTTCCCGTCGTCTCAAGAACGTGAAAATGCTTTCAATGACGTCTTGTGTAGAACGACGACGGCGTTCACTTTGCTCTTGGGATTTTAAATTGCTCATTATCATTGTTTTGAATGAAAAATGCTATTGAATTCAATCGCCGTCCGTGGCTCTAAGGGGCCGATTACATGGACCGGGCTAGCCCGGTTAACCGGGCTAGCTCGGTTAACCGGCTAAACACATGTTGTCTTAACATTTCGATTACATGGCAAGCGGGCTAGCCCGGTTTGCCGGATCCCGCTTGTCGCAACCGGGCTAGCCCGGTTAACCGGGATGAAAATGTCCATGTAATCGTTTTCAGCCCGGCAAACCGGGCTGAAAAACTGTTGAACTCGCTTCGATACGCGTTCGTTTGCTTGACTGTGTGAATAAATAGTGCTGAAAGGAACTGAAATAGAACATCAACGTTGTTTGTGTGTTTTGTGATCAAAGCGAAGATTTAATAAATTAATTAGTCTTCGTGAAGACGCTTTCCTGGGTTAGCTAAGACTTTAACAATCTTTTTAGTAACGATGGGCTTACAAAATAAATAATAGACTAATTAGTGTAAAACTGAAGTAAAACTAACGTAGCTTTGCCCTTATTTACTTGATAATTGCGAATTTCGGCCTGAAATCATCCCGGCTTACCGGGCTAGCCCGCTCCATGTAACTCGACTGACTGACTGACTGACTGACTGACTGACTGACTGACTGACTGACTGACTGACTGACTGACTGACTGACTGACTGACTGACTCACTGACTGACTCACTGACTGACCGACCGGCTGACTGACCGACCAGCTGACTGACCGACCGACCGGCTGACTGACCGACTGACTGACTGACCGACCGACCGGCTGACTGACTGACTGACTGACTGACTGACTGACTGACTGACTGACTGACTGACTGACTGACTTTCATTATTATTTTTTCTATTTTCTTTCTTTTTTCCAGCCACTATCACACATCTCAATCGTCCAGGCAATTCACTTCTGACAGTGGACCAACTCCTCCATACAAACAACATCTTCACTCTACTTCTTGGCTCAGTAATATTTCTCAGAAACTGAAGAAAAATAGCAAATTCTCAGTGGACGATAAGTAAGTATCTCAGTCACATCAATTACAATGTTTTTGGGGAAACAGTTAAGCAAAACAAAAAGTGTAAAGTAATGATAATTTAGCACCTCAACATAACATCAAACAATGTTTTATAAAAAAATTAATTAATAAGAAGCAAAAAATTAAGGTGAATCGTATGCATGTTATAGGAGCTTACTCTCATAGAAAAATGATAAATTTGCATCAAACATTACTTGTATGAAAGTTAAGAAAATAAGTAAGAACCTTAATTACACCAAGCAATATTTTGTCCAAGACACCATTTACTCCAAATAAAATAAACGAGAAAGAGTGTTTCATCAGGTAGCGAGTATTTTATACCTGATAAAACACGAACTGCGAATTTATTGAACGGCTTTAAAAACGAACCATCATTTTGTAAGTTCATTGGCGTAAAATATTCGAACATTAACCTTTGTGTACCGTAAAATCCTACAGAAAATGTGTCTCTACATATATAACACTCAATAAACATGATGGTTTGTTTTGTTTTTCATTTATGAATTATTAATATTTTGAATTAATTTAGAGAATTTCCATCACGCTCTACTTCGACGTCTTTGTCCCACCTAAACCATCTTTCATCGGATCATGGCAGAGGATACCCTAGCTCGTCTGAGAAATGGTGCAATACTTATCCAGTATCTAACGACAACCAGTTGAGCAATGGTGTGTTGAGGAGAGAACCTCATATTTCCCATCAGCAAGTACTTTCTAGTTCTGATTATCATACTCGAGGAACCTCTAATGTCAACTCAGACGCTGGCATTCAGTGTAGTTTGAAAGTATCTTGTGCTGAAAGTCCTCGTAAAGATATCAAAAAGTCTTACGATACGAATAACAATAGACGAAACAGTGGTCAACATGAAGCTAGTCAGAAAAGAACGAAATCTATAAGTGACATTGTTGAACCATTGAACGCACAACGTCTTAAACCGATCAGACAAAAAACAAGAAATGCTGTTGTTGGTATAACGGAAAGCAACGAAGTTTGTTTAGAGTTTCTTCAACCAAAGGACAATCAGGACTACGTGATGGAAGTAATACGGATTTCTTGTAACGGAATGAAAATTACTACATATATACCTAATGGTAAACGTGGAGTATTGCTCTCATCTAGTCCACCATCCTTACCTAGCAATACGAGAGCTATATCGAGTTATCTGTATTGTTCATTGCCGTTTAAATACTGGAAGAAATATCAATACGCGTCACGATTTGTGGCTTTAGTGCGAAAGAAAACTCCCAAGATCACACTGTACACGAAACATGCGAAATGTATGCTCATGGAGAATTCACCTAATGCTGATTTTGAGTCTTGTTTCTATGACGGTAAGAAATCTTTTCACTAGATATAATACTGAATAGATAAAAGGGAATTCAGTGAAGCTATAAGAAGAGAATTCCTAAAGGCACAATGTCACTATAGATGCAAACTTGAAGAGAACATGATTAAAATTATGGTGAATATCAAACACTTCAAAACTTGGACTACATAGTTCAGAAGAAAATGCATATTGATTTAATTTATTTAACGTTTTCAGTATGTCATTTTAGTAATATCGTTTTTCTCTCGCCCAAAACTGTCAATTAAGCGGTAATTTGTGTTAGGGGATCGTGAACAGCTGACAGTTTGGAAGACTTTCAATTAAATGTACATTCAGCTTGTATATCTTAAATACACATTTGCTGAAGCCATAGATTTAGGCTGGCAAACTTTTTAAACTTTATTGATTTTTTCTCCCGTCAGCTTGTTGATACTTTTTTAATTGTTAATTAGCATCTTTCATTTTTTAAACTTTCAATGTAATATTAGAATAATGATTACATGCAATAAAATAATTTGGTATATATATATATATATATATATATTTCCGAATCCTCAGTCAGAGCCTGCAGCTTCTCGCTTCTGGTTTCCAGCTTCTAAAATACAACTTTTACTATGTACATCCTATGATTGTTTTGCACATTTTTGACGCACAGATCAGAAGTCAGAAAACTCTACATTATAGATGTAATATTCTTAATATTTATATAGATAATAATTGTTTTAACACACCTTCTTCTTTCCTTTGATGTTTAGGAGCCAAGCTCCACCAATCCCGTGAATGTACTCGGATTATTGAACCAAATGGAGTGTCTTACACTCTGGAATCCATGGGAGGATTGGATGGTATTCCGATTGAAATGAGATGTTCAGTTGAACACTTACATTCTTCATACAAACAATGTTTACAGCTGGAACGTGTGTTAAATGTTGCTGAAGGAGATTGTGATGAAGCTCAATATTTTCCTGTCATCGTATGTAGACGACCATTATCTTCCAGAACAACTTCAGATAACATTCACTCTCCTCAAACTACTAGGTATGCTCTAGTTTTATAAGTAATATTTAAAACACGTTCTGCGAGTGTTTTGAATGGCTTAAAAAACGATCACCATTTGGTAAGTCCGTTGGCGTAGTAATTTTGAAAAATAACGTTGTCTAAGGCGAGAAAATCAAAGCTAAAGTTTATGTAAATCAGGAGAAAATTTTATCAGATATAAAACCACGGTACGGTTATGATTTTTCTTTGTGTTTTCCTCATGAATTATTAATGAGTTTTTTAAGTATATAGAGATAATGTACATTTAAATTACAATAAATTTGTATAGTTTCAAGGCTAGGATAACCGCAACAGCAATCGCCAATTACTGCGGATCAATTAACAAACATTACTTCAATAAAATGAAAACAACATAGACTTAGATGATTGCGAATAATATGAAAAAGGAGTCCAACATAAAATTGGAAGAAGACTAAAAACAACAAGTAGGAGTAACACGAAGACTAACAGACATAGTTACACTTAACACAAATTGTTTTCCAAGGTACGCGGGGCTTCGGAGGTGAATGTAGAAAGTAGAGCAGATTGGTAGTATTCTTTTAGTTTGGTATTGAAGGTGAGAGAATAGTGGTTCGAGGTACGTTTGTTCCTCGTTGATTAAACAACACGTTACTTATCAGTTGTGGTGTCGACATCCCCAAAGATGGTGAAATATGCCTGGGTAGTATTCTTTTAGTTTGGTTTTGAAGGTGAGAGAATAGTGGTTCGAGGTACGTTTGTTCCTCGTTGATTAAACAACACGTTACTTATCAGTTGTGGTGTCGACATCCCTAAAGATGGTGAAATATGCCTGGGTAGTATTCTTTTAGTTTGGTTTTGAAGGTGAGAGAGAATAGTGGTTCGAGGTACGTTTGTTCCTCGTTGATTTAAACAACACGTTATCAGTTGTGGTGTCGACATCCCTAAAGATGGTGAACTATGCCTGAATAGAGTGAAGCCATCGGAAACACTGGTGAAAGCTTGTAGTGATTCTGACGTGCGGGAGGAGATTATTACCAAGGCGTTTTCATTGTAATTTGCCTTCCACTGAATCTACATGAATAGTGTAGAACCTGGGTTCATTCAAATTTAGAAATTACTAATATTTCAATTATGGCGGGGAAGAGAACAGACTTACAGCCTAAAGGATTTTTAGATTCTTGCTGTTGATTTTTACAAATCATTAGCGTTGGATTTTTACATTTCATCGATATTAGCTTTGCCATTGAGGACCCTAAAATTTTAGTATGAACTGTTACTGTATATACCCACATATAATTGGTCGAAAAATATTTTTAAGAAAAAATGGGGGCACGCGTCTTTCCCCCTCCCTCCTCCGTGGTATGAACCATAGTGCCCACTATCGTTTGACAGGGTTCCCACGGTCCTTGAAAATCCTGGAATGTTCTTGATTTAAAAAATAAAAAAAACCCAGGCCAGGAAAGTCCTTAAAAATTAGGTCCTTGAAAGTCCGGAATTTTCTGTTATTTTACTGATAATTTAACCATGCTAAAATAACTGATTTCAAACAAAGTGTGTTACTTGCTGGCGATAGCTTAATTATTGACCTAAATAAGTTTACGTGAGAGTTAAGCCCAATTTTCAGCATAATAAAACAATTTCATATTTTTATTTTTTTTTTGCATATCTCGGTCCTTGAATTTTTTTAGAATGTTCTTGAAAGTCATGAAAAAGTCCTTGAATTTCATGTTGTTTGAGGGGTGGGAACCCTGGTTTGAAACTATCCATGTTAAGATGTACGCAAAGTCGTAACGTGATAGTCTGAAGTGTTTTTATCTTACATGTAGATGTCCTTCAGGCAACACTGCAAGTCCACCTACATCACCAAGCACTGTGGCACAAATCTCGCCTTCCATGAAATCGTTTAATGGGAAAATTACTCAAGATTTTAGCACTTTATCAATGGCTAGGTCCACTGTAGAAAGATCACATTATGAAGGTATTTGATTGTGTCCAATCATTTCCAATAGTTTCTTTAAATTTGGTATTTTGTTGTAAATAAAAATATTCACTTTTCTACTTCTTAAACGATCTTGCAAAAATATTAGCCAACGAGTTTTTTGGGTCATGAATAGTAATTTTGTAAGTTAGGTTTAAAACATTTAAGTCAGAGGAGCGTTTTCATGTCGGATTCATCACCTGGCTGCGTTGGAAATTTATTTGTTAACGTAATTAGTTTTATCACATGCAGGGCTCTTATATATGGACACCAGCCATAGGGCTGAATGTTCATATCACATTTACTACTATTTAATTGTAATATGTGTGTATTTTTGTATATATTATGTTACCTCAGATGGAAAAATATCACCGAAACACAAGAGTCATTCGACTGTCAACTCATCAACAGCAAGAGGACAATCGAGAAATGCAAGAGGAGAACACACAGCAAAAGTCGTTAAAAGAGTTTTTGTAGCAGACGTTGGCTGGTCATCACAGGTAACTGACGTGTGCGATTTGACGTGTCAGGGTATACAGTGGAACCACAGAATAGAAATACAACTAGAAGTCCAACTCGCGTCGGAACCTTTGAAGTTTATGTCCTCGCGCATCTTGATTCCTCGTCATCCTACGCAATCCTGGCAAGTTCCCCCGGCAGTTTGGACCTCCAAAAGAAGGTTAAAACTGCCGGGGGAACTTGCCAGGATTGCGTAGGATGGCGTGAAATATCGCGCCTGCGCATTGACGAAATGCGGACAAGTTGTCACTCGAGTTGGACTTCTGGTTGTATTTCTATTCTGTGGTGGAACCCTGCTATCTTGAACTCTCAAGGGAATTCTACTGTGAAACAGTGAAAAGATATGTTGAAGGAAAATCAACTCTTGTTCGAGATAGCGAGGTTCTACTGCACTTATTTTAGGGAAATAATCTTACGTGGTCTACCAATTTTTAACAACTCTTTTTCGAAAAATCGGCATTTTTCTTTAAATTTCCTTCAGCTGCGTTTCCGATGATTTAACCTTGCTAAAATTATACCATAATAATTTCGGACTTTAAAAAATCAGAAAATCAGTGACAACTAAAGGTGGAACACTTTACAGTATTTAAACTTTCTTCCTTTTTTCAATGTTGTAGCGAACAAAAAACAGCTATTACAGGCCGAAAGCTTAGTAAATAAATATTTTACGTGGTGTTTCCACAAAACTTATCGATATTACATTATCGCCATGAAAACTTTCAAAGAATTAAAAAAACAGCTATGCAAGAAGTGGAGGTGTAAAATTATTTTTGTCACAGTCAACGTTGAATAGCCCCTGTATTTTAGTTTTCATTGCTAATGTCCAGTCTAAAATGTCACTGATTCTGTCTCAACCTGGCTACAATTCAAACTTATTGAAAGACAGTATATTAGAGTGCCTATGAAACGAAAATTAAGTCTGTCTTATTTGAAAGAACACTTAAAATGACAAAGTAACATCTTTTGAAGTTTTTCGTTTCCTTGATTCGTTTTTGAGATATTTCAGTTTGTTTGATATGCAAATTAAATATTTCAACGTCACATGTGCATAATGAGTTGTTGAAAAAAGTTATATCTTTGCTATTGGCGGCTATTGTACAAAATGGCGGTAGGTCACGATTTTGTGGCCTCCGTCATAAGTCGAATTGAATTTTTTGTTGGTAACTTCAGCCTTTCCAATGAAACTATGTGTCTTAGGAGATATCTTATCGCCAAATAGTCCTGTCTTGGGTTTGAATCGCTTTGAATCAAGAACATCAAACTACAATTAGAATGTGCAACAAGTGATGAGTATAGCTCTGAGGAGTCTCAGACAATCCTGACGAGCAATCATGAGAATTTCATTCCTGCTCTACAAGGCCTACAATTATATTCAACTGGCCAGGGGGAAAATCGCGTTTTGAGCAAGAATTATAGAAAATCTATGGATTTACAACAACTTGCAGAAAAATTGGAAATTTGCGTACAGTCAAGTCAATTTCCCCTTGGGAATTTCAGCAATGGAGGCAGTCAGTGGAACAACTTGAATATATTATGTCCTTTGCATTCCTGGCGATGTAAACAAAAACACAAATGGCGTGTTATATTCCATTTATTTTTAATATTAACAATTGGACATTCCCGCAGCGAAGAGGTTTAGTGTTCTCAAAAAGCTCCGTATCGTATTATAGTAATTCTGTGGCATCTCAAAGACTAATACTAAGCGGAGACCGGACCTGATGAAGATGAAGCTAACAACGTAAAAGCTAAAGTTGCAAAAAGAATTAAAGCTCCTACAAGAGATTTTTGTGTGAAGTGTTTTGATTTATTTCATGCAAGATGCACTGGCACATCTGGGTATCAATTAAAAACCATCCGTGCAGATAAGCACCATGTCTGGACTTGCTCGAAGTGCACTCTTTCTGCACTCCCTACTGAAGAGATGATAGAAGACGATCTAGATTTAATGCAGAACTTTTTTTTAGTTAGTTAGAGACTTTATTTCAAGAGGGTAACACTTGACATTAATAAAAATGATAAACTTGTGGCCCTCTACATACCTAATTTATAATATCATATACTACAATTTTTACATTACATATAAGTCTACTTTTAAATCTATATTTACAATTGGTACTGTGAATTAGTAATATATATTAATAAAACAAAATTAATATGCTATGGTGAAATTAAAGAGATGAAAAAGATAGAATCGATTTGTTGATTTGTTAAAAAATATTTAAGAAAGTTTCTTTTAAAGCTATTTGCACTAGAACTTTTCTTTAAGTCAGTAGAAATACTATTCCAAGCCCAGATGGTATTAACAGTAAAGGTTCGACCCCCCTCAGTAGTTCGTTTGTATCGAGGGCAACATAAATTAAGTTTAGAAAACCTAGTATTTCTAGTATGAATGTCGGAATTTCTTATGAGCAGGTCATTTATATAGTTTGGTGCAAGTCCATTTAAACGATGGACTAAGCTGCAGAGGTTTATATGTGCCTCAATATAAAATGGTACCCAATTTAAAGTGTTGAAAAGCTCAACTGAGCAGGCACGACGGTCAGCATCCAAA
Organism: Paragorgia papillata; assembly: GCA_035771165.1. Taxonomy (NCBI): domain Eukaryota; kingdom Metazoa; phylum Cnidaria; class Anthozoa; order Scleralcyonacea; family Coralliidae; genus Paragorgia; species Paragorgia papillata. Next base: position 809,340 of record JAWNZC010000229.1, read on the forward strand.
ATGATTCTTGCGGCTCTTTTTTGCAGCTTAAGTACTCTTTGTAGGTCATCGCCGATCTTGACTTTGCAGATGATCTCGCAATTCCTTCAAACACGGTTTCTGATGCAGAAGCTCTACTTCACGCCCTCGAGGAGGCCGCTGCCCTAGTTGGTCTCTACTGCAACACATCCAAAACAGAGTTCATCTCAAATACTGCCAACCCTTCCATCTCTGCATTAATCTCCTCTCAGGCAAGTCAACGACTTCAAATACCTAGGTTCATATATCATGGACTCTGGGAAAGACTTCTCTACTCGCAAAGTACTTGCGTGGGTGGCGTGCAACAAGATGGACAAGATTTGGCGATCAAACCTGCCAAATGACGAAATTAAACCTCTTCAAGTCAACCATCGAACCTGTCCTTATGTACGGCTCCGAAACCTGGACCCTCAACGCCCGACTCCACCGTCGACTCGATGGATGCTACACAAACCTTCTTCGCAGGGTTCAGAATCTTTCCTGGAAGAAACATCCAACAATGCAGCAAATTTACGGCGACATATCTCGACCCAGTGCGCGCCTCATCCAACGCCGCACTCAATTTGCTGGGCACTGCTCTCGCGCTAAAGACGAGCTGATATCCGACCTCTTGCTATGGAAACCATCAAAAGGCCGCAAACTCACCTACCCTGACGTGATCGTCAGAGACACTGGTATCGATATTGAGGATCTGGGAACTGCCATGGACGATCGCATTTGCTGGAGGACTGTTGTGCAAGGACTCTCGGCCAAGGCCGCAAGATGATGATGATGATGATGATGAGGTCATCTTGTCTGCAGGAGGATCATACAGTACTACCATATAACAAAACAGGCTTTATAATTGCAGAATGATAAATCTCACGTTGCTGTTGTTTTAGTTAAGGACTTATATGGCGCAGTAGACCAATACGCTTGGATAACTTCATGCATAATTCATCAATGTGGATGGTAAAAGACAGGTCATGATCCAAGTTAAGACCAAGTAGTTTGTAGCTATTTACTTGCCCAATTTCTATGCCATCTCAGGACTCTTCAGACATAGCGTATATATTGCAAAACAAGGCATCGCATGTAAATATTATGCATTTAAACACCCAGTCGATGGTATCTACTTTTAACGAGTTCTTGCTTACCGTCAATAGTTATCCTTTAAACATTATAGCTCTTAGCGAAACATGGCTAAAAGATCAGCCCCAATTAATGGAGTATGTTTCTATACCGGGATATGTTACGGAATTCCGATATCGCGAGGATATCAAAGGCGGTGGCGTCGGTGCGTACATAAAAGACGATATAAAGTATAAGCGCCGACGTGATATTGAGAATCCCGCCCGGAACTCGAGCATCTGTGGCTAGAGGTCCCTGGTAGGAACACCCACAGCAAAGCACTCGTAGGGGTGATATATAGATCTACTCGTATCCTTAGTACGGCAAAGTGGTTAGAAAGTTTAGAGACCTTGTTTAGTCAGCTAACTGTCACGTGGGATGGAATGCTTATTCTAACTGGGGATATGAATATTGATATGCTCCAAGATGAAAACAGTCTAACAAATCAATGCATTCTGGATGTTTTTGGTTTTCATCAAGTTGTGAAAAACCCTACACGTGTTACTAAATCCTCTAAAACATTGATAGATCACCTTGTCACTAACTACCCACAAAGGATCGCTGACACTGGCATCGTACCTTGCTCAATTGTCAGTGATCATGATGGCATTTACGCATGTATTAATGTGCGAGTTCCCCGGTTTCAAGCTCGGTACAAGTATATATGGGACATTAAACACCTCAACGAAGAATCGTTTATTGAGGATTTTTCCACTCTGCCTCTGTCTGTCATCACTTATTCTGATGACCCGGGTGAACAGCTAGAATCTTTAAACTCCATGTTTATTGAGTGTTTAGAAAGGCACGCACCTCTGAGAAGAATGCGAATTACGCGCCCATCGGCTCCCTGGATGAAGTCTCCCCTGATACAAGGCCTTCAGAAGGAGAGAGACAATTTAAGGTTTGAAGCCCATAAAACCAATGCTAATGATGGTGTATGGGCCGCTTTTCGACTAGTTAGAAACAAGTTAAAATCTGCAATAAGATCTGCACGGAAGTCATTTATCAAAAAAGCACTCTCCTCTAATAAATCACGTGACATTTGGCGAATTATCCATAGGATTCTGAAGCCTAGTCCCAGGCCTCTTCGCGTGGTTCCTGATGAACTGAATACTCATTTTTCTACCACGGTAGAGAGAACACTTGAGACCTCTGCTGTGTCCTTGAGTGACCTGACAAATCTCATTGATAACTTACCCGAACAACTTCCTAACGGCGATCATTTTAACCTGAAACCCGTCACCCACGAGGATGTCCTTAAGTGTATAAACGTCTTACGTTCCGATTGTTCCACAGGTGTCGACAGCATTCCAGCTAGATTTGTTAAGTTAGTCGCTGGGCATCTTGCTGATCCTCTAACATGCATAAGAAACACATGCATAAGAAACGCATATTTCCCGAGACTGTGGAAAATAGCAAGAGTATCCCCGATTCCTAAGGTGGACAATCCAACATTCAATGACCAACTATGGCCTGTCTCTATACTCCCAGTCTTATCGAAAGTCTTTGAGAAGTTGGTTGCTGGTCAGATGTCAGACTTTGCTGAGAAGGCTTCGCTGCTACATATTTCAAGTTTTAGCAAGGGACATTCGACAACCAGCGTCCTCTTGGGGATAAGAGACGATATCCGTCACGCCATGAAAAAAGGGGAGATCACGTTAATGGTCCTAGCAGATTTTAGCAAAGCATTTGACACTATTTGTTTTAAGACTACCATTAATAAGTTTTATAAGTTGGGTTTCTCAAAAACCTTTCTGAAGTGGTTGCTGAGTTATCTGTCCGGTCGCTCTCAGTTCGTGCAGATCAGGGCGCTTATATACGGGGCGGTGCAACGCGCTCATATCGCGCTGATCGATGTGTGATGCACAAAAGGACTGGCACGAGCGTGCTTTTGAGCAAAAGTTGACCAAAAGTGGATTTTAGGGCACTGTCATATTGTCGCTGTTTTTTCTTTAACTATGTAATTTCGAAGAAACCTTTTGCAATGTACCGACGAAGTACTTATATTCGTTTAATGTATGAATATTGTTTGGCGTAAAAAGTTGTACTATAAAGGAGTTATTGTGGATAATGACGACTTCTATTGAGGGAAATTTTCATTACAAGATTTGAGCATGTTAACAGGTCGTCCACGCCTAGGAATTCAGGTATGTTGAAGATTATAATTGTGAGGTTATATCTTAAAGTTTTCATAAAAATCGGAGTTGATTATTTGGAGATATAGTAATCGGATGTTAGACTTGCCTGTTTAGTTCCTCAACTGCTGCAAGAGAGGTAAACAAAACTTATAGTTTTTCCATGTTACGATTCTTAGTAATTATATCAATAACTTTATCGGGTTTTTGAAGCATTGGATTAGAATAACTGGAAGCTGTAATCAAATTTTACTCTCCGATCAATTTATCAAAATACGACTTGCTGGGACGCATGTCGAGCGCGTTATGTGATAAAATTTCGTCCACACCTTGTAATTTTGTCATCAGATAGTCAAGATGACCTCCTGTTTAGTTTCATTGAAAAAATGCAAATTGGAGTTGATTATTTCTAGATATTCAATTGGAAAGATGACCTACCAGCTAAAATTCAATGCAAGATGTTGTCTTCTATCGAATATGGCCGAATGATAACGGTCATTTCTCTTGCGAAAGCAACGGTTCATTTTTTCAGCGATAGATTTGTTCATATCTCAACAACGACTCCAAATTTTTGGGAGTAACACCAGAGAATACAGTAGCTGAATCCACTGATATATCGTATGGCCCGGCAATTTTACTGATCCACGTCCTCTTCTAAACTCAACTCAGAAACTTCCACATCGAGCGTATTTGCTTTACCCGCCATATTTGTTTTGGATTTTCCCTGGCTTAGCGTTCGTCGCTATGGTGACAGGGATTGGCTCGTTACCAGTCATCTGCATCACACATCGATCAGCGCGCCCATTGCCGTTTCACCACCCCCTATATAAGCGCCCTGGTGCAGATAGATGACAAGTCCTCCTCTAAGTCAGCCCAATTTGGAATCCCACAAGGATCTAGGACCGTTGATATTCAACCTATACGTCGCCGACTTGAATGATGTCACTCCTCCTTCAACCAACTGCTTCCAGTACGCGGACGATACAACTTTGTATAGCTACTGCAAAGTCGCAGATCTTGGAACTGAAGAAGTGGAAATGAATAAAACTCACTGAGCTTGGTATTTGGTCACAAGGATCTAATCTGGCACTTAATCCAACCAAAACGAAATGTATGCTTCTCACTACTAGTCAGATGTCAACATACCACTCCTTGTCCTCGCGCCCTTTACAGCTTACTGTTGAAGGAAAAGCTTTGGAACGTGTAAAGTCAACTAAACTCCTTGGTGTTCACCTGAATGAGACTTTGAAATGGGATGACCACATCAAGCATCTTGCCTCTTCTTGTTATGGCACTCTAGCCACTCTTAGAAAAATAAAGAACTTTACGACTTTTACTCTAAGGAAACATTTAGCTGAAAGCCTAATTCTCTCCCGTTTAGACTTTAGTGACATTGTATTTTATCCACTGACGAAACTACAGCATATACAATACTCTGCTGCTAGCTTTGCGACTGGACGTTATGTAAATAACATTGAGTCCATTCTTAAATTAGGTTGGTTACCTATGCGAGAACGCAGGGACTGGCACCTTCTTAAAACCGCACATAAGGCATATAATAACAATTGGCCTGGTTATCTACAGCTGAATACGTCTCAACAGAACGCTACAGTTAACCTGGTTATACCCCTTGTCCCTAATACTTTTCAGGATTGTTCAGCTGCATAATTTAATAATTTACCAGCTGCTACAAAGTCATGTGGTAATCATAAAGCTTTTTCTAAACAAACTTTTAACAGTTTAAAGCAACGTTGCCTTACCACCTAAGTGTAACCAATGTTGTATAATACATATAGATTAGTTTTAGTTATTATATTAGTTAAATATTGTAATTTAGTATTTTGTCAGGTGAAGAGCCATTCTTATGGAAAAACTGATAATAAACCATTATTATTATTATTATTATTATTATTATTATTATTATTATTATTATTATTATTATGTAGCTACTATTTCAAAAACGAGTTCAAGTGTTTGATCACGGTATCAAAACACGACTGAGAAAGCTAATGAAGTTGTGGGACCTGCGGATGTTTTGTGATACAATTTTACTTAATCGTATCGTGTTTCTTGTTTAATTAACATAAATGAAACGCTAGTGTTTGATGAAGAAACACTAGTGTTTGATGCAGTGCTTTACCGGTGTTTCACAGCCCATTCACGTGATGGAATGGAGCTGTCTGATTGAGTAAAATTTGCATGAATTATTAATGAATTTGAGAATATTATTATCAAACCAAAATAGTTCGAGGGAAGCATGTGCGTGTGTTTCGCCCAGAACACTAAACAGGTAGATTTTCAAGTGATTATATTTGACAATAGCAAAGATATATAACGTTTTTCGATAACTCATTATGCACGTGTGACGTCGCAACATGCGACATTTGCATCAAACAAACTGAAATATCTCAAGGAAACGAAAAACTGCAAAATATGTTACTCTATCATTTTAAGTGTTCTTTCAAATAAGACAAACTTAATTTTCGTTTCATAGGCACTTTAAATGTAGAAAAAATTTAGTTTACGTTCCTAACTAATTCTCTTTTCTCGTATACATAACTTGTAGCTCTCCAATGGTGAGATTTGGATGCAGTATAACGATGGTTCTCAGTTGGTCGTTGACCCTGAAGCTGGACTTGTTAAATGTACAGACCAACATGGTGCTGTTACAAGGTAAGATTATTACATGTATCTTATTGAATAATTTGGCCGATAATACGGCCAGGTATTTTACCTGGTTTCGCATGTATTTTGCTAATCCCTGAAAGGGCGAGGAAAAATTTACCAGAAACGAGGAAAATGCTCGGCATTGCATGTAACATTACATTTACTTTACATTACATTACATGTAGCATTACATGTAGCATTACATTTACTTTACATTACATTACATTACATGTAGCATTACATTTACTTTACATTACGTTACATTACATTGTACTACATTACAGTGTGCGTTTATTATACATTTAAACTGATCACTCATGACGTTCATGTCTCACTCAGAATCTGTGTTGCTACGCTATATCGTGAGTCGATTACGAAAATGAGATATGTACTAATTTCCATTTATTTTCATTTATATTTTTCGTATAAGTTCGTGGAGTTAGCGTGTACTTTCCAAACGTTCTGTCACATGAATTATGTGTATCATACTTCTACAGCGGCAATGAATATTTTGTTTAAAAATATACATTATATAACATATCTCCAGCCCTCAAAATATTAAAATATTGAAATTTTCTTATGATTACCACCCGCCCACGTCACAATTTGGTGCATATATAGCACTGTGGCAGTTTGACTTATTGTAAAATCATGTCACTTATTGAAATATTCGGATCTATTTCACAAGACTATAAACATTGTTATTATTTAACAATTATTCGCCGAAGGCGGGGTGAATATCGGTGAATAATAACCGAGTTGAAGTCGAGGTTATTCACTGTTATTATATGGCACAAGTTACTTCCGTTGAAATCGTGTGTTCTCATTGGCTGAGACGCGTCACGTGCCGGTCGATAATTTTCCGTAATCGACCGGTCGATTACGGATTTTGGCAGACATGTTTGCAACTAAACAATGAAAGAAAACCGCAAAAATTTTATGTATGAGTGGGACGATGAGCAATCTGGCAGTGAGTTTTAGGATTCCGAAAGCGATGACAACAAGAACAACAACATTGAAAACGATGAGTCTATGTCACACGCTCGAGGTCACACTATTGACAAGGTAATGTAAGATGTGTTGTTTCAAAATGCCATATAATAAACCTCTTATTAACCTCGTCCGCTTGGTCATTACGGAAAAATATCAGACCTCGGTCGTTATGTGCAGACCTCGCCCTACGGGCTCGGTCTGTACTGTCAAGACCTCGGTCTGATATTTTTCCGTAATGACCGCGCTCTCGGTTAATAAGAAGTTAATATTCACCCCACCCCGCCTTCGGCGATAATTGTTTTAGTATAAATACACATTTGCGTGCTTTTAGGAACAACATTTTCTTTAAAATTGTTAATTTCCTTGTCTGTCACATTGACAAATCGGCTAGCGGCCATTTTGAATAAACGCTGTAGGTGATTATCGGGAATTAGTCCGAAGTAACTCGACCAATCAGCGCGCGAGATTTTCTATAATCACCTGTGTATTTATACTAAAAATATTAGTTCGTGTGTCGTATGTTTTTGGGGTTTTTTTTCGCTTGCTGTAATTATTTTCTGACTCTGGCATGTTATTCATTTCAACATTTTAGGTTTGCAAAAAGAGACACGATCCCGGATAATATCAAAGTTAAACTTTCACGTTTACCTGATATTATTGAATTATTTATTTCGGCTACAGAAATCCAATAATTCAGAAGAAGAATAATAGCCAACTATCACTTTAATATTATAGATAGATAATAATAATATCTTAAATACTTCTACTAATTTTTATTTGTAAATTTAATGAACATTATACTGTTACATGATTTTATCGTTTTGTATTATATTGCTTGTAATTATTTTTCTTGAGAATTTAAACAGTAGAGCGAATCTACTGCTTCTTAAATAAATATATCTGTCAATATTGTATATAACGTGACTTCTACAGCATTTTCATTGGTTGTTGACCGTGACTGTTAAAGAACACGCACACAGATGACGTCAAATCACGTCAGCAAACTAATTTTTCTTTTTGCATGCCCCAAAAATTGTTTACTGAACCACTTGGATTTTTATTTTATAAAACAAATATATAGATTACATTTTCTGTTGGTGCATGTGTACGGTAATAGGTCACAGACGGCGTCACATCGTGTAAACAACAACAGTCACGTGTCGTACTTTTTTTAGTTTTTTTCATATTTTGACGTCATTTGTGGTCTATTATTACACACACACGGAAAAATGTAATCTATATCATTTGCATTGAATGAATGAACAACTTTATTTCACGAGGGTGACACATGACAGCGATTGGCTGATAAACTTGTGGCCCTCAAATTTACCTAACTAAATACAAATAAGATACATTAAACTAGTTTATAAATAGAGATCTAACACATATAAAATTACATTAAAATTTCAAAGCGATCAATGTCTTTATACGATTCAATAAAAACGTTTCTAAGGGAGGATTTGAAAGAGGCAGACTAGGTTTCTTTTTGTGGGAGACTATTCCATAACTTTATACTTGTAACCGTGAATGATCTACCTCCTTCAGTAACACGATTAAATTTAGGACAGACTAAATTATGCTTTCCGTGTCTCGTCTCTCTATGGGTTCTACACATAGAGTCCCAGTAGCTAAGTGGAGTTAGAGCAGCTCATTCATTGCCGATAAAGTTATGGATAGGGTATGGGTTCTACACATATTCAACCTACGTTCAGCCATAGTTAATAGAACATATGGTTTGGAAGCTATGTCTTTCAACTTGAAGTAATGGTCATGTTGAAAGACAATGGAGGTCCTTATATGGAAGTAAATTCTATGAACACGTGACGACGAAGCAACTCACTAATTAAACCCGATCGTTGTTATTGGATGACTGCTTAATTATACAGAAAATACAATACCGTGAATTTGCACAAATTTCCATAAACTTAAACAAAAACATAGAACAACGACTTTGGATGACTTTCCAAACCATGTCTACTACGTTCTACTAACGTTCCATCTACTATGGTTCAGCTAAGTCAATCCCAGTTTACTGGCGCCGAGGGAAACAGTGTGATTTGTGGCCCCGAGACTGCCGTTGTTTCCCGAAGCGAAGCCGAGGGCAACAACGAGCAGTCGAAGGGCCGGAAAACACACTGTTTTCCCGAGGTCCAGTAAATAAGTGTTTTGTTATATATCAAGTATTAAATGACAACAAAAATGTTGAGAAAAACCTTCAGACATTGGTTTCAATGAAGGAAAACTGGAGAAAACAAAGACAAACTGGACTAGAAAAATGCTAGAAAAGAAGCTAGAAAAATGGACTTGCATGATATATAACACATGATGTATAACAATGCTGTTTGTTATATACAAAAGACTTTCTTTGCCAAAGATGAAATCCTATTGGTCAAATCATAGTCGCGTGTTGTTCAACATACTCAATGTTTCTTTCTGTTGAGGGAAACAGTGCAATGTTTCCTTCTGACGTCAGCTTTAATCATGCGTTGTTCACGTGATATTGCATGTCAGATCAAGAACTTTGAACTGTTCAGAGCATTTTGAAAACAATAACTTGTTTCGAGCTTGTTTGGTACGAAATAGTCCATTTTACAAAAGAAAGAATATATATACATATTCATCTATATATATATATATAATATATAATATGCTATATATATATATATATATATATGCAACGCTCACTACCCTTGTGGAAGTTTGAGCACTCTGGGTCCATGCGCACTTCACGCTATCTGAATGTACTTCACCGATGCTGTCCCACATGCGGTTGTCACCGACGATCGCATGTGTATAAGTAATTGATGAAATTCATTCAGATTGTTCCAAGCTACACTGATGAGCTGTTGTACAGCGAAACACCGTGTCTGTAGATTGAACTATATATATATATATATATATATATATATATATATATATGGTTAATTTGTGGTTAATGGTTTAGTGTGCCAAAACATGACATGGCATATAGACTATAGATAAGATATCACCATATTGCACTTATCTGATTCGGGTATACGGCGTATTGTTGTTGCATGTGGTCTTATTTGTAGCTGTGCCTGTGATGAACCGTGCATGTTCTAACTATATTTTGAAACGAAAGACATGCATTTAACAATTTCATTTGAATATTGAAAGAATATACTCTCGTCGCTATATTATATATTTGAGAGTTGTATATATATGGGATATATTAAACAATATATACTTGTTGACTAGCGCCGAGGGAAACATGGAGTTTTGCGAACCCGAAGGCTTCAATTTCATTCAATGACATTGAAGCCTGAGGCGCCGTAAAACTCGATGTTTCTCGAGGCAAAAGTTTTGTTATATACCAAAGACTTTTAGGCCCCGTTCACACTAAACCGGATAGCTTTTGTGCCGGCACGAAAACCATACCGGATAGGCCTTCTGTTCACACACAAAACGCCTGTTCCGGCACAATTTCTGTGTCGGCACGCCGTTGCGCCGCTCCGATCTCGAAAGAGGTACATCTTGTATCGGATAGCTTTTTGTGCCGTTTCAGCTCCAGTGTGAACGGAGATCGAAATCGTTTCGGAAGTATACCAATAGAATAGAGCGTGGTGATTGGTTGGATCACGGGGTTATATCGTATTCGGCACGAAACGGCACATAATTATGCCGTCTGTTCACACTATATACCGGATAGGTTTTCGTGCCGGCACGAAAATTGAACGGGGCCTAAAAATACCAAACTGACTCGAAACTTGTAAAAGGGAAAAAGACTTACCAAAACACTTTGACTTTGTCTTCGTATAAATTTCAATTCAACTAAACAAATACACCAGCTTCTGGAGACTCGATAACTGATATTGAAATTGCAGTAAATTCTGATTTTAAAACCTTAGGAAATGGTTGATGGCCAATAAACTTAGCTTAAATGTAGCTAAAACTGAATTTATATTGATTGGCTCAAAACCAAAGATAAAATGCACTTTAAATGCTCCCCCAAATATTGTCATTGAAAATAAACCAATTAAACAAGTTTATGAATGCAAAACGCTTGGAATAACAACTAACCAGCATTTGTCTTGGAAGAGTAATACTGAAAATATTTGGGGAAAAATAACAGCAGGAATCTCTGCTCTCCGTCGTGTCAAACCTTTTGTTGATAAAGATACACTTATTTCCTTATATAATGCTATTGTTCGCCCATACTTCGATTATTGTTGTGAAGTATATGGGATGTGTTTGGCGAGACACAATCAAAACGACTCCAAAAACTACAAAATAGAGCTGCTCGAATTATCACGAACATGAGCAACGATATTGATCATTCTATTGCTTTACATGCCTTGGGCTGGGAGCCACTAAAGATGATGAGAAAAAAGGCAAAAGCAAAAATGATGTTTAAAATTTTAAATAGAACTGGTCCTGAGTCACTCGCTGACCTTTTTACTTATAAAAGCGAGATGGCAAACTATAAACTTCGGGACATTTCAAGTAGTCTTTGTTTACCACAACCACGTACTAATAATATGAAAAATAGTTTCATGTATGACGGTGCTCATCTATGGAACTCTATTCCAAACGAGCTTAAGGAGAGCAAATCCCTTTCAAGTTTTCAAAAGAAAATTGCTACTCACATTTTTCAATCATGAAAATATTAACCTTGTAAATAGATTACTCATTAATTATATATTTCCTATTTTGACACTATACCTCATATTTTGTAGATAACTTTAAACATTGTACTATTTTGACACTATACTTCATATTTTGTAGATAACTTTAAATATTATACTTATGTAATTTCTTTTTACACGCCCCCTGTGGAAATCAGCTTCGGTTGACGGGGTTAGCGTGCATGGTTAAATAAAGTTCTTCTATCTAGACTAAACAAGTACAAAGAACAGCTTTAAATTTCTGTATATATATGCTCACTACCCTTGTGGAAGTTTGAGCACTCTGGGCCCATGCGCACTTCACGCTATCTGAATGTACTTCACCGATGCTGTCCCACATGCGGTTGTCACCGACAATCGCATGTGTATAAGTAATTGATGAAATTCATTCAGATTGTTCCAAGCTACACTGATGAGCTGTTGTACAGCGAAACACCGTGTCTGTAGATTGAACTATGTACGCTCCTTCACTTCGGTGTTGTTGAGCACTCTGTGAAGTTACCGTGGGTACCTATTAGCGATAATGCAACGCTCACTACCCTTGTGGAAGTTTGAGCACTCTGGGCCCATGCGCACTTCACGCTATCTGAATGTACTTCACCGATGCTGTCCCACATGCGGTTGTCACCGACAATCGCATGTGTATAAGTATTTGATGAAATTCATTCAGATTGTTCCAAGCTACACTGATGAGCTGTTGTACAACGAAACACCGTGTCTGTAGATTGAACTATGTACGCTCCTTCACTTCGGTGTTGTTGAGCACTGTGTGAAGTTACCGTGGGTACCTATTAGCGATAATGCAACGCTCACTACCCTTGTGGAAGTTTGAGCACTCTGGGCCCATGCGCACTTCACGCTATCTGAATGTACTTCACCGATGCTGTCCCACATGCGGTTGTCACCGACAATCGCATGTGTATAAGTATTTGATGAAATTCATTCAGATTGTTCCAAGCTACACTGATGAGCTGTTGTACAGCGAAACACCGTGTCTGTAGATTGAACTATGTACGCTCCTTCACTTCGGTGTTGTTGAGCACTCTGTGAAGTTACCGTGGGTACCTATTAGCGATAATGCAACGCTCACTACCCTTGTGGAAGTTTGAGCACTCTGGGCCCATGCGCACTTCACGCTATCTGAATGTACTTCACCGATGCTGTCCCACATGCGGTTGTCACCGACAATCGCATGTGTATAAGTAATTGATGAAATTCATTCAGATTGTTCCAAGCTACACTGATGAGCTGTTGTACAGCGAAACACCGTGTCTGTAGATTGAACTATATATATATATATATATAGTTCAATCTACAGACACGGTGTTTCGCTGTACAACAGCTCATCAGTGTAGCTTGGAACAATCTGAATGAATTTCCTCAATGACTTATACACATGCGATCGTCGGTGACAACCGCATGTGGGACAGCATCGGTGAAGTACATTCAGATAGTGTGAAGTGCGCATGGGTCCAGAGTGCTCAAACTTCCACAAGGGTAGTGAGCGTTGCATTATCGCTAATAGGTACCCACGGCAACTTCACAGAGTGCTCAACAACACCGAAGTGAAGGAGCGCACATAGTTCAATCTACAGACACGGTGTTTCGCTGTACAACAGCTCATCAGTGTAGCTTGGAACAATCTGAATGAATTTCCTCAATGACTTATACACATGCGATCGTCGGTGACAACCGCATGTGGGACAGCATCGGTGAAGTACATTCAGATAGTGTGAAGTGCGCATGGGTCCAGAGTGCTCAAACTTCCACAAGGGTAGTGAGCGTTGCATTATCGCTAATAGGTACCCACGGCAACTTCACAGAGTGCTCAACAACACCGAAGTGAAGGAGCGCACATAGTTCAATCTACAGACACGGTGTTTCGCTGTACAACAGCTCATCAGTGTAGCTTGGAACAATCTGAATGAATTTCCTCAATGACTTATACACATGCGATCGTCGGTGACAACCGCATGTGGGACAGCATCGGTGAAGTACATTCAGATAGTGTGAAGTGCGCATGGGTCCAGAGTGCTCAAACTTCCACAAGGGTAGTGAGCGTTGCATTATCGCTAATAGGTACCCACGGCAACTTCACAGAGTGCTCAACAACACCGAAGTGAAGGAGCGCACATAGTTCAATCTACAGACACGGTGTTTCGCTGTACAACAGCTCATCAGTGTAGCTTGGAACAATCTGAATGAATTTCCTCAATGACTTATACACATGCGATCGTCGGTGACAACCGCATGTGGGACAGCATCGGTGAAGTACATTCAGATAGTGTGAAGTGCGCATGGGTCCAGAGTGCTCAAACTTCCACAAGGGTAGTGAGCGTTGCATTATCGCTAATAGGTACCCACGGCAACTTCACAGAGTGCTCAACAACACCGAAGTGAAGGAGCGCACATAGTTCAATCTACAGACACGGTGTTTCGCTGTACAACAGCTCATCAGTGTAGCTTGGAACAATCTGAATGAATTTCCTCAATGACTTATACACATGCGATCGTCGGTGACAACCGCATGTGGGACAGCAACGGTGAAGTACATTCAGATAGTGTGAAGTGCGCATGGGTCCAGAGTGCTCAAACTTCCACAAGGGTAGTGAGCGTTGCATATATATATATATATATATATATATATATATGGATGAATATTATAACTTATTGGATTCATCTAAGCCCAATATATATATCTTATTAGATGTTTTGGTGTGTATAGTATCGCTGTATATTTTTACGAGTTGTGCCGTATTTTGACGAGCCCGCAGGGCGAGTCAAAATACAAACGAGTAAAAGTATACAGCGATACTACACGCCAAAACATCTAATAAGATATATATATATATATATATAGTTCAATCTACAGACACGGTGTTTCGCTGTACAACAGCTCATCAGTGTAGCTTGGAACAATCTGAATGAATTTCATCAATTACTTATACACATGCGATCGTCGGTGACAACCCCATGTGGGACAGCATCAGTGGGATACATTCAGATAGCGTGAAGTGCGCATGGGCCCAGAGTGCTCAAACTTCCACAAGGGTAGTGAGGTAGTGATATATATATATATATAAGGCTTAGATCAATCCAATAAGTTATAATATTCATCCATATATATATACAGGGGGTGGACAAAAAAAAGTGGCCATCCATGCAAATATCGTTAATTTACCGTAACATTTTGAAAAACAAGAAAATATATAAAATATAGCTTTTTGAGACATATACGCAGTGAAATCTACTCCAATACAACGTTAAATCGTAATTTTAATAATTTATTTTGAAAACAGATCAACCTTTCATGATTTTAGTTACAATTTTTTATGACCAAAAATGTTGAAAATCTGGCTGTAATGTCATCTCATTTCTGTGATCTCAAAATGATCAGACTAATTTGGCTTTAGTTATAGAACACAAAAATATACCTTCGATTTGGAACGCATATTTGATGTCATACAAATTCAGACTCAGTATCTCTTATAGTACAACAAAAAAGTCACATTCCCTTTGGCGTATAACGTTTTCAAGGAGTTTGTGAATTTTCTTAATTACTTAATTCCCTTTAAAATCTATCGGCGATAGCTTGGAAAAACCGTTGACCTCTTCTAATTAAACACCTAACTTTCTCTCTTTTTTTGGTTTTCAAAACTTACGTGACCTATCTTCAGTTAATACACGATTTTGTAATCTTTTCATAAGGAGTTTGGATGTGCACATCTTCAACTGAACAACTCTCTTATTATTCATAAAATACGATCCAAAACGATCAACAAAAACCGAACAGTGTGGACCTAAATCAGCTTTTTTAGTAACTCACTCTCTTGAAATTAGTTTTACTGTCCAAAATTGTAGAATTACACATTGGGTTAATAATGTTGTAGACTTTCTTAAATAAGTTGAAGTTACACGTACAGCAGATTCAATACACCAATTCCTATTAAAAATTGTTAGTAAATCCATGATAATACAATGTATTTTGAAAACAAATGTCTAAATTTAGGATTTTTTATCATATACGAGCAGTTCTCACTGTGTATGTCCTCAAAACATTTGGTTTTACATAAACGTACTGTTCTTTCCTAAGTTGTTCCAAATTAACTATGTTTTCATGGATGGCCAGTTTTTTTTGTCCACCCCCTGTATATATATATAAATGTGTTGATAACTAGTATCGAGACGAGTACAAAATCATACGGGTAGAGTGCTCAATGCCAAAGCAGAGCGGTATTACATCAAAACACAAGTTTGAGTTACTTCATTAGAACTTTATTCACAACATACGAAACAAATTAATTATTTGTTGTGAATAAAGTTCTTATGAAGTAACTCAAACTTGTGTTTTGATGTATATATATACAGAAATTTAAAGCTGTTCTTTGTACTTGTAATTTAGTCTGGTGTATTTGTTTAGTTGAATTGAAATTTATACGAAGACAAAGTCAAAGTGTTTTGGTAAGTCTTTTTCCCTTTTGCAAGTTTCGAGTCACTTTGGTATTTTGTATTTTAAAAGTCTTTGGTATATAACAAAATCTTTTGCCTCGAGAAACATCGAGTTTTACGGCACCTTTGAATGAATTTGAAGCCTTCGGGTTCGCAAAATTTATGTTTCCCTCGGCGCCAGTTAACTACAAGTGTATATTGTTTAATATATCCCATGATATACAGGGTGAATCAAAAAAAACTGATGCCTTTCATATTCAAATTAGCCGCATAGCGGCTGTAATTTGACAGAAGTTCCCTAAATATCTCATGGGTATACGAAGCATATCAAATAAGTGAACCCTAAATATCTCATGGGTATACGAAGCATATCAAATAAGGTTCACTTATTTGATATTCACTTATTTGATATGCTTCGTATACCCATGAGATATTTAGGGTTCACTTATTTGATATCGGCTTCGTATACCCATGAGATATTTATGGAACTTCTGTCAAATTACAGCCGCTATGCGGCTAATTTGAATATGAAAGGCATCAGTTTTTTTTTATTCACCCTGTATACAACTCTCAAATATAATATAGCGACGAGAGTATATTCTTTCAATATTCAATTCAAATGAAATTGTTAAATGCATGTCTTTCGTTTCAAAATATAGTCAGAACATGCACGGTTCATCACAGGCACAGCTATACAAATAAGACCACATGCTTAAACAACAATACGCTCTATACCCGAATCAGATATAAGTGCAATATGGTGATATCTTATCTATAGTCTATATGCCATGTCATGTTTCGGCACACTAAACCACTAACCACAACAGGATATAAAAAATAATCTACATTTTCAGTTGTAAACGACAATTGTAACTTTAGAACTACTTGTGAAATATATAATAACCTCTACAATCGCACACAAATATTCAGCACTTTATACAGAGAATTACTTAAAGACACAAAATATTTTTAACATTAAAACCACAAACTACACAAATATATTAATAGACATTTCCAGAATAAAACTTTATCAAAACATGTAATTACTATATATTGCCGTGTTGACCTGGGCAATATCTATATACAGCCCTTTGTTTTCAAATTGCCGAGGACGCGTGGCGTCCGAAGGCTGTATATCGCATACATCCCTCGTTCTCGGGATTTATCTATTACTAATTTCATGATTGAGGAGGTTTTCCAACAAAGTTTTGTCTATTTTTCCCACCTTGGACAAAGATTTTCCTTGTTTTTTCTTCATTTCTTATCTAATTAGTATTCATAGAGCTGTATGCTATATACAGCCCGCGGTACCTCAAAGAAAACCGACTCAATCATGAAATAAATAAAGTGTTAAAGTTTTACTTGAAAGTTATAATATTATAGTGAACGGCAAAAATGCCCCCAGGGACGAGTGACAGTCATGACTGGCGCCGAGGGAAACATGGAGTTTTGCGAACCCGAAGGCTTCAATTTCATTCAATGACATTAAAGCCTGAGGCGCCGTAAAACTCGATGTTTCTCGAGGCAAAAGATTTTGTTATATACCAAAGACTTTTAAAATACCAAACTGACTCGAAACTTGCAAAAGGCAAAAAGACTTACCAAAACACTTTGACTTTGTCTTCGTATAAATTTCAATTCAACTAAATGAATTACACAATTAAACAAATACACCACACTAAACAAGTACAAAGAACAGCTTTAAATTTCTGTGTATATACATATATATGTATAGATATTCTTTCTTTTGTAAACTGGACTATTTCGTACCAAACAAGCTCGAAACAAGTTATTGTTTTCAAAATGCTCCAAACAGTTCAAAGTTCTTGATCTGACATGCAATATCACGTGAACAACGCATGATTAAAGCTGACGTCAGAGGGAAACATTGCACTGTTTCCTTCTTCATTGTTGACGTCAGAGGGAAACAGTGCAATCTTTTTCCCAGCAGAAAGAAACATTGAGTTTGTTGAACAACACGCGACTATGATTTGACCAATAGGATTTCATCTTTGGCAAAGAAAGTCTTTGGTTGTTATATATCAAGTCCATTTTTCTAGCTTCTTTTCTAGCATTTTTCTAGTCCAGTTTGTCTTTGTTTTCTCCAGTTTTCCTTCACTGAAAACAATGTCTGAAGGTTTTGCTCAACATTTTTGTTGTCATTTAACACTTGATATATAACAAAACACTTATTTACTGGACCTCGGGAAAACAGTGTGTTTTGTGGCCCTTCGACTGCTCGTTGTTGCCCTCGGCTTCGCTTCGGGAAACAACGGCAGTCTCGGGGCCACAAATCACACTGTTTCCCTCGGCGCCAGTAAACTGGGATTGACTTAGCTGAACCATAGTTAATAGAACGTATACATGGTTTGGAAAGTCATCCAAAGTCGTTGTTCTATGTTTTTGTTTAAGTTTATGGAAATTTGTGCAACTTCACGGTATTGTATTTTCTGTATAATGAAGCAGTCGTCCAATAGCAACGATCGGGTTTAATTAGTGTGGCAATGCATCGTCACGTGTTGTGGTGCTTCAGGGAGTCATTTCTCAATAGTGATGTTGATCTTTCTCCAGTATTAAAAGTAATTGCTTCGTCGTCACGTGTTCATAGAATTTACTTCAGTAATGGATACAGCCGATTCTGGCGCAAAAGCTGGCGCAGGTGAAATAAAGCAAGTCGGTCTGTTTTTGGCCGGCCTGCGCCAGGTTTTTCTCCGCATGGGGTCTGACGTCACTTCCGGTCGCGCGCATTTGGACGTCACAGGTTGGAAAATTTCTATTTGTGACGTCACAGGTGGTCTGTGAGGTCGGGTTTATGGTTTTCAAAAAGTGAGTTTTTGTAATCGGAAACAATTGTAACAATTAAAGATGGATTTATCTATTAAGAGAGAGTATTACACGGAGTTGGACGAGTATTATAAAGTAAAGGTTGCTGATTTTACGGGGGTGTCGGCCGATGAACGTGGTTATAGTTTATTTACACGTCAGGAGCAGATTTCAAGATATTCTAAAATATTATCCTTTTGGTTGAAAGAATGTTCGGAAATGACAGGTGTGTTTGATAATGGGAAAACGCTTGCCAAGTGGATTTTTGTTTCTAAGCAGAAGGAACATTTAAAACATAAGATTGGATTGTTTGATAGTCGTACTAGACTATGCATTTGTAGGAAAGCGCGGAAACTAGCTAATAAGCGTTAGATATTAATTTTAAGAAGAAAAAAAAATCACAAATCGTGATTTTTTTAATAAAATTGGAAGTTAAATGTAAAACGTTCTAAAAAGAAATAGTGTAAAGAGAAATATGGCAACTAACGATTTTAAATTTGTTGAGCTTAAAGAAAATTTTGATTGGGCTAAAGTTGTTATTGAGAAACCAATAACTAATAGTTTTAAAAAGAATGGTAAAAAGATAGAGTTTACTACATCAAAAGTATTTTTGAAGACGATGGGGAGAAGAAAAGCTTGGTTTGTTTTATCTCAAATATTATCCAAGTTTTCTTTAGTTTTTCTCTCGTCTTTGTTTGGTTTCGTAGTAGATGACAGAAGGTAGGAAATCTGCAACCCCTCTATTTTATCTTTAGTATGCTTTTCAGGGTCGCTGTCAAAAGCCCCTTGGCCGCTGACACAATAAAAACCTTGGTCTGCAAGTTCAAAAAACAAACTGTTACAGAAATTTTGCAGTGTCCCCAAGGAGGACAAAAAAGTAACCATTGAGACGTTTTAATCATTCAGAATTGCATCTAAAATTTTAGATTGTATCTAAAATGGTAAAGGTATAAACATATGAGTGTGGAGTCAAATGTGTATGACGCTAAGGGCAAAGATATATCCCCATGCATGCATTGTCAATACTTTCAACACAGGACGAGCCAATGTATGGAAAGGGTTCGGTTGTAGTTTTTTGGGTACATTTTGGGGTGCACACGGTGAAAATAGTTATGGTGCATCTTGATAAGACTTAAAGTTTCAGAAATTATGTTTACACAATGCGCACCACCCAAGGCTAAACCAATTATTATTTGTTAGATGTAGGATGTTGAAAAAGGCTAAGGTTGTTGAGGAAGAAAGTCCCACTGAGTCTCTGAGGACAATGACAACGAAGAGGACAATTACGGCGATGAAGAGGATGAATAAACCACCGATGACGATTAAATAACTTATATACATTATTGTTAGGAGTTACTCCTAACGATTTGGTAGATTTGCAAAATCTTACTGACCATGCAACCACCCACCATGCACCGAGGACAGCAGAGCCTACCACAATTGTTTGGTATTTCTGCATCTCATCTGACGGTTTATAGTAGTCGCTCAACATCGGTTCTTTGTAGAAGGTTCTACCACCGTGTTGTATAGACTGGACCTTCCTTAGCTCATCCAGCGCCTTGTTTGTATCGTTTATATCGTTGGTTCGCATCGCTTAACTGCCTTAGTTCTGCTGTTCTATCCTCCTTCGCGACCTCATTTTCATACCAAGCGAGCTCTTCCAAAGCGTGGTTATGCCTACTCATCTGTTCTTCGTAACCATTGTGGTACAGCTTGCTAAATAGATATCCTGCCGCTGCAAATGCATGAAACACTATTTACAACAGCACCAATAGCTAATAAAGCCTTTTTAAAATAGTGTTGTTAATATAATAATGTCACGTGTAACTAAAACCAGATTTCTAAAGCCACAGACACAACAACCAGACACCACGACGGAAGTCATCAAGTGGAGAGAAGTGGATAGAAAACATTTTACACTGGAATCATGTCGAGTTTATAAGAGTAAAGACATTCCCGGATCTAAGGGGTTATGGCAATGGATTATTAAGGTTCGACTTTGCGATAAAACGCAAGTGTAAAGATAGTTGGCTTCTTATTGAGTCCGATGGGGTGCAGTATTTTAGACCAACCATAAACCTCTCGCTTCCACACAGTACACCAAGTTTCAGGGTCAAAATAAAAAATTGGTCAATCACAAATTGTTAGGTTCGATGGATACATGCACCACTACCGACAGAAGACCGACGACGAAGATGATACACGATTTTAATGTAACAAGACTCACGATAGGCTAAAACATTTGTATGCGAGATGCAACAACTATCCATTATTGAGGGTCAAGTACACAGTCAAGAATGTTAGTAAGATTGTAGATCGTTGGCTAAATGAGAATGAGGAGTTTTAGAGAGACCACGATACCCTTCACAGCAGTTGACAAGACCCATAATATAATTGATGACTTCGCTCCTTATAACATCAGGTTTATTCTCAACAATAATCTTGTAACCTTGACTACGAGCCGCCATAATGTCATCAAACAGGTCATAATCATCCTCCTCTTCCTGAGGATCCATAACTAGGATTCCAAGTCCAGTGCATACTCATAGTGTTCGCCATAAACGACAATCTGCGGTTTTAATATACCCATTTATATATAGGTATATGTTTTTAAATTACTTACATCTATATACAAGTATATTGTAAGATGACTGAGTCTGAGAGGCAACTTAAAATTATCTATATGTATATTGTAAGATGACTGACACACAACCTGAAGTAACGTAGAGACGACCTCAGAGGTAACCCCAAAGATAACTTGAAAAAGTTATGGAAAAAGACTTGCAGCAATATCTAAGGCAGCTAAAGAGAAAAAAGCAAGAGAACGGTTCGAGGCAGAGAAATTGCAGGAGAGACAGGACAATGAATGGCCAATTAATTTTACCTACATTGCAGGTGGTCTTGGTATGATTGTTGCTGTGGGAGATTTATATTACGCTTACAAAAGGGATAAGAGAGAGACAGTAAAATGGGAGCCGCCACCACAACAAAATATGGAGACGAAATCCGCACGTCGGTTAACAACCTCAAACAGTCAATTCTATATGAGCCATATGCGCCATGTTATATTTATAAGTATAATAACATGACTTGAGGGAAATTTAATCGCTAATTCCCGAGAAGTCAAGTTATTAGGTTGTAATATTATGATCGCCGAGGAAAACTTTGAGAATCTTATTACCGACAGGAAATTTACACGGTTGATCAGAGAAGTTCCATCTAATTTTCCCGTGCATGTTGATGAGGGAAAATATATGCAAGCGGGAAATTTAGAAGAAGACAAAAGATTTCAGAAGACAAAGGATAAATTTCCCTCTTGCATGAGTGATGAGGGAAATACGAGGTTTACATTCCTTCGGAGAACAAAAGAATCTGAGAGAGATCAGTTGATAAACTGCTTTACAAGAAAGCCGAACTAAACTTACAAAAGTTAAAAATTAATTAGAAGCATGATGTCAGGCCTCTTTTGAACTCATTGATGTTTTCACTGCATTTTACATTTTCCGAGAGAGAGACAGAGAGAGAGAGACAGACAGACAGACAGAGAGAGAGAGAGAGAGAGAGAGCTAGAGAGAGAGAGAGAGAGAGAGAGAGAGAGAGAGAGAGAGAGAGAGAGAGAGAGAGAGAGAGAGAGAGAGAGAGAGAGAGAGAGAGAGAGAGAGAGAGAGAGAGAGAGAGAGAGAGAGAGCTAGAGCTAGAGAGAGAGAGAGAGAGAGAGAGAGAGAGAGAGAGAGAGAGAGAGAGAGAGAGAGAGAGAGAGAGTATAGTTTAGTTTAGTTTAAGTGGGCTTCCCTCAAAATGTTGAGTGTCGCAACTGTCAGTTTCACGCGGGGCGATCTTCAGGCGACTGAATATATATATATAAATGCGTGATAGGCAAATTATTTGACATCTTTTTCAGTTTTCCGATCCCCTTTGCATATACATTTCATTTTTGACTTGCTATGTTGTTTACACTAAGCATATGGAAGATTTTGCGGGTAGTTGTATAGTCATGATAGATATAAGCATTAGCACCAAAGATAAACAACTCCATTCAACTTCAAATCAATTATTAGAAAGCAAGCTGGTGAATTCGAGCTCGTTAACAAAACATGCTCATCATACTGACATATACATCATTACAATGCACTAACACAGCCTGTTATCATTTGAATTCTTCAGTGTCAGGAGATGATGAGAAACTGAAATAAACCCTAACATATATCTAAAGGGAAACCCTAGCTTCATCACAGTTAAATAAACATCTTCTCTGTATACTCTTGTTTCTATCGCTATTTATTTTAATATATAGCAAAAGCTCAGTGTTCTACAGCAAACGTTAAAATATATTAAGACAAAAAAAAAAACATGTATATATAGTACATAAAACTCAGAACAATTAAATAACGTTAGTTGTGGGTTTTGCTAAGGCTATATGGAGAAAGTATACTTAATGCCAATGGCAATATAATATGCATGCAATGTTGCTATATGCATGATCATGGTTAACCCTTTCACTCCCAAATACGGAATTTTCTGTACTTTATTATTTTACTCTGTCTAACATCAGACGATTTCATTCATCGATGAGAGAGCTCCCAGAAAGTTGGGAGTGAAAGGGTTAACCTATCTCTTTAACCCTTTCACTTCCGAATACGGAATTTTCCGTACTTTATTATTTTACTCTGTCAACACCAGATGATTTCACTTGTTAAAGCTCCCAGAAAGTCGGGAGTGTAAGGGTTAATTAATGCCATTGGCAATAATATGCATGCAATGTTGCTATATGGTTCTTAATTAATGCCATTGGCAATGATATATGAGCCGGCGGCTGCATGCACATGCTGCAGCACAGGGCGATGGACCAATCACATACAACTTTCTATTGCTGGCGAATTCAAACTCTGAACTTTAAATTCCTTTTTAGTATTTTACTCTGGTTAACGCCAGGCGAGTTTACTCGTCATGGTTGAAAGGGTGATATATATAAGTGTGCCCAAACTGACATAATTTTTATACATTAACCATCTAAAGTACGTATGAGATATTATATGAGTGAACGTCATCATAGTCGACACCTGTCATTATTTGCTTTGTACTTGGCAAGAACTAGAACGTATTTGAGTCACGCATATTTCAATATTGTTTATGATATCTCAATTTTAGCTGCGATAAACCACGTACCAAATGTATCTATAGTTTTGTTGTTGCATTTCAATTGTGCTACTGATATAAAAATATAGTTCCGTGCCACAGTATAGATGTGATGTTTTTGTACATACATGACCCAGGCATGCAGTACTGAGTCATAATTCAATCATTTTGTATATAGGGGTAGTTACGCCCTTTGTTATTTTAAAGTAGGGTTCCGCTCAAAACGTCAGCAGTTTACCATCCTTTCACTTTGATCTATCCTAAACACTACCTATACGCAACACTCTACTTTGTTATTTTAAATTAGTTATATCTAGAGGGTCGTTCATCCTTATATAAGGACCCTTAAGAAGTGAATGACTGTCACTCGTCCCTGCATGGGACATTTTTTGTCGTTAATTTCATTATATTATAAGTTAACTATCAAGTAAAACTTTAACACTTCCTTTATGCCATCGTGTCTTTGACTATTAATATGTGCACTGCATTACCTGCGCTCTGTTTACTGGGAATAGTAAAAGACGTTTACACACAATATGGAATAAATTCGTAATTAAATTATCTAATTAATTTCCATAGTGCAAACTGATGATTGAGCCCAGTAAAGGTGAGGGCAATAAAACGCCAAATATATATATAATAAAGAATATACTCTAATACACATCATAACATAATGGTGGTCAGCCAACGGGGGGAGGTGGGCAAATGAAATGGGTTCTTCCTCACATTTTGTAGGTCATCCTATAACAGCTAGATCGCACTATGCCTATAATAAGGGGTCGCTGTAATTCTAACCCTATCTTATGCAAGACAGACCACCTGTTACGTTATGTTGGTCTGATAACAAGTTATAGAATCCTTACATAAGTTATCACATTATATATATATATATTACTCTTTACAATACAGACCAACGGATGGAAAACATAAAAATTCTATTGGTGCCCAAATATTCCCTTTATTTCATGATTGAGTCGGTTTTCTTTGAGGTACCGCGGGCTGTATATGGCATACAGCTCTATGAATACTAATTAGATAAGAAATGAAGAAAAAACTAGGAAATCTTTGTCCAAGGTGGAAAAAATAGACAAAACATTGTTGGAAAACCTCCTCAATCATGAAATAAGTCAGATAAATCCCTCGAACGTCGAAATGTATGCGATATACAGCCCTTGGACGCTACGCGTCCTCGGCAATTTAAAAAAAAAAGGCTGTATATAGATATTGCCCAGGTCAACAGGGCAATATATAGTAATTATCTGTTTTGATAAAGTTTTCTTCTGGAAATGTCTACTAATATATTTGTGTAGTTTGTGTCTTTAAGTAATTTTTCTGTATAACGTGCTGAATATTTGTGTGCGGTTGTAGAGGTTATTATATATTTCACAAGTATACTTGTGAAATATATAATAACCTCTACAACCGCACACAAATATTCAGCACTTTATACAGAGAAATTACTTAAAGACAATAGTTCTAAAGTTACAATTGTCGTTTACAACTGAAAATGTAGATTATTTTTTATATCCTGTTGTGGTTAATGGTTTAGTGTGCCGAAACATGACATGGCATATAGACTATAGATAAGATATCACCATATTGCACTTATCTGATTCGGGTATACAACGTATTGTTGTTTGAGCATGTGGTCTTATTTGTAGCTGTGCCTGTGATGAACCGTGCATGTTCTGACTATATTTTGAAACGAAAGACATGCATTTAACAATTTCATTTGAATATTGAAAGAATATACTCTCGTCGCTATATTATATTTGAGAGTTGTATATATCATGGGATATATTAAACAATATACACTTGTAGTTGACTGGCGCCGAGGAAAACATAAATTTCGCGAACCCGAAGGCTTCAATTTCATTCAATGACATTGAAGCCTGAGGCGCCGTAAAACTCGATGTTTCTCGAGGCAAAAGATTTTGTTATATACCAAAGACTTTTAAAATACAAAATACCAAACTGACTCGAAACTTGCAAAAGGGAAAAAGACTTCAATTCAACTAATATACACTTCTTAAGGGTCCTTATATAAGGATGAATGACCCTCTAGATATAACTAATTTAAAATAACAAAGTAGAGTGCTGCGTATAGGCAGTGTTTAGGATAGATCAAAGTGAAAAGATGGTAAACTGCTGACGTTTCGAGCGGAACCCTACTTTAAAATAAAAAAAGGCGTAACTACCCCTATACATATACAAAATGATTGAATTATGACTCAGTACTGCATGCCTGGGTCATTATGTACAAAAACATCACATCTATACTGTGGCACGGAATTATTTTTATATCAGTAGCACAATTCAAATGCAACAACAAAACTATAGATACATTTGGTACGTGGTTTATCGCAGCTAAAATTGAGATATCATAAACAATATTGAAATATGCGTGACTCAAATACGTTCTAGTTCTTGCCAAGTACAAAGCAAATAATGACAGGGGTAACGGCCTCGTAATGACCAGTAAACTCGTCTGGCGTTAACCAGAGTTAAATACTAAAAAGGAATTTAGAGTTCAGAGTTTGAATTCGCCAGCAATAGAAAGTTGTATGTGGTTGGTCCATCGCCCTGTGCTGCAGCATGTACATGCAGCCGCCGGCTTGCTTTCTAATAATTGATTTGAAGTTGAATGGAGTTGTTTATCTTTGGTGCTAATGCTTATCTAGTATATCATGACTATATGCAACTCACCACAAAATTTTCCATATGCTTATATAGTGTAAATAATATAGCAAGTCAAAAATCAAATGTATATGCAAAGGGGGGAAACTGAAAAAGATGCCGTCAAATAATTTGCCTATCATATATCCTATATATATATACTAGTGGGTGCATAATACAAAATACAAATAGTTAAAAACTGATGTATTTAGTTAATATAACATGGAGCATATGGCTCATATAGATTTGACTGATATAGAATTTTCAGCAAGTATCTTATCAACTAAATCATCACAATGTACTACTTATATATTCACTTGATGGAAAGTAGAATCGTTTCTATCTTGTTTTATAAAATAACCTTCGGAAAACAAGCTAAATTATACATATTCTTTTTATACTCGCGTATGCTAGCTATCTTTAGCGTTAGCACTTTAGCGTTAGCACGTTAGCACTTTATTAGCCTAATTCATAGACTCTAGCTATATAATGATTGGTCATGATGGAAAAACGTAAACAGAAAATGGCTAACATGCAACGCAGGATATATATAGCACGTGTCTTTTTTCAAACGTCTGCTTGAAACTTCTACGTTATATTGGGAATTCATTAACCAAACACTTAACATCAGCATCTGTGTAAGCAAAATAGCGAAATGCAAAAAAAAATATAGCGAAACACGAAATGGAACATTATTTTTGCTTTTTGAAAGTGTTTTTCAACACTTTATTTAGCTTTATTTAGCTAATTTAACGTGATACATACTTTTTTTAACTCTGTGTTGTTTTCCAGAACTATGAAATTACGTAAATGCCTGAAATCACGAATGATTGATGACGGCAATAAAAAACATCAGAATCATATAATTATATAATCAACAAAAACCTAATGAAAGTATTTTACCGCGCGTTGCTTAATGACATCAATTATCTAGAAAAACAAGACCAGCTGGCCGGTATCTCTGTTTCAACATGCAGAAAACTATAAAAGCAGAACAAAGAAAAGTGAGTTTACCAGTCCAATTCAGTCCAACGTGAAAATAGCAAAGAGAAAGTTCCCGCAGTCAGCAAGATCATTTTATAACTCATTAGAGAGAGTGCACAGTAAGTCCACGATTGATTTGTTGACTTCAGAAAGATTCTTTTTTAGTTTGCATAGACAGTAGACACCTACTCTATTTGACATTTGTATATAAGTAACATTATTACGCATTTTATAAATATATCAGTTTTTTTTTGTTTTTTTTGCTTTCGCCCAAAAAAACCTAAACTGTTTTTGCATGTATATATGTTATAGAGATCAGTTTAAAGAGGTCGTTCTCTTTTCGTGTTCATGGTTCTATTAGTTTAAAATAATCTTGGCCAGTATTTTTAAACTCCTTACTCTCTTTCTTTCTGTACTATACAGTAAATTCAATGTTCATTCTTGTTTTGTCCGTTGACGTTGGTCATAAATAGACTAGTGTTTCAAACTCAAATTCTTTCCCACGTATTTTGTTTCTGATTTAAAACTAATATCTGTTTCCAGATTCACATAAGAATTAATGGTTTGTTATTCTTAACTCGCTATGTTCTGAGAACTCCTGTAAGCGAAATATCATCATGTATGAATAAACTGGAAAGAAAAAACGTTAACTCAATATACCGGCTGTATTTTTTTGCCACGTTGTATGATCAGTTTTAAATGAAATTCTTCAATTCAAAATAACATAACATTGCTGTGTTTTTTTTTTATAGATCATGAAAATTGGAATAATTGTATTTATCATGGTACTTCAAACTTTTTCCCACATCAGTTCAGCAAGACCTGGCGATGCAGAAGGGTGTCCTTTGGCCTGTGATGGTAAGATATATCTCCGTTATCTCAAAAGTTGAATACGCAGGACTATTTTATGGCTTTTCAGGTCATATATATGGCGCACGTTGATTGGTTGCTGAGAGGTCGAGAAAAAGCGGTAATGCTCTCCCGGTACTGTGGGTGAGCATTACGCCGCTTTTAACGAGAAAATTTCTGAGTTGAGTCATTTCCGTTGAAAACGTTTTGAACAATAATACGTCCTGAAACATTAGACAGTGTCAGTGTTCCTTTTTATAAAAATTACTTATTTAAAAGTGCGGAAAATGAATGCTTAACAGGTGTATTAACACTTACAAGATCCTGAAAGAAGAAAAGTTGCCGGAAAAACCAACTAAATTACCATGCAAATTCAGATAAAACCTCAGATAAAACATTTTTAATTAATATCGGAGTAGTGAGTATATAAATTAGTATCTAGTAACATCTTTGCTGGAGCTATTTCTGGAAGCTAGTACCCAACCTCAATTAATATTGTCTTTTTTTATCAATTTTGTAAAATAATCTAAAAAAGGGTACAAATAAAGTAAGCTGTTGTTGTTGTTGGCAAGTTGTTGCAGTCTGCACGCGCCCATAGACATAGACACATACAAACTTTATTTATTTATTCAGGGTAAAATCGTCCTTACAGAAAAAAGAAAAAAGGAATAAAAATACAAAAGTCAAAGTTAAATTATTACAGTAATTATTTCATGCGGACCTCCTCAAGTTGCTCTAAAGAGGTGCCTCATTGCTTCGTTGTCGACAACAGTTCATCCGTTCTCCATATACTACCTAACCATGCCCCACATGCTTACGGAATACCAAATTGACGTGCGTCAAAAGAAATGGGGATTTTTTTGTTCTTCCTCTTTATAAAGTTTGCAAAACAACTTACTTAGCTCCTTGAGTTTAACAATCGAAATATGGTAAGGTATGATATGACATACTGCCGAAACAGAGAACGTCCGGGAGTCTAACGTTTCGAGCAAAAGCCCTTCGTCAGAGGTACTTTCTCTCTGACGAAGGGCCTTCGCTCGAAACGTTAGACTTCTACGTTGTCTGTTTCAGCAGTATATCAAACCTTACTATATTTCGATTGTTGTTTCAACGCGGTCAGCGCAACACGCTACTTTTCATTTCACTTCTTGAGTTTAAGTTCTTTTCAATTAATAATCTTTTTTCCTATTGTGAAGAATAATAATTTCAAATGAAGTCGAATCACTGCTGTAGAGAAACGTTTTCTGACTGCCCCAACCGGGAATCAAACCCAAGGTCTCTGGTTTAACGTACCAGTGCTCTACCACTGAACTATTAGGACTCCCGGCTGAGGCAGTACGTCTGTGAAAAACCCTTAATTCAAAAAACCTTCTATTTCGTGTTTCGCGGCGACCGAGAAGCATAATAAAGATTATGTCAGCAACATACACTGAACGCCGTTGCGTGACAAATTTTACAAACCATACATATCTGCACCGTGTGACACACCCCGTGAAACATGTCTCGCTTGCTTTGGTTCACAAACCATTGCAGTTTCACGAAAAAATTGCACCGTGGTGTGTAACACACAGTACCTTTAAACCAGTCGGCGCATGTACGTAGTGCGTACCTATGTTTTAATATTGCAAATTATAGAATTATAGAACGCTTAATTTGTTTACTTTATATTTTATTTCAGACAAGAATTGTTACGTTCTGTGCGAAAACTGTAAAGCGGAACTTAAATATTGCACAGATCGCAAAGTACGGTCCATCTGTCGCAACAAATGCGGAAAAAAGAAACTAACAGCTTATTATGGTCGAAATTCAAAGTAACCTGCAAATCTCATGGAAAATCGTTCAATAATGTTAAATAATTTACCTGTAGTTAATGTTCCTGAAATATGAATAAAAGGTGTACCTGAAAAAACTGTTATTGCAATGAAACGTTTGTTTATAATTTAGAAAATAGAAAGTTCCTTGTTTCTTCATTTTGGAACACAGAACTCATATTATGTACTACAGCATCAAAAAATCCTTGGAAATTAATATAGGGCTTCATTGTTACTTGCATTCCATAACAGGATTGTGAGTTGGATTCTGTTCGCGCGACAGAATTCAAGTTTAACTCTCTCCTGTCCGGTTTTGGTATTCTATTCTGGCTAACGCCAGACGATTTTATTCACCTCTGGGGAAACCCTCGCACAGGAATGAGTTATAAACAATCTCTCTAACTCTTTCCTTTCCGAATTGGTCTTTGGTATTTTATTCTGGCTAACGCCAGACGATTTTCTTCACCACTGGCGAAGCCCTCGGACAGGACTGAGTTAAGGTGGTGTTTATATATGGAGGAGAGATTCAGGATCTCGACAAAGAGGGCTAGCCCTATCAAGAGGGCTGACTCTCCTCCATATAAATACCCTCAAAATCAATTTGTGTGAAAACTAAGTTTTGAACGTTCACAAATCTTCCATTTAACAATTAGACAACGAGGCCGAGTTTTCTATGAGCTGATTGTCAACGAGGCGAAGCCGAGTTGACTATCTGCTCATAGATAAAGGACGAGTTGTCTAATTGTTTTAGTATCAACCATAAACAATTTTTCTTTAACGTAAAGAAATCTTATCAAACATTGTTCTAAATGTTCAGATAGTTTTACCTATTTGTTTGCAGAAGTCTCCCCATACAAAAGGCAGAGCAGTTCGATGGCGTATGGTAAACAATCAATCACAAAACACAAGATTGCAACTATTTTGCTTCAAATTTGGTGTAGATATACTCCATAGGCATAAGCGAATTTATTTTCTTATTCGAAAATGTCAAACTGAATATATTTCCATTACTTTCGACCCAATGTTTTCTTCACTCGTACAAAAATGTTAGCAGACGCCATGTTTGATTTTTTAGCCTAGTTTCCAGGTTTTGCTTGCGGCGTGAATATGCCGTGGCTTCTGATTGGTCAGAATAGGAGTACTCCAGCTATAAGAAGGTTTATAATTGGATAACGCTACCATGGTCTATCACCAATAGACCATGGTAGCTCAGCCAATCAGAAAGCCGGATTTGTAATAGACCACCAGTTGGTTGATACTAAATATAGTTGTCAACTTGTCAAGGAGAGTCGTATTTCACAATTGAACTAATCTACAGCTTTCATTTTGAAGTCCCAGCTCAGAATTTGAATATAAGACAATATTAGATAAAAAAACCCAGCGTGATATACAGGCCAATTAACTAAAATTAACTTTTTCTAATCTCAAAATGCGCAGATATGTAAGTTTAAGGTGACTATTCATTAATGTATTGGTTAAAATTAAAATATGGACATTAACTGAAACGAGTTTTAATAAAAATGCCATTTCTTCCCAGTAATTAAGAACTATCTATAAATAATCATCATCTTTCAAAGCCGTACTCTAACTACATAAACATGCATCTTGTGATTAATTTAAGCAAAAAGAGTTTTTAATATAAAAAAGTATAAACTTAACTTGGTGTGGGACAAGGTTAACATAATTGAGAAATTCATATTAGTGATTCTAAAAATTGAAAACTAGTCAGAAACGCGTTATTTTAGAAGAACAACCAAAATTTTCTGACATAAATAAAAGAACATCTTCATAACATATGAATGAACATTGTATGTGTAAATGTGTATGCATATGTTAATTTATAAGTATATTAAACGTTCACCGACAAATGTCATTCGTGGGCACTGCATCAGCATGCAGCTGGGCGAAGTTTGAAAGCTATAATATAATTGCATGCGAACGCAGTTTATATGCTTCATTCAGCGACATCATTTGCTAGTTGCAACTGTAGAACAATAATCATGAATCGATCCATGCCAAGTAATTCGCCTAATGGTCAACACCATGGTATGGAAATTTATTTTATACTTGGTTGCGCGTTCCAAATCCCAATAGGCTTGGTTGGAATGGTTGCAAATCTTCTTCTGCTAATCGCACACATGAAAGATCCTCTAAAAACATTCAAGACTTCCTCGTCACTATTCATAATAAACATTGCAGCTATCGATCTGACGGTCTCGTTTGTGTATTTGATCATTTCACTTCAGTTTTTTGCAAGTTCTAGCTGTTCTGATTATAACTCGAATTCAATAAAAGACATCTACATAACAATTGCTTGGAAAGGATTAATAAACGTGTCTTTATCTTCCTTATTGAGTTTATCGATTGAACGTTTTTGTTCTGTGGTTTTTCCTCTATGGCATCGTGTGCGAATTACAACTCGAGTTTGTCGTTATTGGCTGGGTGCAGTATGGCTCGTTGGTTTTATTCATGTAACGTTCTCCATAATATTCACCCCACAATTGAATATAAGTCATAAAGGAAGTGGGATATTTCAGTTATTTGAATTTGCGTATCTAATGTTAACTTTCATATGTACACTGCTTTTTTACCTTGGGACGTATTTCTCACTGAAAAACCAAAGAAAAAAACTGCTTGCCAGACAAGACATCAGCGAGACAAATTTAAGGACAATGAAGATCCGAATAAAGAACGAAAGAAATTTTCTATTCACGATACTAATTGTTTGTTTAATTCTAGCTATTAGTTTACTACCATTGATTGCAGTTAATGTTGTTCTTATTTTTTATCCACATGCTAGCAAAAATGTTGCTTTTACTTGGAGGTTTTTGTCAATGTCACTTATTTTCTTAAGCATTAATTTTGCTATTACGCCGTTTATTTATCTTTGGCGTTTGCCAAAATATAGAAAAACCTTTAAAAAACTTTATTGCAATTTTTAGTGTAAAAGTGTAAGTCCCAGACCACTCACCAGGATGATGATGAAAATGTAATATCTTGTACAATGTAAACAATGGAAAAAAATAAACCTGATATTTAAAATTTTAATATGAAAAATGTCATTCCTTGCAGCTATTTTTATATTAAAAATTTGAATCATTAATCAGAGCGAGAGCCGAAAGACTTTTTTAATATAAATATAAAATATAATAAATGGTCGTGCAAATTAATATAGTTTTAGTTATTTCTTAGACTCATCAACCGCGCAGTCGGGATTACCAAAGTTGAGAGCAGCCATCAAGTAGCCCAACATAAAACGAGTTGTAAAGCATAAAAACAAGCTTCTTGAAATATGAATAGAAAAACGTAAAGCGTGTGTATGTCTTGAATCAAAGCAGTCACCATTTATTTAAGGCAAACTTCGGTAACACGAGGAAACAAAAACAGCACGCCTATTTGGCAAGAGCTTACGAAAACCTATAGTCCACATAATATAAAGAAAAGAGATCTTTTCTTTAGAGAAACTTCGTTACCAATAACTTTTGGCTTCAGTTAATTTTTCTTACTCAACCCATTCTCGTCCCCAGATTCCTACTCAATCGGATAGTGTATATTTTGAAGGTGAGGGCGGTTACCAGCCGTAATTTTAAATTAATATGTTTTTAAAAGGCACACTGGGATGAATGGGATTCCTATGGAGTGATGCAAACTATATGTAGGTGTTTTATTTTGAAAGACTCGCTTCAGAGCGTTATCCAATCAGCGTGCCTCCAGTTCTAGTTAACCTAATTCGCATAACTCACAATCATAAACAAACAAGAAATATGGCGTGAATACACCTAAATATAACACTTCGAAGAAAAGCCACAACAACGTAAGCTTGCCGAGAATCAGAAATTTAATTGATCTGGTAGATACAAAGAAGTCTCATATTCGTAAATTACTTCGTTTTATTTTGGTAATTTGCCGATACCGCCATGTACGTAATGTTAAAGCTGAGATTTTGTACTACAGTACGGTGTTGCTCGGATATCTTCAGAAATTTAACTCACCGGATCAACAGTGCTATCTTGCGATACACGGATGGCAACCGGCCTAGTCATCTTGATTAAGGTCTAAGCTACATTTCTATGGTGGTTACCTGTTTGTAACAAAAAGTTACCTGCTTGTTATGGCTGTTCTTCGAAGTGTTATATGAAGTGTTATAACAAAGAATAAACATGGCGCAAATTTATCTGTAGGTAAATTTGCGCCATGTTTCTTCTTTGTTTATGATTGTGAGTTATGCGAATTAGAATAATCAGAACTTCAGGCACGCTGATTGGATAGCATTCTGAATTTAGCCAATCCAAATAAAACACAAACGTATTAGGCAGCACTTTACAGATATCCCATTCATCACATTGTGCTTTTAAAAAACTACGAATTTTAGAATATAAATCAATAATTATGACTGGTAACCCCCCTTACCTTCAAAATCTACACTATCCGATATGATTTTTCATAGTTACATTCTTGTAACAAAAAATGCCATCAAAAGTAATATTTTGAAGCCTTGGCCAGTCGTCTATTTCGCGGCTTTTCCAAAATATGTCGTCAAATTAGTTTTTTCCAAATTTCTCGTCAACCTTCAATGAGTCTTAAGATTTTAGCAACCTTTCTGATACCCCAACCACAACAAAAACCGTAACTCTAATCAGAAATCTGGTTTACCCCCTAGCTTTTTGGAAAAAAAATATTTGACGACTTGTTTTGGAAAAGTCGCGAAAGGAGTGGACGAGTACCTTTGAATAATCTGTGGGGGACCTCTGTAAAATTGAGGGCTGTAATTGGTCGGAAGCAACCTTCCAAACATACCAATGGTTCTGTCCGCTGGAGAGATTCGTTAAATGCTTTATAGAAGAAAAAAAACTGTTTCAAGATTTCTTTCAAAATTACGGTCTTGAAAATTTAGAAACGACACAACAAGACGGACAGCTGGCTTACTAGCGGGCAGGGGCGGGATCTATATAGTTCCACGCAATAAAAAGAACATAGTATTTAGTTCTAAAGATTCACACCCCACCCCCCTAATAAGTCGAAGAGGAGTTGAGTATTGCATCATCGAGTGAGTTTGCAAGATTGAAGTAGTTTATTTTGATGTTTGACTTTCTGAATTCGTGTCAAGCACTAAAAACACGAGCTATTTCGACAAAGATTATTGACCGTGGCGACTGCTCTATCAGTTTCTCCGTGTTATCGTGTATTGGATCGATATATTCACGACACAGTTTGTCACTTAAGATTTTGATATGGTCACCTTGAATTTTCAAATGTTTAAATGTCTTTGTAAACCACTTCATTATATAGATGCGAGTGTTTTACTTGAAAATATCCGGTGACATATATTTTCCATATCCTCACTAGTAAAAATTTGAGGCCAGAAACTTCTATGTATTGGTTAAAATTAAAATATGGACATTTCCGAAACGAGTTTTAATTAATAAAAATGCCATTTCTTCCGAGTAATTAAGAACTATCTATAAATAATCATCATCTTTCAAAGCCCTAATCTAACTACATAAACATGCATCTTGTGATTAATTTAAGCAAAAAGAGTTTGTAATATAAAAAAGTATAAAGTTAACTTGGTGTGGGTCAAGGTTGACGTAATTGAGAAATTCATATTAGTGATTCTAAAAATTGAAAACTAGTCAGAAACGCGTTATTTTAGAAGAACCAAAATTTTCTGACATAAATAAAAGAACATCTTCATAACACATGAATGTACATTGTATGTGTAAATGTGTATGCATATGTTAGTTTATAAGTATATTAAACGTTCACCGACAAATGTCATTCGTGCGCACTGCATGCATGCAGCTGGGAGAAGCTTGAAAGCTATAATTGCATGCGAACGCAGTTTATATGCTTCATTCAGCGACATCATTTGCTAGTTGGAACTGTAGAAGAATGATCATGAATCGATCCATGCCAAGTAATTCATCCAATGGTCAACACCATGGTATGGAAATTTATTTTATACTTGGTTGCGCGTTTCAAATCCCGATAGGCTTGGTTGGAATGGTTGCAAATCTTCTTCTGCTAATCGCACACATGAAAGATCCTCTAAAAACATTCAAGACTTCCTCGTCACTATTCATAATAAACATTGCAGCTATCGATCTGACGGTCTCGTCTGTGTATTTCATCACTTCACTTCAGTTTTTTGCAAGTTCTAGCTGTTCTGATTATAACTCGAATCAACATAAAGACATCAACAGAACAATTGCCTGGAAAGGATTAATAAACGTTTCTTTATCTTCCTTATTGAGTTTATCGATTGAACGTTTTTGTTCTGTGGTTTTTCCTCTATGGCATCGTGTGCGAATTACAACTCGAGTTTGTCGTTATTGGCTGGGTGCAGTATGGCTCGTTGGTTTTATTCATGTAACGTTCTCCATAATATTCACCCCACAATTCAATATAAGTCATAAAGGAAGTGGGATATTTCAGTTATTTGAAGTTGCGTATCTAATGTTAACTTTCATATGTACACTGCTTTTTTACCTTGGGACGTATTTCTCACTGAAAAACCAAAGAAAAAAACTGCTTGCCAGACAAGACATCAGCGAGACAAATTTAAGGACAATGAAGATCCGAATAAAGAACGAAAGAAATTTTCTATTCACGATACTAATTGTTTGTTTAATTCTAGCTATTTATTAGTTTACTACCATTGATTGCAATTACTGTTGTTCTTATTTTTTATACACATGCTAGCAAAAATGTTGTTTTTACTTGGAGGTTTGTGGCAATGTCACTTATTTTTTTAAGCATTAATTTTGCTATTAATCCGTTTATTTATCTTTGGCGTTTGCCAAAATATAGAAAAACCTTTAAAAAACTTTATGGAAATTTTTAGTGTAAAAGTCCCAGACCACTCGCCACGATGATGATGAAAATGTGATATCTTGTACAATGTAAACAATGGAAGAAAATAAACCTGATATTTAAAATTTTAATATAAAAAATGTCATTCCTTGCAGTTATTTTTATATTAAAAAGTTGAATCATTAATCAGAGCGAGAGCCGAAAGACTTTTTTTAATATAAATATAAAATAGCGAGAGCCGAAAGACTTTTTTAATATAAATATAAAATATAATAAATGTTCGTGCAAATTAATATAGTTTTAGTTATTTCTTAAGACTCATCAAAAGCGCAGTCGGGATTACCAAAGTTGAGAGCAGCCATCAAGTAGCCCAACATAACACGGGTTGTAAAGGAAAAAAAACAAGCTTCTTGAAATATGAATAGAAAAACGTAAAGCGTGTGTATGTCTTGAATCAAATCAGTCACCATTTATTTAAGGCAAACTTCGGTAACACGAGGAAACAAAAACAGCACGCCTCCAAATTTTA
This sequence comes from Paragorgia papillata, assembly GCA_035771165.1. Taxonomy (NCBI): domain Eukaryota; kingdom Metazoa; phylum Cnidaria; class Anthozoa; order Scleralcyonacea; family Coralliidae; genus Paragorgia; species Paragorgia papillata. Next base: position 846,979 of record JAWNZC010000229.1, read on the forward strand.
TGACTTGTACTATTTTGAAGGTGAGGGCGGTTACCAGCCCTAATTTTAAATTAATATGTTTTTAAAAGGCACACTGGGATGAATGGGATTCCTATGGAGTGATGCAAACTATATGTAGGTGTTTTATTTTGAAAGACTCGCTTCAGAGCGTTATCCAATCAGCGTACCTCCAGTTCTGGTTAAACCTAATTCGCATAACTCACAATCATAAACAAACAAGAAATATGGCGTGAATACACCTAAATATAGCACTTCGAAGAAAAGCCACAACACAACGTAAGCTTGCCGAGAATCAGAAATTTATTTGATCTGGTAGATACAAAGAAGTCTCATATTCGTAAATTACTTCGTTTTATTTTGGTAATTTGCCGATACCGCCATGTACGTAATGTTAAAGCTGAGATTTTGTACTACAGTACGGTGTTGCCCGGATATCTTCAGAAATTTAACTTACCGGATCAACAGTGCTATCTTGCGATACACGGATGGCAACCGGCCTAGTCATCTTGATTAAGGTCTAAGCTACATTTCTATGGTGGTTACCTGTTTGTAACAAAAAGTTACCTGCTTGTTATGGCTGTTCTTCGAAGTGTTATATGAAGTGTTATAACAAAGAAGAAACATGGCGCAAATTTATCTGTAGGTAAATTTGCGCCATGTTTCTTCTTTGTTTATGACTGTGAGTTATGCGAATTAGAATAATCAGAACTTCAGGCACGCTGATTGGATAGCATTCTGAATTTAGCCAATCCAAATAAAACACAAACGTATTAGGCAGCACTTTACAGATATCCCATTCATCACATTGTGCTTTTAAAAAATTACGAATTTTAGAATATAAATCAATAATTATGACTGGTAACCCCCCTTACCTTCAAAATCTACACTATCCGATATGATTTTTCATAGTTACCTTCTTGTAACAAAAAATGCCATTAAAAGTAATATTTTGAAGCCTTGGCCAGTCGTCTATTTCGCGGCTTTTCCAAAATATGTCGTCAAATTAGTTTTTTCCAAATTTCTCGTCAAGCTTCAACGGTCTTAAGATTTTAGCAACCTTTCTGATTCCCTAACCACAACAAAAACCTTAACTCTAATCAGAAATCTGGTTTACCCCCTAGCTTTTTGGAAAAAAAATATTTGACGACTTGTTTTGGAAAAGTCGCGAAAGGAGTGGACGAGTACCTTTGAATAATCTGTGGGGGACCTCTGTAAAATTGAGGACTGTAATTGGTCGGAAGCAACCTTCCAAACATACCAATGGTTCTGTCCGCTGGAGAGATTCGTTAAATGCTTTATAGAAGAAAAAAAACTGTTTCAAGATTTCTTTCAAAATTACGGTCTTGAAAATTTAGAAACGACACAACAAGACGGACAGCTGGCTTACTAGCGGGCAGGGGCGGGATCTATATAGTTCCACGCAATAAAAAGAACATAGTATTTAGTTCTAAAGATTCACACCCCACCCCCCTAATAAGTCGAAGAGGTGTTGAGTATTGCATCATCGAGTGAGTTTGCAAGATTGAAGTAGTTTATTTTGATGTTTGACTTTCTGAATTCGTGTCAAGCACTAAAAACACTAGAGCTATTTCGACAAAGATTATTGACCGTAGCGACTGCTCTATCAGTTTCTCCGTGTTATCGTGTATTGGATCGATATATTCACGACACAGTTTGTCACTTAAGATTTTGATATGGTCACCTTGAATTTTCAAATGTTTAAATGTCTTTGTAAACCACTTCATTATATAGATGCGAGTGTTTTACTTGAAAATATCCGGTGACATATATTTTCCATATCCTCACTAGTAAAAATTTGAGGCCAGAAACTTCTATGTATTGGTTAAAATTAAAATATGGACATTTCCGAAACGAGTTTTAATTAATAAAAATGCCATTTCTTCCGAGTAATTAAGAACTATCTATAAATAATCATCATTTTTCAAAGCCGTAATCTAACTTCATAAACATGCATCTTGTGATTAATTTAAGCAAAAAGAGTTTGTAATATAAAAAAGTATAAAGTTAACTTGGTGTGGGTCAAGGTTGAAGTAATTGAGAAATTCATATTAGTGATTCTAAAAATTGAAAACTAGTCAGAAACGCGTTATTTTAGAAGAACCAAAATTTTCTGACATAAATAAAAGAACATCTTCATAACACATGAATGTACATTGTATGTGTAAATGTGTATGCACATGTTAATTTATAAGTATATTAAACGTTCACCGACAAATGTCATTCGTGCGCACTGCATGCATGCAGCTGGGAGAAGCTTGAAAGCTATAATTGCATGCGAACGCAGTTTATATGCTTCATTCAGCGACATCATTTGCTAGTTGCAACTGTAGGACAATGATCATGAATCGATCCATGCCAAGTAATTCATCCAATGGTCAACACCATGGTATGGAAATTTATTTTATACTTGGTTGCGCGTTTCAAATCCCGATAGGCTTGGTTGGAATGGTTGCAAATCTTCTTCTGCTAATCGCACACATGAAAGATCCTCTAAAAACATTCAAGACTTCCTCGTCACTATTCATAATAAACATTGCAGCTATCGATCTGACGGTCTCGTCTGTGTATTTCATCATTTCACTTCAGTTTTTAGCAAGTTCTAGCTATTCTGATTATAACTCGAATCAACATAAAGACATCAACAGAACAATTGCCTGGAAAGGATTAATAAACGTGTCTTTCTCTTCCTTATTGAGTTTATCGATTGAACGTTTTTGTTCTGTGGTTTTTCCTCTATGGCATCGTGTGCGAATTACAACTCGAGTTTGTCGTTATTGGCTGGGTGCAGTATGGCTCGTTGGTTTTATTCATGTAACGTTCTCCATAATATTCACCCCACAATTCAATATAAGTCATAAAGGAAGTGGGATATTTCAGTTATTTGAAGTTGCGTATCTAATGTTAACTTTCATATGTACACTGCTTTTTTACCTTGGGACGTATTTCTCACTGAAAAACCAAAGAAAAAAACTGCTTGCCAGACAAGACATCAGCGAGACAAATTTAAGGACAATGAAGATCCGAATAAAGAACGAAAGAAATTTTCTATTCACGATACTAATTGTTTGTTTAATTCTAGCTATTTATTAGTTTACTACCATTGATTGCAGTTACTGTTGTTCTTATTTTTTATCCACATGCTAGCAAAAATGTTGCTTTTACTTGGAGGTTTTTGGCAATGTCACTTATTTTTTTAAGCATTAATTTTGCTATTACGCCGTTTATTTATCTTTGGCGTTTGCCAAAATATAGAAAAACCTTTAAAAAACTTTATTGCAATTTTTAGTGTAAAAGTGTAAGTCCCAGACCACTCACCAGGATGATGATGAAAATGTAATATCTTGTACAATGTAAACAATGGAAGAAAATAAACCTGATATTTAAAATTGTAATATGAAAAATGTCATTCCTTGCAGCTATTTTTATATTAAAAATTTGAATCATTAATCAGAGCGAGAGCCGAAAGACTTTTTTAATATAAATATAAAATAGCGAGAGCCGAAAGACTTTTTTAATATAAATATAAAATATAATAAATGGTCGTGCAAATTAATATAGTTTTAGTTATTTCTTAGACTCATCAACCGCGCAGTCGGGATTACCAAAGTTGAGAGCAGCCATCAAGTAGCCGAACATAAAACGAGTTGCAAAGCATAAAAACAAGCTTCTTGAAATATGAATAGAAAAACGTAAAGCGTGTGTATGTCTTGACTCAAATCAGTCACCATTTATTTAAGGCAAACTTCGGTAACACGAGGAAACAAAAACAGCACGCCTCCAAATTTTATGACTTGTACTATTTGGCAAGAGTTTACGAAAACCTATACTCCACATAATATAAAGAAAAGAGATCTTTTCTTTAGAGAAACTTCGTTACCAATAACTTTTGGCTTCAGTTAATTTTTCTTACTCAACCCATTCTCGTCCCCAGATTCCTACTCACCCTTTTTAGCGCGTCCATCATTCTAGTTCCCATTGCCTTCAGCATGCAGCGTGAAGTGCTCGGTCGGTCGAGGTTAAAAGGGATGACTCAAAAGGACCCGTCCAGTCCTTTTAGACGGCTGGCCAACCTCGATAAAAGTGTCTCAAAACATCGATCGTTGATGGCATTTTTTGTTACAAGCATGCAGGTAACCATGCCAGATAGCATCGGATAGTGTATATTTTGAAGGTGAGGGCGGTTACCAGCCGTAATTTTAAATTAATATGTTTTTAAAAGGCACACTGGGATGAATGGGATTTATATGGAGTGATGCAAACTATACGTAGGTGTTTTATTTTGAAAGACTCGCTTCAGAGCGTTATCCAATCAGCGTACCTCCAGTTCTGGTTAAACCTAATTCGCATAACTCACAATCATAAACAAACAAGAAATATGGCGTGAATACACCTAAATATAGCACTTCGAAGAAAAGCCACAACACAACGTAAGCTTGCCGAGAATCAGAAATTTATTTGATCTGGTAGATACAAAGAAGTCTCATATTCGTAAATTACTTCGTTTTATTTTGGTAATTTGCCGATACCGCCATGTACGTAATGTTAAAGCTGAGATTTTGTACTACAGTACGGTGTTGCCCGGATATCTTCAGAAATTTAACTTACCGGATCAACAGTGCTATCTTGCGAAACACGGATGGCAACCGGCCTAGTCATCTTGATTAAGGTCTAAGCTACATTTCTATGGTGGTTACCTGTTTGTAACAAAAAGTTACCTGCTTGTTATGGCTGTTCTTCGAAGTGTTATATGAAGTGTTATAACAAAGAAGAAACATGGCGCAAATTTATCTGTAGGTAAATTTGCGCCATGTTTCTTCTTTGTTTATGATTGTGAGTTATGCGAATTAGAATAATCAGAACTTCAGGCACGCTGATTGGATAGCATTCTGAATTTAGCCAATCCAAATAAAACACAAACGTATTAGGCAGCACTTTACAGATATCCCATTCATCACATTATGCTTTTAAAAAATTACGAATTTTAGAATATAAATCAATAATTATGACTGGTAACCCCCCTTACCTTCAAAATCTACACTATCCGATATGATTTTTCATAGTTACCTTCTTGTAACAAAAAATGCCATCAAAAGTAATATTTTGAAGCCTTGGCCAGTCGTCTATTTCGCGGCTTTTCCAAAATATGTCGTCAAATTAGTTTTTTCCAAATTTCTCGTCAAGCTTCAACGTTCTTAAGATTTTAGCAACCTTTCTGATACCCTAACCACAACAAAAACCTTAACTCTAATCAGAAATCTGGTTTACCCCCTAGCTTTTTGGAAAAAAAATATTTGACGACTTGTTTTGGAAAAGTCGCGAAAGGAGTGGACGAGTACCTTTGAATAATCTGTGGGGGACCTCTGTAAAATTGAGGGCTGTAATTGGTCGGAAGCAACCTTCCAAACATACCAATGGTTCTGTCCGCTGGAGAGATTCGTTAAATGCTTTATAGAAGAAAAAAAACTGTTTCAAGATTTCTTTCAAAATTACGGTCTTGAAAATTTAGAAACGACACAACAAGACGGAGAGCTGGCTTACTAGCGGGCAGGGGCGGGATCTATATAGTTCAACGCAATAAAAAGAACATAGTATTTAGTTCTAAAGATTCACACCCCACCCCCCTAATAAGTCGAAGAGGTGTTGAGTATTGCATCATCGAATGAGTTTGCAAGATTGAAGTAGTTTATTTTGATGTTTGACTTTCTGAATTCGTGTCAAGCACTAAAAACACTAGAGCTATTTCGACAAAGATTATTGACCGTAGCGACTGCTCTATCAGTTTCTCCGTGTTATCGTGTATTGGATCGATATATTCACGACACAGTTTGTCACTTAAGATTTTGATATGGTCACCTTGAATTTTCAAATGTTTAAATGTCTTTGTAAACCACTTCATTATATAGGTACGAGTGTTTTACTTGAAAATATCCAGTGACATATATTTTCCATATCCTCACTAGTAAAAATTTGAGGCCAGAAACTTCTATGTATTGGTTAAAATTAAAATATGGACATTTCCGAAACGAGTTTTAATTAATAAAAATGCCATTTCTTCCGAGTAATTAAGAACTATCTATAAATAATCATCATTTTTCAAAGCCGTAATCTAACTTCATAAACATGCATCTTGTGATTAATTTAAGCAAAAAGAGTTTGTAATATAAAAAAGTATAAAGTTAACTTGGTGTGGGTCAAGGTTGACGTAATTGAGAAATTCATATTAGTGATTCTAAAAATTGAAAACTAGTCAGAAACGCGTTATTTTAGAAGAACCAAAATTTTCTGACATAAATAAAAGAACATCTTCATAACACATGAATGTACATTGTATGTGTAAATGTGTATGCACATGTTAATTTATAAGTATATTAAACGTTCACCGACAAATGTCATTCGTGCGCACTGCATGCATGCAGCTGGGAGAAGCTTGAAAGCTATAATTGCATGCGAACGCAGTTTATATGCTTCATTCAGCGACATCATTTGCTAGTTGCAACTGTAGAACAATGATCATGAATCGATCCATGCCAAGTAATTCGTCCAATGGTCAACACCATGGTATGGAAATTTATTTTATACTTGGTTGCGCGTTTCAAATCCCGATAGGCTTGGTTGGAATGGTTGCAAATCTTCTTCTGCTAATCGCACACATGAAAGATCCTCTAAAAACATTCAAGACTTCCTCGTCACTATTCATAATAAACATTGCAGCTATCGATCTGACGGTCTCGTCTGTGTATTTCATCACTTCACTTCAGTTTTTTGCAAGTTCTAGCTGTTCTGATTATAACTCGAATCAACATAAAGACATCAACAGAACAATTGCCTGGAAAGGATTAATAAACGTGTCTTTCTCTTCCTTATTGAGTTTATCGATTGAACGTTTTTGTTCTGTGGTTTTTCCTCTATGGCATCGTGTGCGAATTACAACTCGAGTTTGTCGTTATTGGCTGGGTGGAGTATGGCTCGTTGGTTTTATTCATGTAACGTTCTCCATAATATTCACCCCACAATTCAATATAAGTCATAAAGGAAGTGGGATATTTCAGTTATTTGAAGTTGCGTATCTAATGTTAACTTTCATATGTACACTGCTTTTTTACCTTGGGACGTATTTCTCACTGAAAAACCAAAGAAAAAAACTGCTTGCCAGACAAGACATCAGCGAGACAAATTTAAGGACAATGAAGATCCGAATAAAGAACGAAAGAAATTTTCTATTCACGATACTAATTGTTTGTTTAATTCTAGCTATTAGTTTACTACCATCGATTGCAATTACTGTTGTTCTTATTTTTTATCCACATGCTAGCAAAAATGTTGCTTTTACTTGGAGGTTTTTGTCAATGTCACTTATTTTTTTAAGCATTAATTTTGCTATTACGCCGTTTATTTATCTTTGGCGTTTGCCAAAATATAGAAAAACCTTTAAAAAACTTTATTGCAATTTTTAGTGTAAAAGTGTAAGTCCCAGACCACTCGCCACGATGATGACGAAAATGTAATATCTTGTACAATGTAAACAATGGAAGAAAATAAACCTGATATTTAAAATTTTAATATGAAAAATGTCATTCCTTGCAGCTATTTTTATATTAAAAATTTGAATCATAAATCAGAGCGAGAGCCGAAAGACTTTTTTAATATAAATATAAAATATAATAAATGGTCGTGCAAATTAATATAGTTTTAGTTATTTCTTAGACTCATCAACCGCGCAGTCGGGATTACCAAAGTTGAGAGCAGCCATCAAGTAGCCGAACATAAAACGAGTTGTAAAGCATAAAAACAAGCTTCTTGAAATATGAATAGAAAAACGTAAAGCGTGTGTATGTCTTGACTCAAATCAGTCACCATTTATTTAAGGCAAACTTCGGTAACACGAGGAAAGAAAAACAGCACGCCTCCAAATTTTATGACTTGTACTATTTGGCAAGAGTTTACGAAAACCTATACTCCACATAATATAAAGAAAAGAGATCTTTTCTTTAGAGAAACTTCGTTACCAATAACTTTTAGCTTCAGTTAATTTTTCTTACTCAACCCATTCTCGTCCCCAGATTCCTACTCACCCTTTTTAGCGCGTCCATCATTCTAGTTCCCATTGTCTTCAGCATGCAGCGTGAAGTGCTCGGTCGGTCGAGGTTAAAAGGGATGACTCAAAAGGACCCGTCCAGTCCTTTTAGACGGCTGGCCAACCTCGATAAAAGTGTCTCAAAACATCGATCGTTGATGGCATTTTTTGTTACAAGCAGGTAACCATGCCAGATAGCATCGGATAGTGTATATTTTGAAGGTGAGGGCGGTTACCAGCCGTAATTTTAAATTAATATGTTTTTAAAAGGCACACTGGGATGAATGGGATTTATATGGAGTGATGCAAACTATACCTAGGTGTTTTATTTTGAAAGACTCGCTTCAGAGCGTTATCCAATCAGCGTACCTCCAGTTCTGGTTAACCTAATTCGCATAACTCACAATCATAAACAAACAAGAAATATGGCGTGAATACACCTAAATATAGCACTTCGAAGAAAAGCCACAACAACGTAAGCTTACCGAGAATCAGAAATTTATTTGATCTGGTAGATACAAAGAAGTCTCATATTCGTAAATTACTTCGTTTTATTTTGGTAATTTGCCGATACCGCCATGTACGTAATGTTAAAGCTGAGATTTTGTACTACAGTACGGTGTTGCCCGGATATCTTCAGAAATTTAACTTACCGGATCAACAGTGCTATCTTGCGATACACGGATGGCAACCGGCCAAGTCATCTTGATTAAGGTCTAAGCTACATTTCTATGGTGGTTACCTGTTTGTAACAAAAAGTTACCTGCTTGTTATGGCTGTTCTTCGAAGTGTTATATGAAGTGTTATAACAAAGAAGAAACATGGCGCAAATTTATCTGTAGGTAAATTTGCGCCATGTTTCTTCTTTGTTTATGATTGTGAGTTATGCGAATTAGAATAATCAGAACTTCAGGCACGCTGATTGGATAGCATTCTGAATTTAGCCAATCCAAATAAAACACAAACGTATCAGGCAGCACTTTACAGATATCCCATTCATCACATTGTGCTTTTAAAAAATTACGAATTTTAGAATATAAATCAATAATTATGACTGGTAACCCCCCTTACCTTCAAAATCTACACTATCCGATATGATTTTTCATAATTACCTTCTTGTAACAAAAAATGCCATCAAAAGTAATATTTTGAAGCCTTGGCCAGTCGTCTATTTCGCGGCTTTTCCAAAATATGTCGTCAAATTAGTTTTTTCCAAATTTCTCGTCAAGCTTCAACGGTCTTAAGATTTTAGCAACCTTTCTGATACCCTAACCACAACAAAAACCTTAACTCTAATCAGAAATCTGGTTTACCCCCTAGCTTTTTGGAAAAAAAATATTTGACGACTTGTTTTGGAAAAGTCGCGAAAGGAGTGGACGAGTACCTTTGAATAATCTGTGGGGGACCTCTGTAAAATTGAGGGCTGTAATTGGTCGGAAGCAACCTTCCAAACATACCAATGGTTCTGTCCGCTGGAGAGATTCGTTAAATGCTTTATAGAAGAAAAAAAACTGTTTCAAGATTTCTTTCAAAATTACGGTCTTGAAAATTTAGAAACGACACAACAAGACGGAGAGCTGGCTTACTAGCGGGCAGGGGCAGGATCTATATAGTTCAACGCAATAAAAAGAACATAGTATTTAGTTCTAAAGATTCACACCCCACCCCCCTAATAAGTCGAAGAGGTGTTGAGTATTGCATCATCGAATGAGTTTGCAAGATTGAAGTAGTTTATTTTGATGTTTGACTTTCTGAATTCGTGTCAAGCACTAAAAACACTAGAGCTATTTCGACAAAGATTATTGACCGTAGCGACTGCTCTATCAGTTTCTCCGTGTTATCGTGTATTTGATCGATATATTCACGACACAGTTTGTCACTTAAGATTTTGATATGGTCACCTTGAATTTTCAAATGTTTAAATGTCTTTGTAAACCACTTCATTATATAGGTACGAGTGTTTTACTTGAAAATATCCAGTGACATATATTTTCCATATCCTCACTAGTAAAAATTTGAGGCCAGAAACTTCTATGTATTGGTTAAAATTAAAATATGGACATTTCCGAAACGAGTTTTTAATTAATAAAAATGCCATTTCTTCCGAGTAATTAAGAACTATCTATAAATAATCATCATTTTTCAAAGCCGTAATCTAACTTCATAAACATGCATCTTGTGATTAATTTAAGCAAAAAGAGTTTGTAATATAAAAAAGTATAAAGTTAACTTGGTGTGGGTCAAGGTTGACGTAATTGAGAAATTCATATTAGTGATTCTAAAAATTGAAAACTAGTCAGAAACGCGTTATTTTAGAAGAACCAAAATTTTCTGACATAAATAAAAGAACATCTTCATAACACATGAACGTACATTGTATGTGTAAATGTGTATGCACATGTTAATTTATAAGTATATTAAACGTTCACCGACAAATGTCATTCGTGCGCACTGCATGCATGCAGCTGGGAGAAGCTTGAAAGCTATAATTGCATGCGAACGCAGTTTATATGCTTCATTCAGCGACATCATTTGCTAGTTGCAACTGTAGAACAATGATCATGAATCGATCCACGCCAAGTAATTCATCCAATGGTCAACACCATGGTATGGAAATTTATTTTATACTTGGTTGCGCGTTTCAAATCCCGATAGGCTTGGTTGGAATGGTTGCAAATCTTCTTCTGCTAATCGCACACATGAAAGATCCTCTAAAAACGTTCAAGACTTCCTCGTCACTATTCATAATAAACATTGCAGCTATCGATCTGACGGTCTCGTCTGTGTATTTCATCACTTCACTTCAGTTTTTTGCAAGTTCTAGCTGTTCTGATTATAACTCGAATCAACATAAAGACATCAACAGAACAATTGCCTGGAAAGGATTAATAAACGTGTCTTTATCTTCCTTATTGAGTTTATCGATTGAACGTTTTTGTTCTGTGGTTTTTCCTCTATGGCATCGTGTGCGAATTACAACTCGTGTTTGTCGTTATTGGCTGGGTGGAGTATGGCTCGTTGGTTTTATTCATGTAACGTTCTCCATAATATTCACCCCACAATTCAATATAAGTCATAAAGGAAGTGGGGCATTTCAGTTATTTGAATTTGCGTATCTAATGTTAACTTTCATATGTACACTGCTTTTTTACCTTGGGACGTATTTCTCACTGAAAAACCAAAGAAAAAAACTGCTTGCCAGACAAGACATCAGCGAGACAAATTTAAGGACAATGAAGATCCGAATAAAGAACGAAAGAAATTTTCTATTTACGATATTAATTGTTTGTTTAATTCTAGCTATTAGTTTACTACCATTGATTGCAGTTACTGTTGTTCTTATTTTTTATCCACATGCTAGCAAAAATGTTGTTTTTACTTGGAGGTTTGTGGCAATGTCACTTATTTTTTTAAGCATTAATTTTGCTATTAATCCGTTTATTTATCTTTGGCGTTTGCCAAAATATAGAAAAACCTTCAAAAAACTTTATTGCAATTTTTAGTGTAAAAGTATAAGTCCCATATATATATATACGATGATGATGAAAATCTAATATCTTGTACATGCAATGTAAACAGTGGAAGATAATAAACTTGATATTTCAAGTTTGAATATAAAAAATGTCATTCCTTGCAGTTATTTTTCAATTATAAAGTTGAATCATCAATCAGAACGAGAGCCGAAAGACTTTTTTAATATAAATATGAAATACAATGAATGGTCGGGCAAATTAATATAGTTTTAGTTATTTCTTAGTCTCAACAGCGGAGCTGGGATTGAGGGATTCCAAAACTTGAGAGCAGCTCATGAAGTAGCCCAACATGACACGGGTTGTAAAGCAAAAAACAAGCTTCTTGGATTATGAATAGATTAAGGCGGACAGCTGGAATACTAGCGGGCAGGGGGGGGGGGAGATTGATAGTTCCACACAATAAAAAAAGAACATTATCTAGCTCTAAAGATTCACCCCCCCGTTTTGATATGGCCCCTTTGAATTTTTAAATATTACTTTTTATTATTTTTATTAAATATTTCATTAATAATTCATGAGGAAAACACAAAGGAAATCAGTACCATGTCCGTGGTTTTATAGCTGATAAAGAAACCTCCTGTTTTACATAAACTTTAGCTTTTCTCGGCTTAGACAACGTTATTTTTCAAACTTACTACGCCAAAGAACTTACCAAATGGGTTGTTTTTGAAGCTATTTAAAACATTCGCAGTACGTGCTTTAAATATTACTTAAATGTCTTTGTAAACCACTTCATTATATATAGATGTGAGTGTTTCACTGTAGAAATATCCGGTGACATATTTTCCATATTCTCACTATAGTAAAGATATAGATAACGTCCTGTACCGCTTTTTGCATTGAATATATATAATAAAAAGAAAATTGCACGATGGCTTAAAGATATGAATTTTATCTTCTCGGGGTGAAAACAATATTTTACTCATTCGTGGTGAATCACTCGAACATAAAATCCATTTCTTCGTAATAAATTGTTGCACTGCAGAACTTGGTTGTTTTGTTGTTATTCAAGCAACCTGAATCAGAAAGCTCAATCTTACAGAGGTTTCCAGAACCACTTGACGCCGTAAAAGGCAAGGGCTTGGGAACGAGAATGAGCGGTCCGATAAAACGTTTTGAAACTGGCTCTATAGTTAAAAACATAAGACAATAATGTGTTTGGCTAAATATAATGATATTGTAGGGATATAGTTTTGACTTTGCAAGAACCAGATATCCTAAAATCTTGGACGTCCGGAGTTTGTTTCTAGCCGCGCTAAGTGACGAAATCTAGAAACGACAATGCACTTGCAAAAGTCATTAAAAACAACTGACAAATGTTACTGGACTTGTTTAATAAATTTCTCGAGGTTCTGCACTGAACACATAATTATACACAACAGATCCAAAATACAACTGAATACATAAATTAATTCAGTCAGAATCCTGATAGTTTAGTTAAAACTACTGTATTGTCATTGTCGCTTTCAATATATGTATCTATATTATAATTAATTTTATCAAGTTTATTAGATTGTAACTGTACTCAACTAAAAAGTTTTTATTTTATTTCCTGAATTTTGTACAATCTCGGGGTAGTGCACGCTGAATCTGTTCCCCAAAATTCCCGAGGGGTGGGGGGAGGGGTATGGGGAAGTGGTTCCCACTTTTCCCGCCTTGCTACGACACTGCATGGTCATCCTCATACCCAGGGCACTTTGGCTCCACGTTGGACCAGCATATTCTCTCATTTAGAATTCATAATTATCCTGAATTGTCAAATGACCTAGAATTCATAATTATCCTGAATTGTCAAATGACCTAGAATTCATAATTATCCTGAATATTAAAGCAATTGAAACCAAAACCCCCCATCCCAACCCTGATCCGAACACCTCTAATGAAAAAATCACACCCCCCGGCGACACTAAATCTAATTACTACCCTCCGCGGACCCCGGCCATAAGTTTATAACACCCCTACTGGATCATTAGTTATATGCTTTTCAGTTTAACATACCGCATGTGGGGCAGGGAATTACTACAATCACCTGGATCGTTGTCACTCACGTGATCGGTGATCCTGTTGGAGTGGTAAAACAACACGAAGTGCTTGAATAAGAATAGATTTAAATATGGCCGCCATTTCACTGTTTCTGTGCACCAATATGGCCGCCATTTCATTGTTTCTGTGCACCAATATGGCCGCCATTTCATTGTTCATGTGCACCAATATGGCCGCCATTTCATTGTTTCTGTGCACCAATATGGCCGCCATTTCATTGTTTCTGTGCACCAATATGGCCGCCATTTCATTGTTTCTGTGCACCAATATGACCGTCATGACGTCAGATGAAAACCAAGAATTGGTATTTGAAGAACATAGGACACTCACTGATTATTGGTAATTCTAATACGGCATTTTGCCTCCACGGTCTGTGGACACTGGTTAGCCAGAGCATACGGCATTTTGCCTCCACGGTCTGTGGACACTGGTTAGCCAGAACATACGGCATTTTGCCTCCACGGTCTGTTGACACTGGTTAGCCAGAGCATACGGCATTTTGCCTCCACGGTCTGTTGACACTGGTTAGCCAGAGCATACGGCATTTTGCCTCCACGGTCTGTTGACACTGGTTAGCCAGAGCATACGGCATTTTGCCTCCACGGTCTGTGGACACTGGTTAGCCAGAGCATACGGCATTTTGCCTCCACGGTCTGTGGACACTGGTTAGCTAGAGCATAGGCCACTTCCATAATGCCACCATATTAAATGTTCTTTTATGTGGATCATCTTTTATGAGCCTTCTGCCCTGGTTATATATGAAGCAGATTCTTTTGAATTGCAGGCACACAAACGAAGCGAGCCAGGCTGATTAAAGGCTCTCTTCCAGTCATCGCAAAAACTAGCTCGCAACTCGCTGCTAGTGTTTGCATCTAATTAAAAACAACTCGCAGTGCTTGTTTTTTGCAAGTACTCGCAGCAAGCTGCGAACTAGTTTCTGCGATGAGTGGAAAAGAGCCTTAAGACGCACATGAAAGAATATTCAAATCAGTTGCAGTATGAAAGTGGTCTATTTTGGTCCAAAATTTCGGGTTGCCATGTGACCAGCCAACGACAGGGCCATTTTTAAAGGTCTCCCAGCGTGAAGGTAGGAGGTTGGTCACTAGTGGGTCAACTTCGTCGGCACTGATGTCGTAATTACGATTTTTAACTCTTTCCTGTCCGAATCGATCTTTAGTATTTTATTCAATTTCTGACGATTTTATTCACCTCTGGGGAAGCCCCCGGACAGGAATGAGTTTATATTAAAGAATATTTTTTGACATTTTGCTTTTCATGTTACTGCTGCCATTCCGATTGTGATCCCATAAATTGTGATCCTTTTTTCCTTTTTCTTGGGTGTCACGATTTTGTATTTTTTACTTCCGCTACTATTCATGCTTCCGGTGACTTGTCAGCCATGTGACGGAGTGAGGCCGCGAAGCATGTTGGTAGCCTGGTAGGTAACCTAACCACTAAAGATTTCTGCTTCACTATTGGTTAAAATGTTTGCGCGTTTTTATTGGCTATGAGTAAAACTGCAATCGTCATCAGGGGATTTATCCCTGGCCCAACACCGCTGAACATTATGGTATAAGAGGAGACAGTCTAAAGTGGTTTCAAAACTACTTAACTACAAGGACGCAAAGAATAAAATTTGGTCAAGATTTTTCAGACAGAACGATTGTTGATTGTCTCCCACAAGCTTCCATACTTCGTCCCATACTTTTTATTATATACATTAATGACCTTCCTCATTGTCTCGACAACTGCCTTGTGCAGAGTATGTACGCAGATGACACCATGATACATTATTCAAACAAATCCAGTGCTATAATTCAGGAATCACTACAAAATTATTTTAACCAATTGGTAATATGGTTGGAAGAAAATAGACTGCTTTTAAACAGCGTGCAATCAGGAATTACAACGCCTACAAAATCAAGCTGCCTGAGTAATTCTTAAATTGGATAAGTTCGGAAAAAAGAAGAATTATGCATGTTTCTATCTTAGTGTTTAAATGAATTAGTACCTCGTAATTTAAGTAATATTCTTATTCAAAATTATAATTTCCATAGTTACAATACAAGAAGAAAGAAAGACCTTCATCTGCCAAAAATAAAACGTGAACTTGGCAAGAGAACATTTAGATTTAATGGACCTTACCAATACTGCCTACTACAGTGAAAGAGGCTTCCTCACTTTCTAGTTTTAAGCTTCAAATTTGGAAACATTTGAGTGGTTAAATTTTATCTGCATGTGTATACAAATTCGGAGACATTTGGATAATTGATCTCTTTTGCATACTTTGTTTTTTGATACTACTGTATATATGTTATCTATTTAAAAATTTTATAATATCTGTAACTAAATACGGGTCCTTCATGAATACCAGCTATATATTATAGCTGATGAGGCCAAGCTGTTTAAATAAAGTTATCCTCGACATCCGAGCTCGTAACTCAAAAAAGAGCGGGAAAACACTGAAATATTTGGACTGAGCCGATGTGGGAATAGCCGAGAGTCCCACACAAAAGTTAAAATTATAAGCATACTACCAAAAAGATAAAGTAGCTAATTTGTGCATGGCTTCTAGATCTTTGTCAATATTGTAACAATATTGTAAGTCTTACGGCTAGTTCCTACTTCTCTTGCAATGTTTACTCTAGCAAATTCACGCATGCGCAAACGTTTGGCAGCGGTGTTCTCTGGCCCTTATTTCTTTTGAAATTGGGCCAGTGTACCAGGCTAGTGTACCAGGCCAGTGTACCAGGCTAGTGTACCAGGCTAGTGTACCAGGCTAGTGTACCAGGCTAGTGTACCAGGCTAGTGTACCAGGCTAGTGTACCAGGCTAGTGTACCAGGCTAGTGTACCAGGCTAGTGTACCAGGCTAGTGTACCAGGCTAGTGTACCAGGCTAGTGTACCAGGCCAGTGTACCAGGCTAGTGTACCAGGCTAGTGTACCAGGCCAGTGTACCAGGCCAGTGTACCAGGCTAGTGTACCAGGCTAGTGTACCAGGCTAGTGTTACCAGGCTAGTGTACCAGGCTAGTGTACCAGGCTAGTGTACCAGGCCAGTGTACCAGGCTAGTGTACCAGGCCAGTACTCGTGTACCAGGCTAGTGTACCAGGCTAGTGTACCAGGCTAGTGTACCAGGCTAGTGTATACCAGGCTAGTGTACCAGGCTAGTGTACCAGGCTAGTGTACCAGGCTAGTGTACCAAGCTAGTGTACCAGGCTAGTGTACCAGGCTAGTGTACCAGGCTAGTGTACCAGGCCAGTGTACCAGGCCAGTGTACCAGGCTAGTGTATACCAGGCTAGTGTACCAGGCTAGTGTACCAGGCTAGTGTACCAGGCTAGTGTACCAGGCTAGTTTACCAGGCCAGTGTACCAGGCTAGTGTACTAGGCCAGTGTACCAGGCTAGTATGTTGTAAGCACTTTGCGCCTTTCGCTTTTGGAGTTGGACAAAAGGTTGAACAGCTTTGTCTTTTGACCAAGGTGTTCTTGCACGTTGTTGGTAGATTTCGAAAGTGACTGACTGACTTTGTAGTTTATCAGTGATCAGATGTGGCTGACAACTGTCTTGATTGTAAATATGTTCACCAGTGTGAAGTATGCACGACATTCAGCCTTCGATCCATGCAGGCTCCGCGCACTTGCGTGTGCGAGAAGTGCGCGAGCCTGAATGGAAGGGCGAATGTGGTGCATCAACTTCACACTGGTCAACGTGCCAGTACGTATACGTAGGCGTCATGTTTGCTTTAATTGCTTAAAATATTTTTAAAAAATCACCCCTTCACCTAATAAAAAAATATATCCTTTTTCTAGATATGTTTATTTAAATGTAAACATGTCATTAACAGACATTGTAACTCTACTCAATAAAGGTTATTTTAATATTTATTTACTTTACCCTTCTTTTGATTCATTTCAAAAGTTCTACAGAAATTAATTCAGACGAATTTAACTGTTTGAATTTTATTCGCCAAAACTGCGACGTATATAACTCGATTAAATTCGACACACGAATTAAATTCGTCTCGGCCACTGATCTCAAATATATACTCATTATACTGGATAGAGCATCTATTGGTTCGCGCCTTGCAAAAATTGAAGTCGGAAGTGAGGCTAAAAATCTCGCGGCGGCCATATCCGGTGGGACCCACTTCGTAGTTATATCACTATTGCTGAATCATAGTTTTCGCTTTAAATCATCGGATTTTTAACGAAAACCAGCTAAATTTTACACTCTTAACAAGAAAATGTACCTGTCGCTATGGGAGAACTTAAAAGTAGCTGGGATCATGGAAATCAGCCGAAATTTCACGATTTTACTGAACGAAAATCAGCACCGGCCACCAGTCTACAATTTGAAGAATTATTAAAGGACTATTAAAAGTAAGGAACAAATAACATCTTTTATTATTCACTTTAGCAGTTTGACAGTGACTTTATGACAAAGTAACAATATTACCGTTTCTATATCCGTCAAAAGACGTATATTGGATCAGACGATCTGAGGGTTTTATACAACTGAAGATGTTTATTGGAAGTTTGTAGTTATAATTTATTATTAAAAAATTAGCCAATAGGCAAAAATATATTTTTTTATACAAGAGGACAAATGGACAATTAATGTATTACAAATATTGAAAATGCACACCATAAATTGATAAATGCTAGGTGAACAGGAATTATCTTCGTCAATATTATAGTAACAGGACTTCATCCGACTTCATCAATAATAGTAAAACAGTGAGTTAAATGCTTATAAATTTGCCTGTTTGTTACCTGTGTGTTCTTGCTTTATTTTACCCTGTCTATATATATATTATATCTGTGATGAACTCATGGCTGCCTAGGCTTGCTGGAGAGACTTGCCAAGGGTTTTCTATTTGACAAAGTCAAATTGTCTGGTATTTGAAAGAGTTATAGAATCATCTGAGATTGAAGTAAAATTATAATAAAGGGGCATGGTTTGGCCAGCTCTGATTTACACACAGAAATAATTATTTATTGGTTATAATCTACTATATTCTTTTATATTTTATATTTTATATACTTCAGTGTACTGACACTACTGTACTTTGTGTAGACTTATATTTGAAACAGATAATAAGTCATGAGCTTTTTTCTAAAATAAACAAAGAGAAGGATGATTCCAAACTATTATTTACTACAGAAGTGTTTTCATTTCAAGATATTTTTGAAAAAGTTTCAATCTTTACTACATTTATCATACCTCGATATCTTGCATCATACAACTTTTTAGGTTTCATACCCATCTATATGTCTTTTCCTTATTAGATCCACACAACTTTTTTATGCAGAAATTATCACTAGCTGATCAGTCATTAATTTTTTTTTTGAGATGAGTGATGATAACAATGCATATAGATGTTTATAAGATTTTAGTTTAATTGAAGCTAGTGTAAGCTGCTCTGGATAGTACAAACAATTTATTGAAATTAATTTAAGTTTTCTCTAATACAGTACAAAGGCAATGCCGCAAAGGACTAAAATGTCAAAAAAAATTTAAAATACTATCTAGCACCAGTGGTGGCTGGAGCACTGGCACATTCTTCACAGACCTTGATAACCATATGGTAGATTCTCCTGTTGATGAAAATCATGTTTTTGCTCTTATCAAGTCCATTGCAAAAAGCTACAGCAAAATTCGTTTTTACCATCTTGGAAAGGAAACCACAGCTAACCTTTCTGGTACATAAATAAGAAAAAAATTGAATAAGCTTGTCCTCTTCCAGCATCAGTAAGAATCAAAACAAAACTAATCTGTACATGTAAACAAAAAAGGAAAGTAAACTACAGGTAACTGTATTTATTATAAGTAATAACATGACTTGAGGGAAATTTAATCGCTAATTTCCCAAAAAGACATGTTATTAGTTTGTAATATTATGATTTCCCGTGCATGTTGATGAGGGAAAATATATGCAAGCGGGAAATTTAGAAGAAGACAAAAGATTTCTTTGTCTTCTAATTTTCCCTCATCAACATGCACAGGAAAATTAGAAGAAGACAAAGGATTTCTTTGTCTTCTAATTTTCCCTCATCAACATGCATGGGAAAATTAGAAGACAAAGGATAAATTACCCGAGGGAAATACGAGGTTTACATTCCCTCGGAGAACAAAAGAAACCGAGGCGATCATGGTATTACACTGGATATACCATAACTTTATCTAAGGACCAATGTTACTACAGGAGGAAATCGGAGTACCCGGAGGGAACCTGTGGTGTTTGGTAGAGTCAAACTGGAAGCACTCAAGTCACATGCATCCAAAGGAAACTGAACTAAACTACTGTAACAGTTAAACAGTCTTTACACTGGATAACCTTATCAATCATATCTTAACTGTCCTTCCTAGAGATCTAGTAAGGGTCACCCCTCATTGGTCAATTTTACTACAAAAGAAAACTGAAGTAAACTAACTTTATTTATACTGGATACTGATAAGTCTATCAGTCATATCTAAACTGTTCTTCCTAGAGGTCCACAGCAAGCGTCATCCCTCATTGGTCAGTGTTACTACAGGAGGAAACCAGAGTACCCTGAAGAAATCTCTGGTGTTTGGTAGAGTCAAACTAGAAGCACTCCTCTAATGTACATCCAAGGTGAAATTTTAATCTGATAAGTGCATCAAGTAGGAGTTAAACCCAGATTGCAGAGTAACATCCTTAGATCTACAGTAATCCTGGATGCATGTAACTGGAAAGACTTTTCTTGCTTTCAGCAAACTAGATAAAATTTTAATCTGCTAAATGTACAGTAAAACTGCATTGATCGAGTAGGAATCAAACTTGGGTGTAACTTCTTAATGGCCAGTAAGATGCTCTCTAACCATAATAAACTACCACTAACTCAAAATGTTATACAGTATGTACATATTTTGTTTGAGATATACTGTAGACAAAATGAAATACTATCAAGGGACAAGGGCTTGGACAAAATACATACTGTAGTGTAACCATAATAAAACCATCTGAACTGGTTGAACATTAGCCCAAATTCGACAAAACTATAAAGTTCGAATATTTCATGTGAACAGTATCAACAGCGGGTAAGTTTATTAGTTTAAACAGACACAGTTATGACTTCTTGGGGTTTAATCGGCATGAAATAAATCAAAAGTTAAACAAACACATCATCGTAAATCATCAAATAATACGCGTTACTAGAAAGAAACAAATACACAGGCAGTCACTTCCAGAAATTTGTTTACCGACTTTGCTAGCTCTGAAGCAAATAAACAGGCAAGCGTATTTTGTAAAGAAAAGCACTTTCTAAACAAAAAAATAGTTCAAAACACTAAACTATTACTTAAAATAAGATTACAAACCTCAATTCGGTGGTAACTCTTCGTAACATCCCAGAATTTGGCGAAAAACGCCGTTCAACTGCTTCCACTCCTATTTACGCCATATTGTATGGGACCCAAGTGGGTCCCACCGGAAATGGTCGCCGCTAATCTATTCCGACTTCACTGCGAACACCGGATGCTCTATCCAGTATAATGAGTATATATTTGAGATCAGTGGTCTCGGCAATTAAATGACGGATAATGCGACGATAATGCGTGTTCGAGTTACACGACGAATTATCGTCGCGTCGAATTAAATATTTCTCTTCTGTCTGTGACAATTTGGCGCCATGTTTTCAAGGAATCGTTTTGAGACTCAACACGTCCAAGTAAAAACAATTAAATTCGACTGAAACTCGACGTCGCATTTACGTCGCATTACCGACGAAGTTAATTCGAATTAAATTCGTCTGAATTAAATTCGTCTATTGTGCGACGTTTAGCGCAGGCCTGACCTTCGCGTTGCCCCAAACAATCCAATTATTAGCTTGAAAAGGGCAAACCCCCCTCTGCGCCCGCGCCTGAGAGCTGGGGTTATGATCGTCTCGCAGTACAGATACGAGAGCGGTTTAAAGTTTAAACAGGTGGATGTAAAGATCATTTGGTTATATAGACTATAAGATCAAATTTAAGTCAAAGTAGAAATACAAAGTCAGTTTCGTGATTTCATTTTTTGTTTTCATGATACTCAGCAGTGATAGTGTGAAAGTACTTGGAAGTTGGAACACGTCTCCCAAGTTCTAGTAAATTGGCACTACAACCACTTCCTGCTTGTTATCACAAGATCATATACTGTATGTGCGTGTGATCATGTGGAACCAAGTTGCTCGTCAGAAATTAACAAAAATAGATAGGGCGCAAGGAGCGTGGGAAAGGCGTGTGAGGAAACATACTTAAGCGCCGCACAAACAACCAAATTTTCCTTGACAAGTTGTATTTGTTCGTGTGCACGACACAAATTGACAAGTTTTAAACTTGACAAGATCATCTCCAAAGCTTATTACGCGACCATTGCCGTCAAGAAAAACTTGTCCAACCGTACACATGAGCAATTATGAATTGTCAAGGAAAATGTTTGGGGAAAAATTGTTCATCATACACACGAGCAAGGAAAGCTACCAAGGAACTTGTCAAGGAAAACTTGGTCGTCTACTCTGTGCGGGGCTTTACTCGCGCACTTGTGGTTCCTGATATTATTGCCATAAGTAAGCGAACAGCTGGAGAAAGAAGGTGGGAAAGGAGAAAGGCGATAATGAACGAGAACAGACAAGTCTGCGGCCAATCATATATGATTGAATAAATATTAATTGCATCCGGAATACGGTAATCAAATAATTATGTCATCATGGAAAACCCTTCATAAAAATGTTTCTTACGTGTTTTATTTCCGTTGGCTCAACTCGAAAATATCACACTCGAATAGAATTAAAAATTTATAGGAAATAAGACGAAAAACATTAAATAAAACATTACAAGATGGCTAGCCTGGATTTTTATCAATACCTGCGTAAATTAAACTTTTAAAGAACAAGTTTCTTCAAACTACAGTGTATCAAAAAAAAACCGGAACCCTTAGAAAACAACCTATTGTAGTAGTTTGAAAGCCCTAAAAGCGCTGCGTTATAAATTAATCAGCACAATAAGTTAAACGAAGCATAGCCACTGAACGAAGCGCAAAAGCTTTTAAATACTTTCACCATGCATACACTTCAAGTTATCTTAATTTCTTTTTATAAGACCGTGTGTTTTACGCATCTGTGGGTTCAGCAAAGTGCTTATAGGGCTTTCAAACTACTACAATAGGTTGTTTTCTAAGGGTTCAGGTTTTTTTGATACACACTGTAGTTTTTTATTCATTGTTATATAATACAATGAATAGTTTTGGATTATTTAAACGACATATCTAATGAACAAGTATTTATAAGCTGATTTCAGCTTTGCCTGAGATTATTAGTCTCTCCATGATATTTGATTCCAGGATTTAAATTAAACGAAATTAAATCAGTTTTGGTCTGAGAAACTAAACTATCCTGGTATGATAATCTTGTCGTGGCTGTGCACACGTTCACTTGGACTTTGGTATAGACAACTGGTACCCGGCCAAAGACAGGTATCATTTCAAAGTAAGATAAGATACATTTAATGTCTGCTCCCGAGGGAAACAGTTTTGTTTTCGAGAGTCTATTTCCCGAGACGAAGTCGAGGGAAACATCGAGACTCGAGGGAAAACAAAACTAACTGTTTCCCGAGGGATCAGACATTATAAGTGCTTTGTTATACTGTATAGCTTGAGTTTCGCTGAATGATTTCGTTTATTATTTCGCTGAATAATGTTTATCAAGGGAAAGTAGTGTACACAAAAGACAAACTGAAAGACTTACCAAAACATTTCGCCTGGCTCCTTAATTTTACTTCAACCAAACAAATGAAACAAATATGAGTCATAGATTTCTCCAGTTAATCTTCACACATGCTTTGAAGACCTACAAATAATCTTTTTTGTAACCAAACAAGCTTTTGTTCAGTATAGGAAACCGTGAAGAGTTCTGGCGGGCAACAATTGCAATAATGATAATGATTTAATATTTCTATTGCGCAAATTTACATGTGGATATGATCAAATGCGCATTACAATGTTATGGGTGGCTTATCAGGCAATTTAGAAATTTTCACCGTGGCCGTGTTGAGGCATATCAAAGGCGCTTTATGCTGCCGCCAACAACACAGTTCAGAACACGGATCTCAACTAAGACCTAGGTGTTGATTTTACGGAGGGAGGAAAACCGGAGAACCCGGCGAAAAACCCTCGAAGCACAGGAGAAATCAACTAAACTCTACTCACATGGTCAAAGCTCGAGAACGAGGTTATTCCCAGACGGTCACCCATCCAAGTACTAACCCCGTCCGACCGGGCTTAACTATTGGTGAGAGGCAGCGCGCTAACAGCACACGCCACCTGTGCTCCCATTGCAATATTATTGACCAGTGCAATATTATTGACCGACTGGCCGGGCAATAAGTTCTCAATTGTTGCCCGCTCGGCCTACATTGAAATGTAGCTAAGGTCATGTGACCACAAACCAACCAATGACAGTCATCGTTTTATCCAGCAAAACTCTAGCTATATAAAATATCTATTATGTGTATGTAAATACATATGTATATATTACGTATACGTAATCATGACATAGCGTGTCTATTTATTTATTTATTTATTATTTACTTATTTATTTATTTATTTAATGTTATTTATACACGGTAGTTGATCATCAATCCGTAAAAAGGTTTGTTTTTCATGAGCGTTTGAATTAGGGTTGGGGTTAGGGTTAACAACCATATAGAGACAAGAGCCATGCAAGAGGGAGAATTAGGCCAAAAATGCGAGGAAAATTGAACGCCGCCATTAGAGGGGGAAATCTAAGACAAGCCTTTTACTAAATTTTCATCACGATTCTTAAGAAAATAAAACGTTTAGAATTTTTGGTTTTATTACTATTATAAGCCCTGTTTACACGGCCAAAATTTAAACAGGATCTGAGCCACATCTGACTTTAAGCGAGCTTAAAATGTCCGTGTAAACAGATCGGCGTAAATTAATCGCGATTAGTTTGCACCACCTCGATTAGTTTGCACCACCTCAAGGAGGTGGATTAAACTGAGCACGATCAGTTAATCGCGCTTAATTTGGCCGTGTAAACGCATTGAAAAACGCTTGCTATTAATACGTTGTTATTAATATACGTTGTTAAAATATGATAAAATGCATTTTTTTGCCCTGCTGTAGAAGCTTCCATCTCGCTATTCTTTGTTTGTTTGTTTGTTTGTTTGTTTGTTTCTTTTGCTATTATATATTCTTTCTCGTGTGCCGATGTTTTCCGTAGTTCCGTTCCGTTGTTCTTTGACGCAATTACCAATACGAAGCTTCCAAAACCAAAACTATAGCTCGTCCGCCATGTTGAATAATGATATGGTTTACGTGTTGTAGTAAGGGATTATTCTATAAGCTTAAATGACCGTGTAAACGCACCAAGGTGGCGCATTTTAAGCAGCACGCTTAACTTAAGCGTGCTTAAATTTTGGCCGTGTAAACAGCCCTATAAATTCTTACCCTAGTTTTTTATTGAGGCGTCTGTTATATCTGTTGAATTTTTCCACTCCTTGGATATAAATTGTGGCCGCCATTTTGAAGTGGGTATTGACAAGTGTTCAAAGGGCATGCAGGATACTAGCTTTTCCCCTCTAATGATAGCTCAGCCTGATAAAGCGTAAAATGCGCCAAATAGGGTGAACTGTGAAGCTTTGTTTCATATGTTTTAAGTCAAACCGTAATCAACGTTAACTCATTCCTGTCCGAGGGCTTCCCCAGAGGTAAATAAAATCGTCTGGCGTTAGCCGGAAATAAAATACCAAAGACCGATTCAGAAAAACGTTAAACGTAAAATTTAAAATGAATTCAAAATTTTCCGAAGATGACGCCCATGAGAGGTATTTAAATTCATGAGGAAAACACAAAGGAAATCAGTACCATGTCCGTGGTTTGATATCTGATAAAGAAACCTCCTGATTTACATAAACTTTAGCTTTGATTTTCTCGGCTTAGGGGCCGATTACATGAGCCGGGCTAGCCCGGCTAACCGGGCTGACTCGTGTCACGAAATTCTTTCCTCGGCCACAAAAGGAGATTTTAATGAACGTTAGGGTTCGTTTACATCTAAACTAAACCAATTCTTCTTGTAAATTTAGTTTATGTGAGTTTCAAAACCACAGTGAGATCCTAATCAATCGCGTGAGCCCAGTTAACCGGGCTAGCCCGGCTGATGTAAACAGCCCCTTAGACAACGTCGTTTTTGAAGCTATTCAAAACGCTCGCAGTGCGTGTTCTATCATATATAAAATACGAGGCGATTATTAAAATACTGCTGCTCATATGATTTAACTATAATACAGATGTTAATTTTGTATTGACTCATCCGACATCTTGGTACTACCCAAGCTGGAACCGGCGTAGTGGCTGCATAAGCCGGAAATCCGCGCGCGTGACCTAGGATTTAGATTAGAATATACAATAGGGTTAGGTATTTTTGTCCTGCGTGGTTATATAGATTACATACTTCACTTGGTGATATCTTCCTAGAGTCATCTCATCTAACCTCAGCACCAGACTATCTATATATATATATATATACTTCTTCTTTATACCACTTGATGCATGCATGCAATCTTCACGCGCTGCAACTTGCAACGTAACGATGTTGTGAAAACAGCAGCAGAAATTTATTGCTGGTATATAGTCCTTACCTTAATTAAGTTAATCGTTTTATAAGAGAAAATATGTGAGCATGTTTATTATATTCCACATCTTCCACAGGTGTTCGAGCAGATAAGACCATCTTTTGGGTATACCAAATAGGGAAGTAGGAGTTATTAACGATGAACCAACATACCGGCCTGTTTATCATAAACAGGAAGTAGAACGGGAAGTAGAACGAACAGCAATAGAACTAGTGACAAAAATTGCACGGATTTCGTCGCAGGTCTACCTCAGCTAAGGAAAACTTCAAAGTTTATTAGATCAAATGCACCATCGCAGGTTAGCTGAATTATTTATATGAAACGGTAGATAATTGTCATTGATGACCAAGTGCGAAGATTCTAGCTCCTACAACTCCTATATGTAGTATTTTTAGATATGGATCATATTCGTCATGGCAACGCTTCAACTGAAAAGCTATTAGTTCGAATTCAACAGTTTTTATTGAGTATATATGCATATGGTTAAAAATCTCAATATCTATAAATAAGTTTTGTGGAAACACCACAAACTTATTTATAATACATTATCGCCATGAAAACTTTCAAAGAATTAATCTCAATACCTTTGTTCGCATAATGCCTGGTTTCCATTTTAGCGCAACGTTTTCAGTAATGTAATAGACCGGTGAATGTAAAAGGAATGACTTTGCCGAATGGCATGGTGGCTAGCCGGAACGAGTTGCGCAATGGCATTTTCTAAATCACTTTTAAATATATAGGACTTACAGAAATCTTATTTACCGCCTACACTCAGACAATCAGCCGCCAGAGTTGTTGAAACGATCACCTTTCAAAATGGATGAAGACCCCTCCCCCCCCCCCCCCACACACACACACCTCCCACCCCACAAAAAATAAAATAATGTTGTCAACTGCGAGATGTCTGCACTGTTCAGTCAAATATTTCCCTTACTTTTTCCAGTGTTCAAAACATTAATCGTGAATGGGGGGGGGGGGGGGGGGGGAGGCAATTGCCCGCCCCCCCAAACGTTTTAAAAATGAAAATTTCGGGCACTTTTGGAAAGAAATTTCGGGTAAATTCGGGTAATATTGCTGTTAAATATTCATAAAAAATTATATTTTGAACTGTTTCAATATATTTTCGAATATAATTTTTCGGGCAAAAATGTCCCCCCCCCTCCACCCCCCACCCAAACGTAACTGGTCAGGTACGCCTATGAATGGAGGGATTTGCTTAATCTACATGTATAGGAACATTACACTTGCAACTGAGTATAGCTTATAAAACGCAAACCTGATCCACTAGAGGTTTGGTTAGTGTAAAATTTCCGCGTGGTGGCAGTAAACTCACTACTTTAATTGTCAGGTTAGCAGCCAAGCTAGGCCGTGTAGTGTTCTGTTAATCATCAATTATCACCTTTTAATTATGATTATAACTATGATTAGGAATGAATAGGATGATTGTAGATAAATTGATTTGGGGCAGTCTGATTCTGAATGCGAGTAATAAACAAGTAAATAAATCGAGTAATTGTGTACCGCAGAACTACGAACTATACAGGCCGTAATACTAAACCCACGGTCTGAGACTAAGATTTTTTGTGGAATATTTATGTGACCCAATAAATTAAACCAGGTTTCTGATTTATCTGATATGTGATCCAGAAAGTCGCAATTTTTGTCATTCTGCAACCCATTCCATGCAAGCCACGCCGCATACTGTACTATTCAGTACCGCATCCTGACCGCATGGGAACAAAGTTTGTTATAATAACCGAAAAGAAACACGTCACAACGTTTTGCTTTCGCGAGCGCTTTAACACCGTCACCATCAAATGGACATGTAAACTAAAATAAGGTTTATGTTATTATATAAAATAATTGCAGATAAATGTTATTTTATAACGATTGAGTAAATATTAGATTAGCTTATAAAAATCAGGTTAAAGTCTATGTGATTTATAGTCAGATTAGCTTGTATTAATGTAATTCCTCAGTAATTCTTCCAGAAATGAAAAGTTGCTGAAACTTCCCAGTACTAAAGTTTATATGTTTATAGTAAAACTACAAAAAATACTGATAACTAAGAATGTCCACATTCTTTCTTGTTACATGTTTTTTTGAAGCGGTACGATAATCATATTTCAAATTCTCGAAATGATTTTTTCTCTATTCTTTCATATATGCTGTAGAGCTGGTGGAGAAAATAAATAATTGAAAAAAAACGTGGGGGTCACCAAGTGTCTTCGTGAGCGACACAACGTGCATGGAGCATCCCTATCATTTCATCTATATACGAAAGCACGCAACAAATTTTTAATTTGTTTCAAAAACCAAAATTAAGTTAGTATCTTCTTGTCAAAGTTATTATTAGCTGACTTAGCCTCCTTAGTGATATTTTTATGTGTTTTCGTCACTAACACTTGGATACATCTTGAATTAGTATTGCAGAATTATGCGCAGAAAAGCTGCGCAATGCGAAACTAAGAAACTACCTTAAGCCGACACCTTTGAGGAATTCGTAGAGTCAAAGGTGCATGTCCGCAACACCGCTGCAAAACGTTTGCGCATGCGTGAATTTGCTAGAGTAAACACTACAAGAGAGGTGGGAACTAGCCGTGGCAACAACAACCAGAACTTAGTAAAGACTAAGTAAGACTCTAGCCTCCTCCGCAGGAAACTCTGTGTGGCTTCCCAGAACTGTGACGTTTTCAATCAAGATCTTGACTTTATTTGGTCGAGATGACGTTTTGATCAAGATCTTGACTTTATTTCAACTGTTACGGACAATATTTTGGTCCAGATATTCAATCGTGCTCGGCCAAATTGAATATCTCGACCAAAATATTGCCCGTATTACGGGCAACAACTGTTAAACAGTTGAAATAAAGTCAAGATCTTGATCAGAACGTCACAGTTCTGGCTTCCTGTCCCCAATTGAATATCTCGACCAAATAAAGTCAAGATCTTGATCAAAACGTCACAGTTCTGGGAAGCCACACAGAGTTGCTTTCGGAGGAGGCTAGTAAGACTCGACTATTCATTTGTGTTTTAAAAAAGGGGCATTTCAGAATATGTTACAATATTGACAAATAAGCCATGCATAAATTATCTACCTTATGTGGAATCAATTCTTGTAATTTTAACTTTCTTGTGGGATTCTCGGACCAGTCCAAATATGTCAGTGATTTCCCGCTCATTTTGTGAGGTACGATATCGCGCAGTTTGGCAGCGGTGTTGGTGTCCGCTTAATGAAGGTTCTCGTACCCAGGTTTCTTGGATGCCAGACACAGTTTCAAGTGAAAACCATACCATGCTTACTCTGTTATTAGTGAAACCTTTTCAAGACAGTTCCTCTTTGTTTATGATAAAATGAGAACTTGATTCCAACTCAAGAAAAGATAATTACATGAAAAGAGATTTGGCAAGAAACTGGAAACTGTTTACATTTCCTAATTTCCGTCGTGAAACTTGGAAAAACCTCACTTATTCGTCTATCTTTATTCTGAATCTAATCTCAACAATCTGGCTGTCGGCAGCGTAATTTACAATTTTTTATATCAATTTAGATGTCCGCGTTCCGGATAGAGGTTATATAGGATTTATATATCAGATTCAATTCTGGACTTTGTCATGGAAACTGTCCCACAGGCCACAGGGTGTCCCCTTGATGTAAGGCCGCTTAAACAGGTTTGGCTGCAGGTATTATAATCTTATCTTCGTATAATCATGATTTAGAAATTGGAAACCCATGACACTCAAGTCGGAATTAATAGTATTTACATGAAACTGCATGCAAGACATCACTTTTTATGACAACCCATACATATACGTCCGTACATGAATGTGAGACGACAGAGACGTCTTGCTTTGGATCCAAAGTTGGAACAGACGTAAAGTTTCAACGACTCAGTTGAGTTAATTCATATTTCTTGGATACCCGAGGTATGTATATATCATACACACGCAAAAATAGAAAGATATCACAGAACCAACTCAATAGTTGAAAAACAGGTTAGAAAAAGTTGTGAAAGAATGTTGTTAATATAATTAGTTAGCTACGATACGCATAGTCGAGTAGTTTCTGTAATTCGATCTTCTATTTGAAGCAAAGACAATATTTAGACAATCTGCAAACTTAAGTAAACTGTAAGTAAACTGTATAAGTTAATGTTCGGTGAAAGCTGAGCTTAGATGCTCTTGTCAGTTCCAGTCTGTGTCTGTGTGAGATGAATTTTGTCACAGAAACCTTGATTAGATTCCTGCCTTTAATATAATTTGATGGAAAGGATCTCGCTGCAGCCTGCATCACTACACTGCATTGCAGCATCTTGTAAGAGGCTGTTTGAGACTTCAGTGTACATTATAAAGAAATTCAGGGAGAAAGCCCCAAATCTGATAAATTGTACGACAAATCTCAATTGTGATGAAGGACGGCTTTATCTTACCAGACGTATATAGAATGTTGTATCATCGTCTGGATGGACGCCCATGTATTATATTCACTCGTACCACAGATTCATGGGTGCGCGAAGATATTCTCTGTCTCCAAGCGTCCATTTATTAAACAAAAACACAATCTAAAATGCAGCTCATTTTATACCGCATTCATTAAATATCGTATCTTTCACATGTGTTTAACTGATACGATTTTTCTCAGTGGTCGAAAATTCTGTATTACATACCTAACCAGACGTTTATAAAATGACAATATATCACCTTTTATACAGACCTGTTGTTTCGTTTTGATATACCGCATTCATTAAATATCGTATCTTTCACATGTGTTTAACTGATACGATTTTTCTCAGTGGTCGAAAATTCTGTATTACATACCTAACCAGAAGTTTATAAAATGACAATATATCACCTTTTATACAGACCTGTTGTTTCGTTTTGAGGACACTTTAGCGAAAGTAATATGAATATTTTTCCAACGAATATAAAGATAGATATAACAAGACAGGGGATTGAACGCAGAAAGCAGAATGAGGGTAGTGATCTGAATTCCGCGTTGCTCAATATGTGTATATATGGATAAACCTGGGCAATATCATTCGACAACGACTTGCGATAAAAGTGATTTATATCAGTATATTTTACACCTGTCAACGTGTGCGGTCATTTCATATAAATGATGGCAATGGATAGTTTGAAAACTTATTATTCAAGCATTTTTAATACATGTACAAAAAGTGGCTCCAACGTTCAAAATTGTGTTTGCTAATATGACAATCACATGCATCAGATTAAAAAAGAGTCTTAAAAATAATAATCACAAATCACAATTATTTTGTTAATTCTAAAGAGGCTGTGAAAATTGTCTATTTCAGAAGGTGCGGATAACAAAATTATAATAATTGGATTTTAGTTTTTCTGTTCCGAGGATATAGTAATAATTCATACTGATTCGATTATAAAGCGTGTCTGGGCAGAGCAGAGTGACGGACTGGCAAAGTCATGCCACCAAAAAGAAGTAAAGGATTACTCTTCAGTTTATACTGAGTATACGCTAGTCTCTTCTGAACATAGATCATTTTCAATAACTTTTTTCAGAAGTTTATCTTCCCGCGCTTTGCAATAAATCCTAGTGCGAATGCAAAGTGTCATGCTGGTCCTATTATCACATTTGCAAGAAGCGGAAGTCGAGAATTACACTATTAAATATGTCTTTTTATATTAAAATTGCAGTATGATAGAGCGACATTGAGTAAAGTACAATCTTATCCTTGAAACGTAATGGCTCAATGTAAACAGTGAAAGTATGGATCAATCATCACAAATTGGAAAAAAAAACCACCGCGATTACAGACTCACGCTATTTTGTTCATTGACATTGGTTAGTCCATCTAGAGAAGTTGTCTGTAGCCGTATATTTTAATTTTTATTAGCTTTGTGCAATAGCTGTGGTATACTTTTACGCTTTCTTCTTTTAAGGATCTATGCTTAAACAAAATTAAAAAGACATTTTCAGAACAAGCAACAAATGTTTTTTTTTCATCTTACTATATATATATACACATACCAAATATATATATATATATATATATATATAATTAAGAAATAGAAAATGGCCGCCCGTGTTTATATAGCCTGATGCAAACGCGAGAGTGAGTTGGGAGAATTCAAAAGTTTATGTGATATATATATATATATAATATATATATATATATATATATATATATATATATATATAATATATAATATATATATATAATAAAAGTAACGTTCTGTGTAGGCAGATGACGTCATTTACTCCAGACAAGCGAAATGAAAATCGTAAAATTAGGCATACCTCTAGAAATAAACAATAGAAAGTGCTCAAATTTTGCATGCTTCTAGTATTAAATAAACTACGCTCCACTGTGGAACATTAGTTGTTTTCATGGAAACTGCTGGTGCCTGGCAAGCTCCAATGATAAAATTAAATTTGCTTATTTATCAGCAATCAGGTAGCGTTTACTCCAGCGAATAAAAGTGAAGCTTAGAGCTTATGTAGGCATTGTAATCCAAACGTTTAAATCTTTCTATTTTAAAACAATGAGGCAAAAATGATAACTCCCTTTTTAAGATTTAGAGTAGCCTGAGAGCATGCGCTTACCATGGCAATCACAAAGGTCCCATAGAGAAGTGTGTTTTATTTAGCCTGCGTGCAGTCTTTCCGCTTTCCGGGTAGAGACTGCACGCAGGCTATATTTTATTGGACATAAGGGAGATTAGTGATTAAATGTCCTGGAAAGGTGAGGGAGGGATTCGCAAATCCTTACGAGGCTTGAGGGGACATTTAATCACCAATTTCCCGACATGTCATGGTATTAGTTTGTAATACCATGAGATTATCTTATAATAATGCATTTCTTTGTTGTGTAAAAGGAAAACCTGGAATCCGGAATGGAATCCGGAATAATAGTTACAATTTACATAAAAAAGTACACAAAGTAATAATAATATAAAAACTAACTATATAAAATATAATTATTAATAATAGAATATATAATAATTAACGCCTTCTATAGTGCATAGACAAGGTTATATAGTGTATTTATTATATGGCACAGGTTACCTCCGGTAAAATTACGCGCTGTGATTGGTTGCGGACGAGGCGAGATTTCTCCGTAATGCCCGCGGCGGACATTGCGGAAAATGTCCCTAAAAACCCAGCTTAAATAATGGTCTTCAGCTGAAGCAAGTTGAAAACCAACGAAATGTATGCTTCCTGCCTTCCTTTTACAGTTAGATATTTTAGCTAAAGTAAACAACCGGCCGTTCCTTAAAAAAATATAGAGCCTTAATCCTCACAGACAGGTATGAGTCACAGAAAACAAAAAATTTCCACAAAAAACAAACCTAATTATTCAGCCGCTGCCCTTGAGGTTAATAATCGGTTATATTGTTATTATAGTGACTAATATGACTTCAATGCGTTCTGCCCTCCCGAGCTGTGAATATTTCTGAGTTTCTGAGTTAACCCAGGGTGCATTCCATGTCAACCGAAGATAAGCCACTGGTGTTCAGTTGCTGCGCCAAGGGAGGTCAAGACGAACGCCAGCGCCGGCACCACCAACTGACTTGTATAGTTGTATGGCTGTATATGTGCGCCGACCGCAGTGTGATTGTGCACCAGCACGCCGAGCACTTTTGAAACTCACGCCGAAGATCTTCGGCGTGACGTACATGGAATGCACCCTGGGAGTTAACTGAAAATTAGGCATATTTATTGGAAAATTTTGAACAATAAATACGTCCTGCATGACATTGGTGTTGCTTTTCTTGAACGCTTTTTTTCTTTAAACGATAAAAATAAATATTTACCACTGAGGTGGAAACATAAAGCGTACACAATCATGCTCATGAGTAAGGTAAATGGCAATATACAAAGACAAACACAACGCTAAAAACACAGACAAAAACGAAGCATATTTGTGTACTTTTTTATGTAAATAAGAAACCGAGTCGATCATGGTATTACTATAGTAATTCCTTATTTTACGATTTTCATTTCGCTCGTTTGGAGTAAATGACGTCATCAGCCATGCATATTCCAAAGCTTGAATATCTCTTGAACGAGATGAGATATTGACAAACCACAAACACCGTTCATCCTCATTTTAAATGTACTTTATGATAAGATAAAAAAACACCTTAACCTTTGACCAAAAAACAGTCGTTGTCATGGCATGGTGTAACTGAGCAAAGACCACCCCGTAAGCGTATTGCATTTATTGCATGGACAGAAATGTTTCAACGCCTAGTTTTAATTGAGGTTTAAGGGTGTGTAACGACAAGATATATGACGCAAGGGAAAGGGAAATGACTTCATAGTCATAGGATCATTTTCTTGGTTTGATAGTCAGGGTTTAATATACAGACATGACAATTTTTAAATTGTTAGTGTGATTGTATACGAACGGTTCAATAAAATAAAATAAAATAAAAAATAGTACAGTCCTTAATTGGTGGCTGGTCTCTGGACCCGCGTGCGAAAGACGAGACTGAAGTTAATTCTCGACAACTGACCCTGAAAGTTGAAAGCATATAGGCGTTATTGCGAGAATAAAGAGAAATGAGAGAACAGTACTCAATTCATGTGCTTTGCTGAGCGATTTAAATTAAGACTTTGGGGTTTGAATCATTGTTTCAAGTAAGATTTTGTCCAATGAAGCAAGACTACTGACTATCTACCTAAATTTACTTCCGCTTCATCCCACGCACCCCAGCCACCCCTCTATCAACTATGCTGGTTGACAACTGACTGCAGCTCACTTATTACATTTGTTAACTAGGAGTCAGTTATACTATATAGTTACTATACTAGTTAAAGTATTGTAAATGAAGTGCTGAGTCCGTCGCAAAGATTTTTAGTTAGGGGAAAGCAAAAGGAAAAGCGGAAAATCCGAATTGCGCATGTATTAATCCGACTGGTAGATAGTGACTCTTGACCCTGTCTGCGACACTTCTTTAAAAAATAAAAAAATGAGAACAGTATTTTACAACAGTGTGTTGTTGTTGTTTATTGCAGACATAACGAAATGTTTTCGAATAGATTGTAAGCTTGAGGTTTTGTAAGAACATCGAAATAAGGAAAAATTATCAAGTAGTCAGGTATAGTGGATCGACATTGTCTGGTCAAGTAACAAGAACACGCGATCTCCCGATAATATGTTGTCGATAATTCGGTTTCTGTCAGTCCCACTCAGACTGCTCTTCGCGAGATTGCTTACTATTAAAACATTCCGGTTTGTCATTGCGTGAAACAAAGGCATAATGTAAAAACATTTTTGGTAAAATTAAAGACGATATGGTACTACTAAATTTCCGTTTACTGTGAAGTGTCCATAATCACGAGACTTTACGAAAGACCGGCTGTCTTACATCTGGTCTGCGCCAGATAACCGAGATTTTGGGAGACTATTTAGGAGGTAAGTGGCATATTATATCGTCTAGCGCGCGAACGATCGCTTTACATCATGATCCGTGATAAAATCAAAACATCTAGGTCCGCGTAAAGACTGGACCCGACATATAATAATAGTAAATAACTCCCTGAGAAGTGGTAGTAGTTAAATATTTTATAACAACATGATGGCGAATACAATATAAAAATATGATCTATTACATTTCCAGAATCTAATAAATAAAATAGACAATAATAAAGACAATGCTAATATTTCCTAATTTCAAAAAGCAGCTTTACTGCAGATTGATTCTCAGTCTCGAATCTCCGGTCGGAGGATTGCCCACTGAGATCTGGAAAAAAAACACTTGACCCACTCCAACCTCGTACCCAGGGCCTTCTCAAAATGGCGTGGTGGAGAGACGACCCTGGCAAAGGCTGGTCACGTGACACCAATAATTTTGGAATATTTTGATGAGTGATTCACACTGTACCGGGGGGGGGGGGGCGCGGTACAGTCACTGTTATGTAAAACTATTCAGCGAACTATTTAGGCACTCAAGAATAACCAAATCGTACAAATAACAAGACATTCTCTTAACAAGTTTAACAAATCAGTTAATGACCGTGTTTAGTAAGAAGCGTCTACACTACAACATATTTGCTTTATTATGCAAGCAAGAAGTGAATATTTCGGTTTCTGGACTTTCCGAATCTAATTTAAAAAGTTTAGAAATATATACGAAGTCAAAGTCTTCAGTGCTGATCTATAATGTTCGTCGATCGTAGTATTGTTGTTGATCGAATATTTGTAGTAAAGTACAACCTCAAAGTCAACGAGGACAGCAGATTCGAATATGCCGTTTGAGTATTTAAAATCGACAGATACAACAATTAAATTTCCACAAATCCTAAACGTGTGGACAAGAAACATAAATGTGCTATATTGGACGGTAAATAACCTTCCAACAATCAACAGCATTCGAATATATTTTTAAGTGTATGTAGCAGTACCTGTTTTAAACCGCGGCGCAGTAGTTCTATAATTTGAAAGCCAGTTTATGATCGTTCGTCGCCTTCGGCTTCATTTCTGGCGATTGACGGCAACAAATATGAATTATCCAGCAAATATCGTAAATTTTGAAATATATCTAATTTACCGCTCGAATTTAACGTTGCATGACTTGCAACAACCTTCTACGTTTATAAGAACCGAATCAACCGCTCCCCCAAGGACGGGCGAAGCTCAAATTATCCACGTGACCAAATACTCCAAGAATCTTGGAGTATTTTGGAATCACGTGACCAGCCTTTGTCACTCTCCTCTCACCATTTTGAAAGCAGAGAAGACCCTGGGTACGAGGTTGGATCCACTCATGATCAATACGCACCACTGCTAAACGTAACGTGGGCATGCGTAACTATGCAGAACCTAAAAGATTTCTTGTTACCTCTGCCAGGAAGTTATGTTTTTACCCCTTTCTGTCTGTCTGTTTGTTTGTTTGTTTGTTGGTTTGTCTGTTGGTTTGTTTGTTTGTTTGTTTGTTTGTTTGTTTGTCTGTTGCCAGGATATCTCAAAAACTATTTTCATGAAAGGTTTGTAGAAGGGTTGGCCATAGACCAACGACCAATCCATTAAATTTTGGTTGAATTTAGTCAAAATTTGGATACATGGATACCAGGAACTTGCATTGTCCTTTGGAAAATCCAGCGATCTGATGTATGCGTTGCAGCTCCGTGGTCCAAAGGGGCAGACGCGCGTTCATTACTTTTTTAAGTAAAGCGCTATGCTTCCTTTACGGTATAGACATTGCCGTTTGCCTTTTGTAATGTAAATACTTGATGGTTTTGTTAATATGGGACCTTATTGCAAGTTTAAAGACGACACCGTACAGTACTGGTTGTAGAACATTTTTACGACAATGGTGATATGTAAATAACAAGCTGTATTTTGCTTACAAGCCTCTAAATGTGTCTGTATAACAGTAAAATGACATCTTTACCACGCCTTATGTTAATTTCTGTTGAACCCCAATTAAGCGGCCAACCCCTATTAAGCGGCCACCTGCCATTTCCCCGAGGGTGGCCGCTTAATAGAGGTTCCACTATACTAAAGGCTCTCGGCAGTGTATCACGTGACTAGTCGGGCGCAGACGCAGAAGTGTGATTGTCAAAATGGCGTTAAAACTATTTGGGTTTGAGGATGCATCTCAACATTCTGAAGATAGTCATGCTGTCTTTGCAATAGATACTGTAACATCGAATGTAGAGTTTCTGGCAAGATGTAATTGTAGTTTTGTTGTAATCATTGAATTTGGTTTACTTATAACAATGTTCACTCAGTATCGATCGATTGACGCCATGCCAAAATGCTTTGATTTAACTAGCAAAGTTTTTGTTTATTCTTTAAAGGGCGAGGCGAGGGCAAAACAATTTGATTCGTTTTGAAAAACATGCTTATACTAATGTATCCAAGTGATACGAACAATTTTTGTCAACAACATTACAATTTACAACATTGCTAATTTCGACAAAAAACCAGCAATCTTGTCATTCGCCATCTTCGACAATTTTTTGAATTACATCTGACGTCACAAGCTGGATAAAGCAAAATCTTTACTTAGTTATATCGATAAGTATGCATGTCCAAGTTTAATTTTAGTAAATGTCGTTTTGACGTTTTCACATCATTGCACTACAACACTTTCAAAAGCATGAAAAGCACCATCGCTAGAAATTCGGGACATGCGATTGCGCAATGCAATTTACATGTTAAATTTCGTTAGAAAATGTGTAGGGTGATACATAAAGAAACCATGTTGATTCTTAGCTATTTCACTTCATATTGATATAGAACAATTTAAACTAAAAAATGTTCAAACGTGGCATGAAAAGTTTACCTTTAATCTTCCAGATTGTAAAACAATTGAAGCTAATTTATAAAATTTCAAGAGTGCTTTTTCAAAAGTACAAGCAGTTGAAATTATGTAGAAGAATCGCCCTGGAACTTCTTCACTTCAGTGGAGAAAATTTTCATTTTATTGTCAAACCAGTTTTTGGATTAACCGCTGATAAAGCACCAGGGGCTCTTGCTTATGGAAATAACCGCAGATTTTAGCCGTGGCCTTATTAAATGTCTCAAATTTGTAGCGATGTCGGTTATCGAGCTTGTGACGTAACTAACTTCCAGGTCACATTTCATGCTGATGAAGGGCTCTTCTCGAAACCGCGTCAGTTTTACGTTACCAAGAACCTCGGCAGACGGCACGTTTTCACCTTGCTCCATCTAAAACACTGCATGCCTACGCAGCACACATTTTTACACTTCCAGGTGAATCAGGCAAAGTATTCAAACCAGATGGCGGATGATACAATTGTGTTTTGCCGGAACTTGCACTTCAGGAAAACGTAACCGAGATTGAACAGTTTTTGGGAAAGAAGCGATTATAAATAAACCTTTTTTATAAATATTGGCAATTGCGCTCTATAAATTTTACAAAACAACGCTGACGTCAACTGTGAAAAATGATGCGTGTTCATTAAAAATCTCAATTTTTTTTTTTTTGTTATTGTTTCTTTTATCATAAGTTAGAATCTCGCGTTCTCGACACAAAGTCTACTGAGTATAGATCAAACAACAACTCCGCTGAATTAATTGAGCAATCATCTTCTAACTAAAATAATTCTTGCTCTTGTTTGTAGTCGAACACTGCATGGTTAGGAGTTAAATGAAGTAATAGACATGTCCTGCAACAATACACCCTCTTATAGTGAAATAAAAGTAGCGTACTGCGTAGGCAGTGTAGAAACAACAATCGAAATATAGTAAGGTTAGATATACTGCCGAAACAGAGAACGTAGGAATCTAACGTTTCGAGCGAAGGCCCTTCGTCAGAGAGAAACGTAAAGAGTGTAAACAAACAATGAGCTTATATACGAAAGGTAACCATGTGACCAAAAATTAGCCAATCAGATAAAAATGACAATAACAAATTGATGAGATGCGAAAAATTAGCCAATCAAAGCAAAATAACAATAACAAATAGATAATGAGATGCGAAAGACATTTGCTATTCATACCGTCGATGAGTAAAAAGGAGGGGGTGTAAAAAGGATGAGCGAGAGTAAATATAGATAAATTAATCAGGTGAAAACGCTGTTTATGTCCGCCCTTGCTGAACAGAAACAACGTCTTCAGAGGTGTTAAATAAAAGAAAAACGTTCGTTGAGTCCGTGAGGATGAATGGTACCTAGAGACGCTTTTCTAGTCTTTTGCGGCTGACATTACCGCCAGAAATGGGTGAGATGGCACAAACTTTCATGTCTGAAATACAATGGTTGGCACTATTAAAATATCGGGCAACAGGCTTGTCAACATCATTGTTCCTCACGGAACGAAGATGTTCAGCAAACCTGTCAGATAAACGTCTGCCAGTTTCACCGATGTAAAGCATGCAACATTAGTATTGCAAGAAATACAGTAAATGATGTTGGAAGAGATGCAAGTAAAATTATGCTGAATAACAAAATTAGATTTAGGTCCCAAAATACATGTAGCGGAGTTAAGAAAGGAACACGTGTAACAACGGGTACGGGAACAAGAAAAGGTACCCGCTGGTGCCAGTAGATTTTTTTCTAAGGGCACTACGCACTAAACCATCACGAATATTTTTATTACGCCGAAAAGAGATTAAAGGGTTATCGGTGAAAATAGCTGACGTTTCGGGATCATTCTTTAGGATATGAAAATTGCGGCTAATGATATCCTTAACTTTGTAGTTGAAAGGATGAAATGTGAGAACTAAAGGTATTTTTTTATCAGAAACTCTTTCTAAACTCGGGTTGTTTTAAAGTGTCAGGACGAGGAATATTAGATGCTTTGTTAATAGCATGCAGTGTTAATACTCTGTATACTGACACAGATGCCGGACCTAGATAGCATTAGACATTTAGATTGACGACGTTTGGTCTAAGTAGAAGTAAAAATATATCTACAGCTTAGCATATTGCCAACCAGATAAAAATAATGGAACTTTAATTACATATATATATATACCAAAAACAGTATG
Source organism: Paragorgia papillata (assembly GCA_035771165.1). NCBI lineage: Eukaryota > Metazoa > Cnidaria > Anthozoa > Scleralcyonacea > Coralliidae > Paragorgia > Paragorgia papillata. Next base: position 887,749 of record JAWNZC010000229.1, read on the forward strand.
TAACATAAAGGTCACTAAGTTAGCGTAAGGTTCAAGAGCGCTCAATACCATTATAGGCAGAGCGAAATATAATTGAGTTTAATGCTGAGTCGCTACTCTGAGTAGAGTAGCGACTCAGCATTAAACTCAATTATATATATATATATATATATTTAACGATAATATTATAAGATGTTGCTCCAGCCTCCGAGTAACGAACCATACTCAGGCAAGTAGAGAAAACTCTACTTGGCCCAGCAAGGATTCCGGGCCATGCAATAGAGTTTTCTCTACTTGCCCAGTATGCATATATATATATATATATATATGCAAAAATATTATAAGTTCCATTATCTGCAAAAATAATAGGATACTTCAATATTTTCGACGACGTCATGGCGAGGTCCCCAGCATTTTTACTCACCGTACAGTACACTGATCTCAATAAATTGCATTGTTTGTACCTTAGGTCATGAGTAAACATTTTGAAGCCATATTAAATATACTCCACGTCCAGCGTTTGTTGCCGGTTTATCATCTATATTCGTAGTCTAGAAAAGAGAAAACTAATTCATTAAAACTAAATGAATAAAAATAATTGATTATCAAAACTAATTGATTAAAACTAATTTATTAAAACCACTTTATTAACTATACGTGAATTGTGCATGGTACACAGGACAAAGAAATCAAATGATACGTTTTAATACGAAATTGCAAACACAAATAATTCAATGAAACATTCGACAAAATTAATAAGTGTACAAGTTCAAAACTAAAATCATATCTGTTGGCACCGCCCTAGCTTGCTTCCGAAGTATAGGAATTCGTCTAAAGCCGATCCGTATCAAAAACCATTATGTTTTCTATTTTAAAAATCAAAGGGTATTACATTACTTTCTGAAAAGTGTACGAAATTTTTAAAAATCCTTGAATTTTCTCATTGGATTTTTTAAACTTTTGGAACATTTTGGTGAGATTTCAAATTTTCCAAAATTTTTATTGATTTTTCAAGGATTTTAAGGATTTATAGGGATTTTTTTGGCAAAGTTAAGCGTACGTTAATTTTTGAAATGATTTGCCCCTGGTTTAAAACTCTTCGTGTTCGCGATGAATAATTATCTTCCAAGTATTGTGCCGATCATTTTGGTACTCCAAAGTCCAAACACGTCATTTTCTGGCGGTCGCCTCGATTTTGTAGCCGGTATAATCTAGACATATTAAAATCAGTAAAGTGCATGACCCTAGCTATTCGTTTTAAAATAAGTTCAAATAACCTTTTGTGTTATGATTCCGCTCAAAGCTATGGCATGCATCTGCTGGGCAATAATAGTTTTGACTAGAATTCAATTTCCGCCTGGTTCTTCCATTGCGACGATTTCGACCCAAATATTCTTGGACTAATAGAACTCCGGATAATTGCATGGTTCACATTTCTGCGGCGCACGCCAACCGTGAACTGAAACAGGTGGGTCATCCGAAGTGACATCGAGACGACGTGTCCCCTAGCCAAGCCAAAAGATGAGTTACAATGAGAAGGCACGTGCATGTCAGTAAATAGAAATTTCATTCTGATGTGTATGACTATATTACCGCCTGAGATTAACTACGGCACTAAAATAATCTTCGCATGTGTTTGATCTCAACATGAAAGAACACAAGTATGTTCCTCAATTGCCATTGTCTCTCCCTTAATGATAATCCGAACATATGATGACCTATCAACCGAAGTGATTGGATGACCAACTTCACTAACGTGTTTCCTTTTAGTAAATGTTCTTATATAAACATTGCCGTAGACCGTCAAAATCAATAAGACTTTCCATGTGGTTCACTGTTTTATCATTGATCAAAGTGCCCTTGAGTTCCAAAGAAATTTAAAAAAAAGATCTGAAATAATTGGAACACATGCAGGCTGCATACTTGAAGAGAATATGATGATATATGTAATGATTTGTAAAATATAAGTTGTATGCACGAAGCAGATTTTCTTATCGCATCAGCGGCACGCGGGGAGTCGTACGACTTATCAAATTTCTTCAGTGATCGAAAAAACGTTTGTCTTAAATAAATACGAAGTTTATGTTGATCCTCACTTAATTCCTCATAAGTACAATGTAATTTCTCTCAAAGAATGCAATAAAAACCATGTTTCACCAATGGTAAAGCAACACCATGAATTTTCTCCTTTTGTCCAATTTCTGAATTCGCTTCCAGTTGTTCCCTTCCTGGGTGGGAAGTATTTTCTGACCTTTCTGTCAACACCATCCTTAATGTGATATTTGTCTTAAATGTCGTTAACAAAAGGCTTCCAAAGCCAGTTTGGTAAACGAATACGAGCAACGATCAAACAAACAGATCAGTCCTGAAGAATTTAATTAAAGATTTCATTTGTTTTAGGCTAAAGTCTGTTCTTCTTCTATTTTCTACATATAATGCAATACACCATTTGGCATATGGTGTTTAAACAAGCTGAAAGAACAAGTATTTATAACAGGTATGTCTTAATTTGTTGCCGTGTTGGAAATATTTCTGGCGTGTATATATATAAACAAGCTTATGTTGTAAGGTCTTTTCCCGTATTATATACGACGACTTTTCTACACAAACATGCCCCTGTAGCTTCAAAACAACAAACTAAAAATCTGTAGTTAAGCTTTAGTGTTGTCATTAGCAGGCACTTCACTTCACTTAATCACTTCACTGCACTTCTCTTCACTTCACTTCAACTTTGTTTCTTTTCCCAACAAGACTATGTATATAATCAATCGTTTAATTATAAAAAGAGTATGACACTCTGTAGTATGCTTGTACATTCAACTCATGGCATATTCCTAACGTTGATAACTAGCCTACATATAAGCTTTCATCATTCAAGAAATTCTTATGTGATCAAATCTATATATTTCCTTTGCCTTGTTAACAATAATTAAAATCTATCAACGACGACGTCTTCCTGACTATATCAGTTCCTTCTCGTCCGCTCCTATCCAAATTTCAAACCTGATAAGATCAGTCGTTTATTTTGCTTGCAACAAGGTGTGAATTGGCTTTGACGTTGTCCCTTGATTTTCATACCAGACATATTTTTTGTATTTCTTCATCTGTTTTTGCTTTGTATAATTTTCCCCTGAATACATGTGACGTTTTTGCTATTGTATGCCATGAATATATTTTACTGGTACTGTTATATATATATACAGTATATATATATATATATATATATATATATATAACTTACTAATAAGGGACTATATGCATGTAATTTGAGTTTCTTTGTTATTGAAAAAACTAAAAAAACCCGTCAGCCATAATATTACAGCAAGTGCATGTACAGCTGATAGTCAGCATGACGCCTTTCGGGTTATTTATTAATCGTATTTTAGACATACGATACATGAGTATACGTTCAAGCTTCAGCGTTCACGGAAATCACATTTACACAAATTTTCCCTATACACAACCTTGTCAACCTGAATTTTTAGAAGATGTATTCATTTTCATTGAATTCAGATTTTTCATTGTTTTTCACATAGTTTCAATATGAATTGATTAAGATAGTTAGCAAAAGACACCATGTATGTATAATGTACACAAAGAGATCAAACTTGACAAATCAAATACACGCGTCTAGTGAGAAATATATTTGAATTAATAAACTGAACTTCTTTTTCAAAAACATATCTGACTATATACTCTTTAAATCCTTTCCAAAAACTAATGTGGTTGGGTCTTTAATAGGCGTTTGATCTAGTCTGTCGACGTTAATTTAAGAGTGGTATACTGGTATACATAACATGTAGTACATGTGGGAACTTGGATGGTGCAATGAAACAGACATTTGGTTGATGCACGTCAACCTCAAATACCCAGAAAATTTTTGTGAGTCTTAGACAGGGATCGAACCTGCTATCTTCTAATGACCCAGCTAAACGCTTTAATCATTGATGAACGCTCGACATGAGAGTCGTTAGAAGAGAGCTACTGAGAAAATGGAGAGCTAAGTTTGTGAATCCAGCGCTTCCTCAACGGTATAGAATATAGCATTTAAGCAAGAACTGAATAATTACGAGTTGAAGATTTTTAACATGTTCCATCAAGCAATCTGTAATATTTATTTTTTAATGTTGTGCAATTTATTTTGTTTATCTTCTCGTTAACTTATTGTTAGCTTACGCCCACTAGACTGACAGACCATTCTCCGGACCCGACGATCATAGCGACTTTCATTGTAGATTTTTATGTTCAGTTTTATCGTGTTGAGGCGCGTTATCAAGAAATATCTATATAATGAGTTTAGTTAATATAGATCCAATATTCAGTGTGTATATGTTTTCAGAGAATTTCACCGTAAAACCACATTGTAAAACCACAAAGGAGTTATGAAGGAATGTGGCCAAGTATCCCGCTGGCCAGCTCCAAGAAAGCGTCGAAAGAAAAAGGAAATCCGTCAAGTGAAGAACCAGCTCTTACGCAGGTGAGGTGTATGTTTGTATTTAAATGAATGAAGGTTTCCTGGAACATACTGCACTCCAGTTAACATATTCACATCAAGCCGCGAGTAGAAATTGTTAAATTCAATTCATTTTGATTATGAGGTCGACGTCTGACCCTACTGAAGACGGAAGATAGTTTGCCCTCAATACACGCCGCCTAACTGAATATCACCGAATTTGTAACGCTAAACGAATTTATTATTTCGCCTGTTTTAATGTCGTGAACTATGGGTGCATAAAGCTGAACAGCGTTACCCGTCACCCTACAGTCGGGTCAGTCCCTACTGGTAACCTACATGGCATGGGCTGCTTGCCTGCTTCCGCCTCATTGTCCTGTACTACTCTGCTTGTGATGCTATAATACTTTGCCATTCGAATTAGCGTCTGCGTCCAAATTAGTACCAGCTCTTAATAAGCGCCCCATGATGAAAACAAACAAGCATTATGTTTTAACGCCATGTTTAAACGCATGTTTAAAGATAATCAGCAATATATGCAATTGTTCAACTCAGCCAGGTACACTTACAATTGTTCAACCACTCAGCCATATAGTCAAGACGAAGTGATTATTACACCTGGAAAAAGTGTTCAATGTTCCTCGGTTTCTAAATTTGCCTTCTCAACTGTTCATCATGACTGCATGTGCTCAGCGCGCAACTCTATATCTTCAGTATCTTGCACGCTTGGATACGAGGCTGCGCAAAAGCAATGTAAAATCTGACCATGCACTGTTTCATTGTCTCCAACGTTTCTCACTGCATAATTGAATCAGCAAATTAATAGTAACAACACAATTAGTCCAGTTCCAGCACAAATTCGTCGAGTTCCATACTGCATATCCTGATTTCCATGATCTTGATCGCACGATTAAGGTTCCTCCTTGCATATTCAGACCACACAAGCACGCTCTTCAATCCTCCGAAATCTAGAACTCGATTAAGTTGGTGGGAAAACCTTTGACTTGAGAGGAAATAAAATGATCTTCAAATTCTGTAATCTTCAAATTCTATTGTATGGATTGCCGAGGAACACTTCACAATATGAAATGACAAATAATTGATTGCGATTCCTCAAAATTCATTATTAAAATACGTAGGCAGAACCCAAAATGTTCCTCAATTTTAGGCTCTTAACAAATGTTCCTGAGCAGGATCTAGCATCCCGAAATCTCACTTTTTCCAAGGTCTGGTAATCATAGACAGTGCAACTCTTTGCGTTTATATCATTTAATTTTATCAGCCTAACCATAGTTTTATCACAGAACAGTAAATGAACGTACGTGAAAACGTGTCTCTTTTGTATTTTAATAAGCACCAAAATAGACAAAATACGCGGCGTAATTTGGTGTAATTTACGGCATCATCACCACATGGCAAATACGTCACTGTGGGTGGAATGCCAGAATGGCGACTAATGGCCAAGGATGGCGACTACATGCTACATACGCGATACTTAACGTGTCTGCACAGAATAGAAATACAACCAGGGCCCGGTTGTATAAAAAAGTGATTAACTTTAATCATGATTAGTGCTTAATTCTAGCCAATCAGTACCAGTGTTTGAGACTTTAACTACGATTTAATCACCCAAAAGGCGATTAAATCATGATTAAAAGTTTTATACAACCGGGCCCAGAAGTCCAACTCGAGTGACAACTTGTCCACATTTCTTCAATGCGCAGGCGCAATATTTTACGCCATCCGACGCGATCCTAGGCAATGTCCTACGCCATCCTACGCAATTTTAATCAAGATGCGCGAGGCGACATGCGCGAGGACATAAACTTCAAAGGTTCCGACGCGAGTTGGACTTCTGGTTGTATTTCTATTCTGTGGAGTCTGCGATAGCGACAGACTATTCTGTTTTCACATCTGACCAGACTCACTGCAGGCTGTTATAGTTTTCAATAAACTACAACAATGACATATACACCGTGCTGACATATTGATAAATTGTCGTACACCAACAGGTGATACAAGTAAATATATTGTCCATAGTTAGTCCCACATGCAACAACAATTCCAGTTGGCAGAAAATAATTGATTTTCTATATAGTAAAGACCAGGAGGCAGGGCTGTTGAGAGCTGGGATGGGCCCTGGGTTGGAGCCACCAAAATAAATGTTTTAATACCATCATTATCGAGTATTCTAAACGCAAAAATATATATTATTTTTTATTTAATTAAAAAAATATTATTTATTATTTATTTATTATTTATTTTAATTTTTTAATTTTTATTATTATTTTTCCACGATCTGACTGCACATTTGAGCAAAATTTTGAAAGTTTTAAAATATATTTTTAATGGCACATTTTATTATTGAGAAAATTACAACATTAATTAAGATATGTGTTCATGTGAAGTACAAGGCAACAAATTTTTGAAAGGATGACAATAATTATGAATGATGTACCGGTAACAGATGTTCAGTGGATGTTCATCAAGCTCAATTACTCAGAAAATATTTCTGAGCCCAGACAGGGTTCGAACCTGCAACCTTCTAATGACCAGTTAGATGCTCTAACCATTGAGCCACTGAGGCTCAGATGGAGGGCTAAGGTTGCAAATTCATAGTCATATGTGCTCCTAAGTGGTAGTGTTTGCATATGAGATGTTGTTGTTAAAGTGATATGACAAGTTGTACATATCAAACATATGTATACATGTAGTGCATGTGGTAACTACGTTTGCTAGCTTGGTGTAATGTGTGGTTCCAGAAAATATCCATACCCCACCCCCACAGAAGACATTTTGGTTTTCACCCCCCACCCCTCAGGAATTTCCATTCCAGGGGGAATTTCCAGTATTTTTATCATCAACACACACGAACATCAACATCACACCAAAACGTGACTGAGGTATTTGAAGTCTGTGACTTGCCAACTCAGGCATTAAAATAAGGTATGCTAGCTTTTGGCTGACGTCCGTGTTGTGATAATAAATCCCTCACAAATAAAAGGCATGCACGAGCTTACAAAGGTGATTTTTCATAGCGATACTAAAAATCAGAAGTGAAGAAAGTACTTTCATACATTCGATATTGATGTTCCATGGGAATGAAAATGAGACACCGCTGGGAGTCTGGGGATGAGTTCCTGTCATGTCCATATGACTATGAATTTGCAACCTTAGCTCTCCATCCAAGCCTCAGTGGCTCAATGGTTAGAGCGTCTAACCAGGCATTAGAAGGTTGCAGGTTCAAACCCTGTCTGTCTCAGATATCTTTTCTGAGTAATTGAGCTTGACGAACGTCCACTGAACATCTGTTACATACCAAACATACCACTCTGACGAAGGGCCTTCGCTCGAAATGTTAGATTCCTATATTCTCTGTTTCTGCAGTATATCTAACCTTACTATATTTCAATTGTTGTTTCTACACTGCCTATGCAGCATGCTACATGTATACGTACAACTTAATATCATGAATGATGTCTCAAATTGTAGTCACCATGGCAACCATTTGGTCACCAACGTGACTAAAATTTTGGCATTGGTAAAAAATTTTAAAATTAGTTGCCACCTCATATTTTTATCTGAATGAAAAAACATGGTAGATTTTGCAATTAATTTGCAACAACAAATTCTATATTAATTTTATACAGCACAAAATCAGTTATATTATTATCTTTATAGTTAGAACAAATAATTTGTTATGAAAAATTGGCAATGCAGCATACCCTCCTCAGGTCCCCGGCTGTGCCAGAAGTTCTGTTGTCTTGGCGCACGAAACACATACCTTCTTATTGTTTCTTTGGCAGCATATATACTTGTGATATTACAGTTTTAATAACAGTTATCAATGAGTGAAATATCTTAGTTGGCATTTCTTGGCATGAGTCTTCGTGTTTTATCACGCGTGTTACACGTGCAAAAGAACAATCCACGCACATGCACACGCAGTTCGTGAATGGCTCGCCATTAACATGAGATTACGTAGAGCAGTACCATTTTCAAACGAAGAAAGAGCAAGATTTAAGATCTTTCCATTTGTTTCAACGATGTCTGCGAACAAAGTCGTGCATTGGATTGATTTGTATATTATTAAAATTACGAGAAAAGGGATATTTCTAAGTGTTTAGAATGTCAAACCATCCGCCAAGGCCAGGACGTCATGCAAGGTAGTTTATATCGTCAAGTGTCCGGCATTGGAATGCTATTTACATGACTTGATAGCTTTCCTTTGTCGCTTTACTTACTTTCTATCTTTAGCCGTTTAGCTTAAAATCTAGCTACGTATACTACCATTAGTTGATGAGAAACACACGTAGAAAAAGGTTTATGAAATTACAAATGATAAAGACATATTTAATATACAACTCTACAAGAGGTACTTTACGTACTTATACTTTAATATGGGGGCGGTCAACATTCATTGCTGTACGACTCAAGCATTATTTGTTTGTAGTTATTTTACAATGACGATTATTTCTGTCTTTAATTAATAGTTACGAGAAAGCTTCGTGGGTCTCTGAAATACAGGATAAAGGTGATTTGTTTTACGTTGAACAGTGCGTTGATGATCCTACAAACGCGGGACATTCCGATGATTTTCGTAAACAAACAATGAGAAATGGACAAGTTCATAAAGACAATGACACGGAGATAATAAAAGATAAAAGACTTTCTGGTAATAAACTAATGAACCTCATACCTAGAATGAAAAAGAACAAGAAATTATCAGATATTGTTGATATAAACAATAAATATCAAAACAAGAATAATGAAAGGATTAGTAATGGAGAAAAAGAAATGAAGAAAGATGTCAAATTACGCGTCAATCCTCCTCGGATAGGACCTTATAAAAGAGATGATTTAGAAAGTGTTTTGGGTATTATACCACTTAGTTCCAAGTTATTTGCAGCAAATGAAAATGATGAAGTTGGTTTCAGAACATCTCAAGATTATGGGAGAGATACAAAGATTATTATTGCTGGCTTTAATCCTACTGGTCCTGCCATTGCATCACATGAACTTCAAATAGGTTGGTATTCATTTAATTATTGATTATTGCAATTAAAATGTGGTTAACCCTTTGACTCGTAGAGCAAGCCTCTATTATTTTACTCTGTCTAACACCCGATGTTATTACTCATCAAGTGATAAATGTCAAAGGGTTAATAATTAACAATCAGTGGATACAGGGTTTAGCAAAATAAATACAAGTGCAGATTTGTTTAGGGCTGTGTTTATGTGTAAATAATTATAATGCAATAGTAATAAACATTAATTCTCAAGGATAAAATTTAATGCATTCACATTTAATGTAACAGGCACTGTACACAAGGCTTGCAGTGTGTCCAGTAATTTCTCTTTAGAAATACTTACAGTAGAAAACAGTACAATAGAGCCTTGCAACAGGCACTGTAGACAAGGCTTCCAGTATGTCCAGTAGTGCTCCCCTCTTTAGAAATACTTAGTATACAGTAGAGCCTCGGTAATTGCTGTTCAAGCAAGATTTATTTATTTATTTACGAAGGTACAGTAATGAAATTACGACTACAGTTACATTTAACACACACACCTTTCCAGGTGCGTGGATCGTTAGAGGAGTACGTGTCCTTTAAAGCTGTAAGGTAGTAGTTATAGAGTTGTGACTTAAAAGTTGTGAGTGATAGAGATTTCAAAATAAGAGTTTTTGGTAGAGAGTTCCAGGTTCTTGTTGTCCGGCAGATATAAGATTTTTGCTAGGTAGAGGTTTTGCATTTCTTGGTTTGGTAGAGGTAACAGTTTGAGTCCGATGATCGTGTATTTCTATTAGCTTGTGGCATTGCAATAGCGTTTTTGTCGAGGGTGATTATACCGTGATTAATCTTGTAAAAGAACAGCATATCCAGGTACTCATGCCAGTATGACAATGAAGATGCCTGCACTAAAGCTGGGAGACTGTATTAGTTGGTGGATTTATACAGTAGGGGATGTTGATACAGCAATCTCTCAATATCAGCTGAAGTTTGATATGAGAGAGAGAAAAGGTGTATATGGTGAGCAGGGCCGGATTAGGGTTGCGTAGGGCCCAATATGGCATATTTTCAGCATGGGGCCCCTTGACCCTGGTGTCCAACGCTTTCTAGAAAGGAAGTGCAGAACAAAAAATTGTGCAATCGGAAAGCGTGGGGCCCCCTGAAAGTTCGAGGTCTGTGGAATATGCCATTTTGCCATATGGTTAGTCAGGGGTGGATCCAGCTCAAAATCTGAGTGTTGCTCTTAATGCTGACATCACACAACATGATGTCACATGATGCAACATCGTGATGCCACATGATGTAATTAATGTCATATGGCATCATAATATACCTCTTGATTGACAAAACCAATCTTTTAAAAATATTTTTTGATGTCACTCAGGCCCTGTTTACACTAGAGCAAAAACATCCGGATTCACATTGTTTTTTATTCCCATGAGGATGAAAAACAATGTGAATCCAGATACTGTTACTCTAGTGTAAACGGGGCCTCATGTGTCATGCCAAATAGCTGATCTAATAATAAAGTAATAAATTATATCACAATCAGCGATTAATAATGAAATCATAGCCTGCACTGCAGACATCCGGTTTGTCAAACTGGGTTTGTGGCACAGGCTATGAAATCAGAGTCGTGAATATTTATCTGAAGAAGACCAGAATAGATTATTCCTTAGTCAGTGTCTGATCTCTCCCACTGTCTTTGCATAAGAAAGCTGTGCATGTGTTCCAATATATATTTTCGTTTGTGCAACGAAACGAAAAGCGCCTGTGGCCCACAGCCTATTTCATAGTATTTCCATTTCATATTTGGTGCATTGGGAATGCTTATTGCTTTAACATAAAATTGAATGTACCGGTACTCACGAAAAATTAAATTTAATATTATAACAAGTGCCATGTACCTTGTTGAATGGCAATCTTCTGACCGATTTCTTTGGCTGACTGGAAATTGTAGATGGCCAAATGGCATCCTCCCAGCAAAATGTGCTCATGCAGTTACCCTTTTGATTGTCAACAACTTTGTGTGGCAAATAGCAGCTCTCAAATGCTCAATGCTTTGTTTTAATTCTTTATATTCTTCAATTGTATCTTGCTTGTAACTGGTTAATATCATTTGTGACATCATTCAAAATCTCACCAGTTATGCATAAAACAATTTAAAATTTAGCTAGAACTAGCCAAAGAAGGGACTTGTCTGACTCTTGAACTTTATACGATCTTGGCACATGGCCTTGGCAATGTGGCTCAAATGAACAGATGAACTGCAAAATTTCATTGGCTAGGTCAGTGGTACTTCCGCTGTAGCTGAGTGAACGTTGAGCATCAGTCAACCAAGATGTGAGATGTCTATGCAATGTGCACTGCTACTTCATGTCTGGGTGATAGTCAACTCGAAGTTTGATTGGCTAGGACTTAGTCATTGTCACTCCCTCAATAATCTGAGCGATAGTCAACTCGAACTCTGACTGGGCCAGCCTTGATCACTGTAGCTCAGGCAAATGCGAGCTACAATGAATAATTACGCATGTAGGTTATGTGAATTTGGCAGGACTGTCTGACATACGATACTTGTAATATTTTAATTAAAAGTTTCAAGTAAACTCTCCATTGGCGTTAGCTGGCTTGTTTGTGTGTGAATCCAATTGTTCATTTCATGCTGTAAGTCACATTAGTTATTTAGAAGATTTTCTTCAGTCTCTTCTCTATTAAACATGAAATTTCTGACTATCACTTGAGTGACACTCACAACCAGCACTGATGGTGAACAATAAAACAGTAATAAAGTTGAAAAACAAGCTGAAAACAACATTACAATTAATTTTCAAGACTTACTGTATATCCATTTTAAACAATCTATATTACAGTATGTCGTTTTACTAGGTGATACTATTTTGGCATTAAATGGCTTGGAGCTGAACACTGGTAATGTTAATGCAATGTTGGGTGCAATTCCAGGTGCCATGGAGGTATGTACAGTAACCAAGACATAATTATGTAAAGTTGTACTTTATTGATATATATCGTTTAGTAAATGTGCACAGTACAGTGTACAATTCATATACAGTTTATAACCTGCTGTTTACAACCACTTTTTCTGGCACTGACAATTTGTAATTGAAATGTACCTGCAATGGGGATCACCTGCCTAATGGCAATGCGACCAGCAACCAGCAACTTAAAACTGTTGAAATACGTTAATGAAGTGCTCGTTTTTTTTTGTAGTAAACAAATGCGAATGCGACCATGCACATGCAAAAACAGAAAACCGGGAGTGTTGTGCAATTACCGTGTTACTGCATTTTAGTCTTGTTTTGCTTCTCTTTTGAGCATTATTTGATGAAAATCTGTGTGAATTTTTGTTGTCAGAGTTAAATACTTTTTTAGTTGATGTTTGAGAGTTAATACAATGACTGAACAATTCAAAACAATGAGTAATATTTGTTAACTTTAGACAAGTTGATCTTGACGGTCGTTACCATGACAAGTTTGTATAGCTTTTTGACTCAGAATGTAAAGTGACAAAACTGAGTGTTCACATCTAAAAAATACTACTGTAAGTTTGTAAATAAGCCAGTAGCCTTTAACAAGACCAAACCAGCACAAAAATTGAATTAAACGTAACAAAAACACAGTGCAAAAACTGAAACATCGCTATAAGGCCGTGATATTAAACACACAAATTTCAAATTTCTTTTCTTTTAATAACCAAATAACATATATTTATTTATTTAACATTAATAAATCAAGGCTGCACTTCTTTGTAAAGTGTTCTAACTTGCTTTTTCCATTTCCCTTGTAAATTAAAACAATGTTTATAAAGGACTGCAGCACTGCCAAAATGGGATATACAAAAATCAATAAAGTTTAGAAAGTTTGCTAGCTTAAATCTATGACTTCAGCGATGTTTAGTTGAAACTTTGGTCTAGATAAAACAAAAATGGCTAGGTATGATTTCAATATCCTAGTAAGGCCACCTTTTTCTGTGGAGCAGAAATTTTAAATTTAATTCTTGACTTGATAACACATAACACAGAAGGGAAAATGCGGCGTGAGAAAGTGCAATTCCCGTAGAAAAAGCAGTATCACAATACCATCAGTTGATACTGGCTGATACATGCATGAAAGTGAACAGTGAAAGACCAGCAGGAGAAAGTCTGTCCCAGAAGAAAGATGTGCAGGTTAAAAGATAAATATGTGAGACTAAATTAATTCTGCAAGAGGTCGTGCATGTGTGTGATGTAAATGAGATATGTGATAGAGGGATACATGTAGGTTCTTGAAGGAGGCATGCAAGTGAAGCATGTATTGTGTAGGTACAGAGGGCCAGCCAAAGCTTGAGCATGAGACATGGTGGTGGAATGAAGATGTTGGGAACAGGGGTGGACTGGCCAGTCGGGCTTACCGGGCAAACGTCCGGTGGGCCCCATGCCTGTGGGCCCCCCCTTTGGGCCTTTAAATCTTTTTGACTTTGCAAATGTAAAAAAAGGCTATTGTATCAGGCAGTAAAATGCTTAGGATAAAATAATTTTTTAGCGTTTATAGTAGAAGCTATAGCTTCTTCCGACATTTCGAGTTCCGGACTATGAAGAAAGCAATAAACGTGGTGCACAGAAAAGGCGTAAGAAAAAGGTGGATGACTTGCAAGAAGCAGCTCCTCTGAAAAAACTTCCCCCTTTTTCCTAATATACATGTAGTCATTCTTTTCATTTTCTTGTGATTACTCAAAAAGAAAATGTGGATTTAAAAAGTTTGAAACGCCTCAAACATCTGATCCACAATCATATTAAAAAAAATAAGTGGTTAGAGGTAAGTGGTTAGCGCATGGGAAAGAACGCGTACGGAAATGCGTCGTCCTTTGTTTTTATTAGTATAACCCTCAGGCCTTAACAGGCTTTGACCTTACAGTCCATGCATATTTTTACATTTAGTGTTAATGTATGTTTTCACAAACTAATATACTAAAGCCTAATTTGGACAAAATCTTTGTTAAAAATGATAAAATGTGCCATTAAAAACATGTTTTAAAACGATTAAAAGTTTGCTTGAAAGTGCTCTCAGAATGCAGGAAATGCCATTTCAGAGACCCAAACTTCAAACATTTTCTGGCAGAGGATCCCCCGGACCTCCCTGCACGCCCATGCACAACAAGTTGATTGGAGGGCCCGATGCACGTTACTTTATTGGCCGTTGTTATAATACACCAATAATAACGTGTATCGGGCCCTAGAAACGGTTACCACCGAAAAGCCTCGAGATTGAAGTGGACAGAAATGAGGTTGAGTCTAGAGTCCAAACCCGAAATATGGCAATTTGGCTGCACCCCCCCCCCCTGGTGGCAAGCTGTTCATGATATCATTTTAAAGCTTAGAGCATACAGATTACGAATCTGGTTGTTAACATACGAAAAAAGTGTCCCAAAGCCGTAGTAACCTAGCCTAAACATCCCATAATCCTTTGGATTAAAATTTCACTATGCTGTATTTTGTATACATTTTTCGAGTTCTTACTGGCAATACTTCTCCAAAACCTAATTAATTTTACATTTATTGTAGTATATAAGTAAATTAAGTTGAAAGACGCAGTAAAAATACTTAATTTCAAAAATTCTAGTTACTTTTATACTAATTATCAGTGATGGCAGCCAAAACACAAAGACAAGTTTACAATCACCTTATTTAACTGCCACAAAAAAAAGACTTTTAATCAAACACGCTATTTTGTTACTTTCTTAATCATTTCATATGCCGAAACGGTGAAAACCCGCATCAAGAAAGGGGAAAAAAACCCAGTTTTAGACAAATGAGCCAAACCGGAAGTGAGAAAAATACTTCCGGTTTGAGTATTTCGTAATAACTATGTGTAGTATAGGGCTATTTCGAACTAAATTTCGAAAATTTAGCGTTGTAAATGACTGTTATGGAACGTTGGGTCATAAAACGGTACAAACGGGGGAGGTTATTGTTAGCAGGAAACTGTATTGTAAACGAGATCTCAGTTCCATGCTGTGCAGCCATTTCGTTTTGGAATGTCTAGCGATGTCCATGATCGTCGTCATCATCGCCTTCGCTGTTATCAGCATTGCTGTCCCCCACGTTGTGAGGATTCACACATTTGTCACCGCACTGGCATGCATCTGTACAGGACAGACCATTCCTCTTGCACGTGCAGTGGCCCGTTGAACAGATCCCAGTACATCCACACAGGATAAGTTCGAGTAATGCATCGGGTGCAGGGGGTAGGGACATCCAGTCGATTTCAGTACCACCTTCTGTGATTAGCCATCCGTGACCCTCCGGTGAAAGAACCTCAGGATTTGCTTCCAGTGCACGTCGCCAGACAGCGGCTTGGTAGTTGGCACGTTTTGTGCTATTCCGTAGTGCATCTTGACACGGTGGAAGACTCTGTGACTTGCCCTGCAGGAACGAACTTCTCGCACTCAGGGAAAGGAACTGCATCCATTTCAAATGATCGTCCAAGCAATGTCATCCCTTGACATGCCACTTGGTTATTCTTGCAAAGCTTCAGAGCGACCTTCTTTCCTTTGCCTGAAAACGAGCTGGTGGAGTCGCAGCCAGTGAAAGCGTGAAGACCTGGCAGAGCATCGCACAGCTGGGGCCCAACACTGTCGGCTATAGCGGAAATCTCAAGATAGATGTTCCTTGTTTTGCTCTTCTTCATGACCAGAAGCCTTGAAGGTATCTGACTGCGGAGATGACAAGCTAGGATTGCCACATCTGTATCTGGAGACTTGATTATAATAGTCGTCTCGCCGTTTTCTGATGCATGTTTGGCATGGAGAAGGATCTTCGTGTCAGCTTCTTCTTGGTTGCTGTTCAGCTCATAGATCTCTTCACAAACAACCTTGCCATCATTGACAGACAAACGGAAGCATTTGTTTCCAACAGTAAAGTAGACATGGCGATTTCCGATTCGATCTGCATAGCTGTCTTGCGACCATTGCTTGAGAAGAAATTCCGTTAGTGTCATCTTGTTTTCTCCATTGCTTAGGAATTTCTTCCATTGCTTTGGGCACTTTTGGCCACCTCCGGTTATTTTAATCTTGACAGCACCTTGGCTGGCACGCTTTGCTCTCTCGGGATTCTTGATGGAAATACCGGGATATGTATCTGTGACGAAGTCAACTCGCCTTGCCAAGGTTGCACGGGGAACAACTGAATAGAAAACAGCAGCCGCCAATTCTTCAAAAGTTGCTGGAATTTCTTTCATTGCTTGAAGTACAGACATTCCATCAACAATCAATGCCGCGGCGGGTGGAACATCCTCTGCTGGTTCGACTTCTTTGATCAATGCCTCTAGTAACTTGGACTTGTCAGTCTTGCCGAGAGATCCGTCAACAGAAGCCAGAGACCATGGAAGAGGACCAAGGGAGTATTGTAAAACTTGTCGCAGGTCCATATCTCTTGTCTGGGCGACGACGAGCAGACGGGCAAACAGATCCCTATCTACTTTAAGCATGACCTCTCTTCCAGATATCTTGAAAGATGCGAGAGTCGCAGAAGCAAAATTCGCCAGCTTCAGTTTCGGTATGGGTTCGTAAAAGGGAACTTCAGTGGTCATCAATCTCTTCGTCATGAAAGTCGCCATTGCTTCCTCCCCCTTCTCGTGGGCCTTCAGCAGGTCTTCTTCAACCTTCTTAGTTGCTGTCAATCCTGATGCTAGGTGTGAAATATCGTCGCATTCTGATGGTGCAAAAGGGTTGATCCAGTTGTCAAGAACTAACTGGACCTTCTTCACATCATTCTCATCGACTGACATTCTGCTTTTGCCCATCTCTTTGATTGCACCCTTGTCATTTGCCGTACAAAAGCCAGCCATCTCACGACATGCTCTAGTAATCGCTGCCCGTTCATGAGAGGTCAGGAGCCATCGTTGCACCGCACCTTTATTCAAGCTAAAACCGATAATGCCTCCTTTGGATTTGGTGTCACGATGGATGGTCTGTTCAATGGTCTGGTCGACGGCCACTTGACTGAATGCATTACCAGAGCTGTGTTGAACCATAAATTCGCCAGCTTGGAAGGCTTCATAGGCAGTGGGATGCCTGTCTTTCAGTGACATCATGTCACACCAATAGATCGGTAGGTATCTCGAGTAGTTAGTGCGATCGTATGCAAACATCCAAGGAAGCATATCACGGATACAGGCAAGATGCAAGTTCCAGTCACCTTTCCTTGTGGACCGTATGAAGCGCAGGAGCAGGTTAACCATATCGATGTATGATTGCCAGTATATACTCATCTTGTTACTTGACGATTGATTAAACTCCTCAAACTTTACTTGGAGCTTTTCGAGTGCTGGCGTCTCATACAATTCATGGATTGCGCACGATGTCAGTTCCTTCTGCACTTTAGTTTTGGCTATCTCCACGAACTCTTTAAGGAGCTGGACTTCTGGAGAATCTTTTGCTGAATTGACGAAGGCCTGCCAGTTGAGCCGCAACAAGGCCTCTATTACCACCTTATGGGTGCACAGTGCCCTGTTGTAGTGCTTCCACCCCAGTACTCCATTCAGTGAACCACTGCCTATTACTCTAGACTCGAGCAAGAGATCTCTCAGCCCACCAGCTCCGAAGCGCTTTCCTATTACTGAGAGGAAGACGCAAGCAATATGGAAGGCTCCCATGCGTAACACGATGCTGTTGAACTCTTCTTTCTGCTTCCATACAACCTCTAGGGCCTTCGCATATATTGCCTGGTCTACGACAACAACGGTGTCATCGAGGCCCATCTGAGTCGCCATTTCAACAGACTTCCTCAGTAGCGTATATACCGTGGAGAGCTCTGTTGGTGAAGCATCTATGAGTTGGCAATAGCCAACCACACTCTTAGCTGGAATTTCCGTTGTGTTGGCTGCCGCATTAAAACCGCTCCATGCCGGTACAGTTTGACGAGAGTCGACACCCACTTCAGTAGGATTAGGAAGCCGCGATAAGCACCATGCAAAGTCCTTAATTATTGCTTGACGATGGTCGCCCGTTCTACTGAGTGCGGCATCTATGGCGTATCCTCCTGGGCCACATCGTTTGCCTGCATTGTACTGGTGAATCTGTTAATTAAAATGGTACACATTTAATCATAAAATGAAAATAATCGTGTACCCAAACGTGTAGTTAATTCGCTAATAATTTGTATATTTTGGGATCTTACTGTACCTGGCTGGGAGCTGCACGAAAAGTACGCCTTCGGATACTCCCGTCTTCTAGCGTTGTTGCGGTTGGTGGATCACATTGGGCGACCTGCCTTTGTATCACGATGCCATTCGTACAGTGGGTGGTACCTTTTCCTGATACGGTTTCTTCAAGGATATCGATATTATCCCAGGAAGTACTGAATACATTTGGATGAACACTCGTGGGCAGTATTACACCATGCTCTTCTCTTTCTAGCTGTTTCTCAGCTAGTCTGGTCTCGATCCCAAGAACCTGTTCATAAGAGATCCCATGACCGTATCGATTAAGCAACGTGATAACTTCTTTGCATCCAGTGAGGTTTTTTACAGTGAGAGGTAAGGCGACATGCTTTGGTGTTTTCTGCCTTCCTTTTGATACGTTGTATACGAGGTCCTGACCAAGGGATAGGACTAGCCGCTGAGTGGAATGATCGATCCTTCACGTTAATCTTCGCGTCTTTCTCTTCTGGCCCGAGCTCACTTTCGTCAGTAAGGATACATGCAAGCAAGTTGTATGCAGCATTGGGAAGAAAGACGTTTTCTTCCTTTATGTCACTAGCAGAGGGTGGCCAAGGCATTTTAGACTCCTGATCCAATAGGGCGGCACGAACAGTCTTTGCTGTATGATAAATAAGGTTCTCTTGGAAAGCATCATCTGCATCGTGCATATCCTCTTCAAAACTACTATTGAGACGCGACTCAAACACCTGACCCTTAGGCACGTCATCGCAATAGACAAGTTCGGCCTCTGGGGTGCCAGAAGCTTAGTCTACCCAGATACGTCTGTTGTATTCTGGCCTTCAGCTTTTCAGTGCGATACAAAGAGTTCTGTACGCCCTGGAGAGAGAGTAATTCTACCTATTTTTGTCGTAGGTCAGACATACGCAGAACTTCTACATGCTCAAAAAGCTTGGGCTCCATCTCAGACTTGAGCACTTGAAAGGCATTATCATACTGAGATTTCAGGTCTCCCTTTTGATTTTTCTGGATGGCTTCTATTTGCTTGACGTTTGTGTAAAGGCGATAACAAGACCTATGAAAGCACACTTTTATAGCAACAGGGTCTCGTGCGTTTAGAGTTACAATAAGCCTTTCGTCACCACGGATATTTGCTGCCTCGAGAAGAGTCGTTCCAGCAATCTCTGTCCGGCAAAGAGTCTCTTTTCTCCGTCTGTCTTTTGGATCTGTCTTTTCCTTTTGACATATCGCACAATTCTTGGTGTCTGTTGACTGTAGATGAGATCTTGTCAGACGAGGCTCACCCTCTCGCTCAGTTGTGGCAGTATTTCGAATTCCCTCCTCTGGAGGTGAAGTATCCTCTATCTTCCTCTTTTTCATCACACGTTCAAGGAGGTTCTTGGCTGTGTACATTTGGTAGCATTTACGGTGATACCTGCCAAATGGGCCGCTTTCCCATTTCCCCTCCATTCTTTTAGAAATATTATCCTTTTGAACGTCTGAGGCTTCTTTAAAGATCTTCCAGCTTACATCAGAAAAGTTTGTTAGTGGGCCCTGCACTCCAGCTTTGTGACACAAGCAACTTGTTGAAGCACTCGAAAATGGTCTCGGATTTAGTGAAACCGCCATACGCTGTGCCGCTAACGTACCAACTGTAAATTAACAGAGGCGCATATTTGAATATTATACACATTTTTATTATACGGCTGGGTTGCGTTCCTGGTCTGTAAGCAAAATGAAGCAACGCTGATTAGTGATTGCCTAATTGGCTGCCTAGCCTTCTAATAAGTTTCATGTACAGACCGGTTAGTTTTGGCGAGAAAATTGCTTGGCCAATTTGAAGGTAATCTAACAAGATTTAGGTACGTTTTATGTAAGATGAACAGCAGAGAATTGCTTTAGAACGGAATTAAATCCATAACTCGTTGATTTTAAAATTAAAATTTAAAATTTATAAAAAAAATTCGAAATCTAAAGCAACAAGGGGAGATTTCAAAGAGTTACAACTTAAAGGGAATTTCTTTGATTTTCCTCAACTTTTCAAAGACGATAGATAATTATACAATACCCTTGTTGCTATGCGTGTTTTCATTGGTTGTTGCCCATGATCTATTAGAGGACAGACACATGGATCACGTCAGATCACGTCAGCTGACTCGTTTTTTTCTTTCTTCATGCCCCAAAATCCGACAGGGTTTTTATAAAAACCTTTTAAGTTTTTGTATTGTATAAAACAAATAGATTCCATTTTTTTGTTGTCTGTTCAGTTATAGATGCACAGAAGACGTCACAACGTGGTAAGAACATCAGTGACCCACTCGACTGCGTCTCGTGGGCCACTTTTTTGTTCTTACCACGTTTTGACGTCATCTGTGCATCTATAACTGAACAGACAACGGCAAAATGGAATCTATTTGTTAAATATATCACCAACAAAACCGTGTCGGGAAATTCAATAATTCCGTAAGGTTTTAAGTTCACGGCCATTCCCGTGCGTTCACTTCAGGCTTTTTTTTTTGTCAATTTACAAATGTTGTATAACTTTCCACTAGAATCCATTATTGAAAAACCCCGCACGGTTTTTTAGCGCTTTGTATTAGGACTCCCAGGAAAGAATCGAATTTAAAATTAATAAAACCTCTTTGAGTTAAAGCTTGTGAAAGGCAATCACCACGTCCGTCTAGAAGGTTCGTGGAACAATTGTTGATTCATTAAAATCATTAAAACATTATTAGCATGTTGCTGTCGCAAATTTTATAAGATTTAATCTGATGTGGGGGTTAAGGTATCCACGACGTAATGCAGACGCGCTATGTCCTTTAGACTAGAAACACCCCTGAAGGTATACGGTAACCTTAATTGAACTGTTCTTTCTTTAGGTGACATTAAGAATCCAAAAAGGTCCTCTACCTGTTTGTCATTCTCTTGATTGTTGCTTCATTCCAAATGACAATCATTTAATGAAGATAATAAGTGGCAAAACGTCAAGTTATAAAATAGATGATTTTGCAGATATTCCTCATGCTGTAATGTTTCTTTCACTCGATGTTTCAAGTGAAGATGAGGCCGAGTCTGTAAGTATCCTGATTATTTTTACTAATAAAGACTAGAGTCTGTAAATATCCTGATTATTTTTACTAATAAAGACTAGAGTCTGTAAGTATCCTGATTATTTTTACTATAATAAAGACTAGAGTCTGTAAGTATCCTGATTATTTTTAGTAATAAAAACTAGAGTCTGTAAGTATCCTGATTATTTTTACTAATAAAGACTATACAGTCGAGAGGAGAATCATGAGTTGATACAACCATAGTCAATCCTGAAAACTTAAAAAGCGAAATGTTTTTGTTATATCTTTTTGTTCGCGTTTATGCAAACTTGTTCATCGTGAAGACAATGTATTTTTTGTAAGATGAGATGAGATGAGATGAGATGAGATGAGATGAGATGAGATGAGATGAGATGAGATGAGATGAGATGAGATGAGATGAGATGAGATGAGATGAGATGAGATGAGATGAGATGAGATGAGATGGGATGGGATGAGATGGGATGGGATGGGATGGGATGGGATGGGATGGGATGGGATGGGATGGGATGGGATGGGATGGGATGGGATGGGATGGGATGGGATAAGATAAGATAAGATAAGATAAGATAAGATAAGATAAGATAAGTATAGGATAAATACCGAGAACGGAGGCTTTAAGCCAGATAGATCCCGAGGGCCGAAGGCCCGAGGGATTTATCTGGCTTAAAGCCGACGTTCGACTAAAACACGATTGAAGAAGGTTTTCTAAAAGATAGCATTTACCGAGTGTCGAAGGACATTGTTATGTCAAATGTTAACGGGATTTTATGAAATAATAAGACTCCAAAGCAACCTTTGAATAATAGCTTATTAAACAACTTGAGAAGTACGTAAAGGTTCATTGAACACATACACAGACTTTCTACAAGCTTGTTTGAATAATTAGTATGAATAATTAGTACCAGATCTATCATTACAGCATTGGGCATGCGTATTGATGCAGTATCAATCCCACATTTTATGCTCGACGTTCAGCGTAATAAATTGCTGACTCAACCAACAGATTTTGATGATTTTCATTGGTTTGCCTTCCTCTCGTAAACTACGTGGAGCGAAAAGAAAACCCTTGCTCTCCTTCCCCTATGTGGGCGCTACCAGCGTTACCATACTAGATAGTTGTAGCAGGACCCTATGAATTTATAATGTGGGATTTATGGGATATAAATCCCGCAAAAAAAACAAAGAAAACTGACTTGATCGTGTTTTAAGATAAGATAAGACAACTTTATTTAGACGCGGTAGGACCTTCAGGAATTACATGTAAATTACAAAGTATATACAACATAACAAAACTAACTACAACTACTATTACTAAATAAATACAATATTACTCTAAATAGATACAACAATATATATATAATAAATAGATAAATAAAATAAAAATACCTGCTTTACAACATAGTCAATCGAGATATGGTCTGGAAACTCAGCTAAATTCATTGTTCTATCTTTTTGTTCGCCTTTATGCATTTTTGTGCACGGTCACTGAACACATTGTATTTTAGTATAATTAACAAATTAACAACGTTTCAACGTTTCATAATGAAGCAATCATCCAATAGCAGCATTTAGGTTCAATCACTCAACCATGTTATTTAAATATTAATAAGCAAAACAACAAAAGGTTTATGTACGGTGAGGACCGTCTCAACATAAAATCACAGCTCATTATAGACGCTTTGAAATTAGTCGAGTTTCCAGACCATTTGTCGATTGACTATGATGCAACTGCATGCTTGTTAGCAGGAAACCTGTGTCGCTAATACTGGAAAAAGCACGTGAGATTTCCCCTCCTGAACAATGTTGGTTGATAGAAATATTTGGCATATCTTGCATTCAGCCATCATAGTATAGACTATAGAGC
The DNA here is from genome assembly GCA_035771165.1 of Paragorgia papillata. Classification (NCBI taxonomy): domain Eukaryota; kingdom Metazoa; phylum Cnidaria; class Anthozoa; order Scleralcyonacea; family Coralliidae; genus Paragorgia; species Paragorgia papillata. Next base: position 911,299 of record JAWNZC010000229.1, read on the forward strand.
AACATTGAAGTGTGGGTAGCGATCAGTATATATGATGCTTTTTTAGGATCTTAATAGCACCGTCGAGTGTTTGCACTCAATTGTCGGGTAAATTAATGTAAATGTGAAGTTGATTTCTACAGTATGTTACAGTCATGTGCATGTACAGTACATTGTCACAGTCACAAGTGGTAATTACCATTACCATATCAATTATTTGTAAGGTGTCACCCTCTTGAAATAAAGTTTTTATCTTATCTTATCTTAGTAGTGGCAATGTTATGAAATTATTTGTTTAGTTTAATTGTATTATTTTTATTTAGGAAATAGCAAATTTGTGAAATCACATTTTGTTCTATTGTGACCAATTCTATTTTGCATTTTCCAGGATATTTTGTTCCAATTTCCTGATGATTCTGCTTCCAAGAAAGTGATCTCGCTACGAGGAATCTTTCTTACTTTAGGTGACCTGCTAACCTCTGTCACAGGTTCAACAGTAAAAAGGTAAGTTATTTTTGATAGATCATAAAATCATAGTCATACATTTAATTCAAGACCGTTTGAATTCTTTAGAAAGTTTACTTTATTTCTAGTAAATACTGTATATTTCTCAACCATTAATAATTCATCGAACTCGGCTATCGCCTCGTTTTTCAACACACTTCTCTGCACTTCTCGGTGTTTTCAAATCAGATAATAAACGGCTTTTCGTGTATGATATATTACTTAATATTTTCGACAATGTAAAAAGTAGAGTGCTGCGTAGGCAGTGTTTTAGATGAAAATCTGGTAAACTGCCGAGAATAATTTTGACAATGAAATCCTAACGTTTCGAGCCCTTCATCTAACGCAATTACATTTTACTCTGATGAAAGGCTCCGCGCGAAACGTCAGTATTTCATTATCAAAATTATTCTCGGTAGTTTACCTCCTTTTTTCTTTGCTCTATTTAACAGTCAAAGATTTTTATTTAGAGATCTAACTCATGAAGAGATCTTCACATATTTCATGATTCCGCGTATCAAGCGGAATATTACGATACTAATTGAGAAGATGTGATGTACATGTACATACTGTAGCTCAGGCATGAAATTGTGAAAATGTTCTTCGTGGTGTTCTACTCAGAAAAAAATATTCTTTGTAAATATTGGCCAATAGAAACGTAGCCTGCCAGATTTGGCGAATATTTACAGTGGATGTCGTTATCTAATTGTGAAAGAGAA